>CM074727.1:161286022-161659320 GCA_037306005.1 Rhinophrynus dorsalis
AAGAGGAAAAAACTTTCACCTAAAAAGACAAAGGTGAATAAAATTTCACTTTTTGCCATTCACTGGAATTCCTGTGAAAAGAGCTGTTTTTCAACTTTTTTTCTGCTGCACATGTACTGAACTCCCAACCTAGTCCAAGTGCACTGATAGCCATAGAATACACATACTGACACTCCATCCTTGTCACACAGTAGCCACAGAACCACACCTACTGACACCCAGCCTTGTCCCTCTGCACAGACAGCCATAGAACCAAATGCACACTGTCCCCTGAGTCTTGTAACACTGCACTATTAACCATAGAACAAACATACTGAACTCCTATCCTTGTCCCACAGTAGCCATAGAACCACACATACTGATTCCAGCCTTGTCCCACTCCACTGATAGCTATAGAACCCAACATACTTACCTCCAGCCTCCAACCACTGCACTGATAGCCATAGAACCACATATACAGACCCCTGAACCTTACCCCACTGCACTGACAGCCACAGAACCCCACATAGTGACCTCCAGCCTTGAACCACTTCACTGATATCCATAGAACCACACATACTGACCCCTGAACCTTGTCCCACTGCACTGATATCCATAGAACCACATATACTGGCCCCTGAACCTTGTCCCATGGCACTAATAACCATAGAAGCACACATACTGGACCCCAGTAGCCACAGAACTTCACATACTGAATCTGAACTCTGGTAGGATTTCCTGGGTATAGGTGGAAACTTGTAAAATGCTTGTCGGAATAAGGGTTCCATGCACAAATTCAAGCAGGAAAAAAAGAGGACATCATAAGCAGGAGTTAGACAGCTTTCAGCACCTTTTTCCGTGTGGAACTGAAATAGTACATTCTTTCTTTAATATCTAACTGTCTCTTGACAAACATATCAGATTAAATACTTTAACATGTCATCGCCCCTTCAAACTATATTACATTGAGTGGATGTAAGCCAAATTTTGAAAAAGAGCAGCGCAAAACATCCAAATCTAAAACCACTATTTATTTTAAACAAAGCC
Source organism: Rhinophrynus dorsalis (assembly GCA_037306005.1). Lineage (NCBI taxonomy): Eukaryota > Metazoa > Chordata > Amphibia > Anura > Rhinophrynidae > Rhinophrynus > Rhinophrynus dorsalis. The sequence goes on from CM074727.1 coordinate 161,287,049, forward strand.
AATCTTTACAAAATAAATCTCACTCAAATGTCCTCCAGTTCAAAAAGGCCTATCTACCTCCCTGTTCTGATAGCCATATTCTGCCACGTGTCTCTGATTTGTTCCCATTCCTCTAAGCACAGTCCCCTAATATGTCCTTATTGGTTCTCTTACTCGCTTTAATCCAACTTAGTTGTGATACTTAATGGATCTACCTCAAAATCAGGAACCGAATGAGGGTGTACAATATTGGAGCACAACTAGACACTATTTTATATACTGTAGGTACCACACTGGTGTTTCGGCATCCTATAGGACCAGTGCATATCTAACAAGCAGGGGGCATGGCCAGGAATAACACAGAACAGAAACGAGGTTTGGTACTATAGTCCCAACTAGTATCATTACTCACTTCCAGCCATTTCTTCAGTGATTACAGAGTTTCATCCCCCCATTCATAAACATCTGTGCACCGAACTAGGTAGCTTTATTTTGGGGGGGAGGTACGACCTCTTCTATGGAGGTCGGTTGGGGTATGGTTGGTTGAGGGACTTTTCTGGTTGACATCATTAAAATAGGACAAACTGTTATGACACATAGTACTAATGCTTTCTAATATGTATGTACCATCTTACGATATTGTAATTTGTAATTTACAAAGAACTATGTACCTCTATTATCTTTGTCCTTTCTAATAAAAAATATTTAATAAAAAAAAATCTATGGACCAATCAGAAGTACAATAAAATATCCTAAAATAAACATCTTGATCCTGAAGCTCAAAACAATAAATTATGTATCAAAATGAACTACAAAAATGCACAAGTAATAGTATATAACAGGACTATATATCAAATAAAATAAAGCTATAAAATGTAAATCTAGGCATGTGATAGACTATAAATATTGCACCATATAACACTAATTTTCATACTTAAAACTACAATGCCAGTGTATTATTCAAAGTCTAACTTATGTTAATACTTGGGCAAAATATAATAAAATATATATATAAAAAGATATATAAAGATAGATAGATAGATAGATAGATAGATAGATAGATAGAGTAATGTGAAAACATTTTAGACAGGTGTGAAAAAATGCTGCAAAGTAAGAATGCTTTCAAAAATAGACATGTTAATAGTTTACTTTTATCAATTAAGAAAATGATAGTGAGTGAACAGAAGAAAAATCTAAATCAAATCAATATTTGGCGTGACCACCTTTTGCCTTCAAAACAGCATCAGTTCTTCTAGGTACACTTACACACAGACTGTTAAAGAACTCAGCAGGTAGGTTGCTCCAAACATCTTGGAGAACTAACCACAGTTCTTCTGTGGATTTAGACAGCCTTGGTTGCTTCTCTCTCTTCATGTAATCCCAGACAGACTCAATGGTGTGAGATCAGGGCTCTGTGGGGGCCATACCATCACTTCCAGGTCTCCTTCTTTTTCTTTACGCTGAAGATAGTTCTTAATGACTTTGGCTGTATGTTTGGGGTAATTGTCATGATGCAGAATACATTTGGGGACAATCAGATGCCTCCCTGATGATATTACATGATGAATAAGTATCTGCCTGTAGTTCTCAGCATTGAGGAAACCATTAATTCTGACCAAATGCCCAACTCCATTTGCACAAATGTAGCCCCAAACTTACAAGGAACCTCCACCATGCTTCACTGTTGCCTGCAGACACACATTCGTATACTGCTCTCCAGCCCTTCTGCCTTCTGCTATAGCCAGCGCAGGTGCTGCCATTTTTCTGCACCCCAGTTCCTGTGTTTTTGTGCATAGTTGAGTCACTTGTCCTTGTTTTCACATCGGCTGTATGGCTTTTTTTGACTGCAAGTCTTTCATGAAGACTACTTCTGTCCAGGCGTCCACGGACAGCAGATGGGTGTACCAGGGTTTCACTGTTTTCTGCCAACTCTGAGCTGATGGCACTGCTGAACATCTTCTGTATATGAAAGAAGGTAAGAATTATGTGTCTTTTGTCCGCTGCATTTAGTTTCCTTGGCCGACCACTGCGTCTACGATCCTCACCATTGTTCATGTCTTTGTGCTTTTTCCAAAGTGCTTGGACAGCATATCTGGAAACCCCTGTATGCCTTGAAATTTTTGCCTGGAAGAGACCTTGCTGATGCAGTATAACTAACTTTTGTGTTGTTGCTGTGCCATGGTGTACAACTTTTGACATTAAAATATCTTCAGCAATCTCACCTTGTTAGCTGAGTTTGGCTGTTCCTCACCCGGCTTTATTCCTCCTACACAACTGTTTCTGTTAATGATTGTGTTTCAACCTACATGTTAAATTGATGATCATTAGAACCTTTTTGGTATAGTTAATCATACACCTGACTATCTGTCTACAAAATCCCTGACATTGTGCAAGTGTACCTAGAGGAACTGTTTCTGTTTTGATGGCAAAGGGTGGCCACACCAAATATTGATTTGATTTAGATTTTTCTTCTGTTCACTATGCATTTTATTAATTGATAACAATAAACTATGAATAGGTCTATTCTTGAAAGCATTCTTACTTTACAGCATTTTTTCACACCTTTTGCACAGTAATATATATGAAAAAAATCATAATAGATGTGGTTAATAAAACAGACATCCTAACCATGGTCTAGCAGAGATAATGATATTTTTCTCAAAAATAATTAATCACAATACAATGTATGATATTAAATGTTTTTCTTATTATGTTCTTATTATTATTAGACCTCTATTGATCTCCAATTTTGAGGTTACCAGTAGGGAAGGGAGAAACTTTCTGCCTCAAACTGAAATCGTCGAAAAATGGCATTTTCCGCTTGGTGAAAAATTTCCCGCAAAAAGTGCCAATCTTCTGGGTTTTTTCCATTTTTTTTGTCCATTGAAATCAATGGGAACATAGAAGTTACACATAACATATAACAAATAATATTTTATTTCCCAAAGGCATTGTATAAAAGGGGCATGAGGGTGCCTGTGTTGGTGAGTTGTGGGGAAAGAATCAGTTGAACAGGGAATGTTTTTGGGGGGGTGTTTACTGGGATTGGGGGACACTTAATAAAAAAGAAATCCTAAATAAAATAAAATAAAATAAAATAAAAACCATAAGACATGGTATAAAGGGGTCTGAGGAGGGTGCCTGTGTTGGTGAATGAATGAATCATGTGAACAGGGAATTTGTTTTGGGGGGGCTTTCTTGACTGCTATTGGGGGGACAGCTAATAAAAAAATAAATCAATAAATAAAATAAGACATTTGTATTTAAAGTGACAGAGGCAGGAACCCATTGACATAAGCTGCCACTGGGGTGGACTGATACTTGAGTATTTTGTAGAGGATGATTTGTTTGATTTGTTGTTACAGGCCTTTGCAGGACTTAGACTTATTAGAGGCCCAAGCCCTGAAGAAACATTGATTTGTAGGACTTAAGCTTGTTTGGCATAAGCGCTAAGGAGACATTGATTTGTAGGACTTAGGCATGTTAGAAACAAAGCCCCCAAAATTGTTTATTTTTTGTAGGACTAGTATTTATTTATTTATTTATTTATTTATTTATTTATTTTTAAACACATGCCCTGAGAAAAAAAAATAAAAATGCCCTACTGGCCTAATACTAGCAGGTCATGTTGGCTAGTGGCCACTGTCAAATATCTTCCTGAGTCCTGAGTTATAACTGCTGTTCATACTGCTGCTGCTGAGTTGTTTAAGCAGCAGGATGGTTAGGCAGCTGAAAGGGAATAGGCTCAACAATAGCAGTAACATGGAAGATGGATGATGAAGGTTCCATTTGCCACGACTGGCTCCAGTGGTGCACCTGAGGCAGTAGCAGCAGAATAAGTAGCCCCCAGTATTTGTGGAGAAAATAAGAAGTTGGCCATTAAATCTTCTCCACCTGCACCTCCTCCAAAATCATCATGGGTGTGTTGTTATTAGACTGTATTTTTTCCCTTGAGAGCAGGATCAGTGGGTCTCCTTAGCAACTGCAATGTGCACAGCATGTGTGTGGTAATTAACATCTGGGGGCACAACTGTATCCAAACACCATAACTCCCGAAACCAAGTGCCGCCGCTGTTACTGTACCCTCGTCCAGAATACGCTAAGGACACATGACAACTTGCTGACAGTTTAATAGTAATGATGAACCCTCCCTGCCTCCATCTTAGCATATGCTGTGGCATAGAATCTCCTCAGATGCTGCTTGATGGCCTGATATCGATTGTCCTCCACCACACTGGCATGTGTGGTCAGTGCACCACACAGTGTGCAATGGGGAGAGATGAACTGCCATATCCTAACATCAAAAGAGTGCCTATCATTTGGCAGGGGAGGTAATGATGAACAAGGTGGATTTGCAGGAGATATACTTGTTACCCTAGAGGAAGAAGGTGATGTTGATGGTAAGCTAGTTGTTTTGCTCGTCATGGAACTTCCAGTGTCTTTCTGGTTTTCTTTATTCTTCCTCCTCTTTGAGCTCCACCTTTCTGGAGAGTCAGGGGTTAACAGCGGTGCTAGATTTCTGTAATGGGTGTTCGGCTTTAACATGTTTGATATAAATGTCATGGTGTCTGCTTTTCATGTGTATTATCAGGGAGGTTGTGCCAAGGTGTGTTCCCTCCTTCCCCTTCTCACTAACTTGTCACAAATTTTGCACTGTACCATTGTTGATGATGACTGCACTGTGCCTGCCGGAAGAGAATAATTGTCCCACACTCATGACTTCCGGGGGAAGGATAGAGAACAGGTGGAGAAGAATGGCCTTTTTCTTCTTTGTCCTCCACATTCCCCTTCACTTTTTGCAGCAGCTGATAATTTTGTTGATACTGCCTCAGATTTTACACTGAAACTACGACCAGGAGTATTGCTGGCGCTGCCAAGTGGAACCTGTCCTAGTCCCACATTATTTGTTGACCCCATTCCCTCTGTGTCCACGGTGGTCTGTGGCACACTAGCCTTATCCTCAGCACCCTGCTGCCCTTTCAACTCAGCAGCAGCAGCAGGAATTAGACCAGATGCAATTTCCGCAGATTCCAAAAGCTGATTGCTAAAGGTGGTGGTGATGTCCATCCTCATCCCTGTCTGCCATTCCTTCTCAGTTTCTGCTAAAAAGGCTATCATTGTCTCTTCCACCCCAGCTTCTCCAACACCACCACCACCACTAGTCCCTACATGATGCTGCTGTATTCCAGACATCTCACTGCTGCTTAGAGGAGGTGACGAGCAATGTGACAGAGGGCAAAGTATTGGTGACAGCAGGTTCAGCACTGGCAGCAGGTAACACTAGAGGCAGCATATCTGGCAGCAGGTACAACACTAGTGGCTGCAGGTACAGCAATGGTGGCACTGGCAGCAGGGGCAGCACGTCCTGCAGCAGACACAGGCAGCTGACCTGTCCTGCTCTCACTAGTACTACCCTTTTCTCCATCCCTTCCCATTCCCTTTTCTCCCTCCCTTCTTATTAAATTCCCCAAGATCCCTTGGGGTGATTTAGGGGGACTGGACAGCATTGGTTCAGTACTGCTAGTCACTTCCTCCTCCTTCTCCACCTCAGACTCAGTGGACACATAAGGGTCCTTCCAGTTCAATCTTTTAATATTTTTAAACCTGCTCATAGAGATAGGAGTCACTATGAGCCTCTGCTGCCTCAATTTTTGCTAAATATCACAAGAGAACAGCACAGCACGTCTATCTCGGTCTGTAGCTGCTTCTATGGTGTCTGCCTTCAGCGAAAATGTCACCTTTTTATAGCGGAAGTACGAAAACAACGTAAATCAATGGGCGGAAACTTTATAGCCATTGAAAAAATGGCGACAAGTTTTGGCCAATGGGTGAAAGATGCGAAAATTTTAAATGCTAGTTTTAAAGTGGATTTTCCCAGGAAAAAGCGGATAACAACATGGTTTTTGCAAAATGTCCCGGGGGAACACAACGACAAGTTTCGCTCACCCCTAGTTACCAGACATGGGAGAATACAGCATTCTGTCCCTGGTGTCTAACCTCCTAAAACATAACAATTTATTCACACTCCTCCTATGTACAAGTACATGGTGCATCACTAGAATTTTAGACATTCAGGGTTGCAATTCTATTTTTCTTTAAAATGTCTAGGGACACTATGTTTTTCATAACCAGAGGAAATATTGTTCAGGTGTTCACTAAATCTAGTTTCTAATTCTCTATCAGTTCTTCCTACTTAGCGTGCACGAGTGTCTCTTCGGATCTCCTATAGAATTCATTGTGGTGTGCTGTGAATGTAAGCCGTTTGCAAAACAGACTTTTGAGTACTGATGCTTGGCCCTTCTGGTCTATTTTAGCAGAAATACATTTATTTTTTGGACGATTGACAGGTTTGCTGCTGTTTGTTTATTTTCAACACTGATGCTTATGGCTAATAGTGCTTATAAAAAATTTACTCCAACAAAAAACAAAATTACATTGGGACATTTTTCAATCTGCTGGACATTTGCCAGCAATCAAAAGATAAACTACTCAGACTTACTTACATGAGTCTGTGCTAGAATAAGAGCAATATCCAATTTTGCATATAAAAATAGTCAATTTTCTTTGTCTGTTATAGGGGAGGTGTTTGAAACTTTCTAAGGTGATCATTCTCTAGTACATACCCCAAAGTGCAGGTTTATGGATTTTATACCAGTGCATAAGAGAAGAAAATGATCTGCCTTGCTGTAACTATTGAGCTCCATGGAACACAGTTTGAGAACTGCTAATTTAAAGGAATCTTAATCAGAGGCATAGGAACCCCCACAAATCTGGGGGGGATAGCATTTTTACTGTCCCCAACAGCCCCCCTCTGTGTCTCTTTGCCCCATAACAGCCCCCCTGTGTGTCACTTTGCAATCCCTTCTGTGTATCTCTTTACCCCCCTCAGCCCTCCTGTGTGTCATTTTGCCCCCCAGCCCCTCTGTACCTTCTTTGTAGCACAGCTGAGCAGACCGCAGTAGAAGAGCTTCTGATCCTCAACTCGGTCTGACAGGAAGCTGATCGTTGCGCTTAGCAAGCAGCTTCCTGTCAGACCGGATTAGAGGTCTAGAGGATACAGAAGCTCCTCTACCCACAGTCCTCTCTGCTCGGCCATGTTACAAGGTGGTGACTGTCAGGAGGGAGCACTGTGCAGTGTACTCCCCTCCTGCCTTTCACCTAGAGTCTGTGCCCCCCGGTCTGGTGCTCCTAGCATCTGGGGAGGGATTTCTACATTATCTGTCCCCGGTATGATTTCCGGGGAGATGTGTCCCCCCATCCCTCAAGTTCCTATGCCCCTGGTCATAATCATTTAATCATCAGAACAGCCAGCTTGCCTGTGAAGAATTTAAAAATGTGAGTGAAAGAAAAGCGTCAAATTCAACAACATGGGTGCCTACTCCGAATAAGGCTGAGGTGCTTAAGAAGAACTGAGTCAATTGTGACATATTTCACATATGCTATAGAAGACAAATGCAAATCCCCGCAATTCCATTTGGTTTGAAATAGGGTTTTTAACCCCTGAAATGACACAGAGGTCTCCAATGTAATGCATGTGAGACCACTCTAGCATTCCTGTGGTTAAATTCACCATTTAAAAGGACCCTGCAGCCTAAAAATGATTTGAATATTTTGAAAGAACTTCCAGAACAATCCATTTTATATTAGTCCTTTTTTCTGTTTTATCCCTACACTAGTGTAAAAGCCCGTGTACACTGGCCAAGGTCCGGGTAATGTTAACCCTTTGAGTGCCAGAGGGGTACGCAACGTATTGCTTTGCAATGCATTGCGTACCCCTCTGGCAATCAAAGAGTTAAGAGGCTGCTACCTCACTGCTCCTTGCGATGCAGTCTTGCGTCGCCTCACTCATGCAATGCACTCATGCTCAGTAGAGACTGCCCGAATGCTGGCAGTCTATACTGTGCATGACTGCATCGTGACAAACATCCTAGCAAATTATTATATAGGATTATCAACCTACTAACTGATACTGCTCAGCAAAAGCTTTGCCTAACTCCCCCTAGCACTGACTTCCTATCTTATCACAACATTACCTCTCCCACTCACTTACACTGCTCAACAATACATTGCCCACCTCCCCTAGCACTGATTTCCTGTCTTATCCCTGCATTACCTCCCCACCCACTGACACTGCTCAGCAATGTCTTCATAACCTCACCTAGCACTGACTTCCTGTCTTATCCCTACATAACCTCACCAATTCACTAACACTGCTCAGCAATGCCTTGATCATCTCACCTTGCACTGACTTCCTGTCTTATCCCTACATTACCTCCCCCACTTACTGACATGGCCCAGCAATGCATTGCCCACATCCCTTTGCACTGACTTCCATTCTTAGCTCGACACTACCTGCCTCGTTCACTGACACTGCTGAGCAATGCATTGTTCACCTTCCCTAACACTGACTTCCTGTCTTTTTCCTACATTACCTCACCCGCTCACTGGCACTGCTCGGCAATGCATTGGCCACGTCCCCTAGCACTGACTTCTTGACTAATCCCTACACTACCTCACTCACTGACGCTGCTGAGAAATCCATTGCCCACCTCCCCTAGCACTGACTTCCTGTCTTATCCCTACATTACCTCCCCTACTCACTGACACTGCTCAGCAATGCATTGCCACCTCCCCTAGCACTGACTTCCTGTCTTATCCCTACATTACCTCCCCTACTCACTGACACTGCTCAGCAATGCATTGTCCACCTCCCCTAGCACTGAAGTCCTGTCTTTTCCCTCCAGTACCTCCCCCACTCACTGACACACTGCTCAGCAAAAGCTTGATCTACCTCCCCTTAGCACTGACGTCTTGTCTTATCCCTATATTACCTCCCCCATTCACTGATACTGCTCAGTAATGCATTGTACACCTCCCCTAGCTCTGACTTCCTGTCTTTAAACATACACTAGCTCCCACACTCAGACACTGCTTAGCAATTCGTTGATCACCTCAACTTGTACTGACTTACTGTCTTATCTATACATTACCAACCCCACTCACTGACACTGCTCAGAATGCTTTGCCCACATCCCCTAGAACTGACTTCCTTTCTTATCTCGATCCTACCCCCCACTCACTGACACTTCTGAGCAATGCATTGCCCACTTCCCCTAACACTGACTTCCTGTCTTTTTCCTAAATCACCTCACCTGTTCACTGACACTGTTCACCAATGTATTGTCCACCAGAACATAAGAGGATGTCAAGGAGAGAGCAGAGCACCTCCAGCCAGCAAAGACTTCATTGAAGCCTGGCATCCAGAGCTGAAGTGCACACTCCAAGCAGGTGTCAGATACAAGCCATAGGGGAGAAAAGTAGCAGGACATGCAAATCTGCAGCACAGGAACAGGGCAGCTGACAAAGGAACCCCACAGTCAGGAATCAGCCTCCAGAGGATGGGAAAGGACAGACAGGGAGTGAGAGAACCATGCTTCCTTTTGTCCTCTTTTCTTCCAAACAACAATCCACTTCCTGTCACCACCCCTTTTAAGCCCTTTCCCTTTACTCTTCTCAATCACACACACTTCCTGTATGAATCAACCCTCCCCATGACATGTCCCCCTCCAGTACCCTGTGGGCCCTTCTGGGGAATTTCTCAACTGTTAGCCTGTATTATCTTTAAAGATAAAAGGGTCCACACAGGGTGGTTCATGAAGCAATGTGCAAACATGCTGCCCACTGTGTGGATCTCATTGTTGTAATGTTTTTTTCCTTGTGTTTTATAGTAACAGATTTTTGAAAAAGAGGGAAGATGTGCTCATTAAGACTGATATTTTACAGAAATGAAGGCATGCCAAGCAGGCACTTCCCATCTTAGACCTGCATTACAACTGCCACTCAATGACACTTACCCCCATGAATGCTAGGAAAGGGGAGCAATGTGTTCTCTTTGACTTCTCTGGCCTATTTTCCCTCCTTCCTCGTGTTCCCTATGTTATGTTGCCCCCCCCTTTTTCTTTTGATTTCTTTTCTGTCATTTTGTTTTTTTCCCTGGGCTGTCGCGTTTCCTCCCCCAGCTTGGTGGTTCCATTTCTTGGTTTTTATTTCTTTTCTGTCCACTTTGTAATCTTCCTTATTTCTATCACCCCCACCCCCCTTTGTTTGTCCTATCCTTTCCCGCAGACTGTGAGTGCTCTTCCTTTTCTGTTCCTCCTCCATTTTGTCTCTTTGCCTACCACCCTTTTTTCTCTGTGTTCTTTCTTTTCAGTACTCTTGCCAGGGGTCTGGCGGCGTTGTGTTGAAGATGGAGTGTTTGGGGTTGTGACTTCGGCTTCTCCATTATATTTAAAGTCATGCACACAAAAAAAGTGTGAGTCTGTGGGAATGTATCTATGCGTGCAGGCATCTATGTGGGGTTGTATCTAAGTGTGTAGATGTGCCTGTATGTGTGAATGTGTATACGTGGGCACCTCTGTGTTATATGTATATACAAGTAAGGATGTGTAGGTTTGAAAGAGGTATCTGTGCATGTAGAGGTGTTTGTATGTTGGAATGGATATCCGTGTGTGGTTAGGTATGTACGTGGAACTGCGTAGATGTGTACTTATATGGGCATAGGTAGATGGGTTAGCATATGGGTTTGTGTGGATGTGTGAGCATATCTTGTGTAGCTGTGTGGGTGTATCTTGTGTTGATGTGTGGGCATAGCTTATGATGATGTGTACATATGGTAGATGTGTCGGCATTTGGGAAGGTTTACATGTGTCAGAATATGTGTGTAAGCTTATGGAATTGTGCAGATGTGTACGCTTATGGACATGTGCAGATGTATGTGGGTATTTGTGTGTATTTATGGAGTAAGGTCACATTTCACAAAAAAAAAGAAAACCGCTACACATCTGGGCAAAAGCTGGGTGATTTTGAAGGCTTGGTTGACACTAGCATGAGTGGTTATTGGTAATCACAGAGGATGAGAGGATGTCTGGCTTGTCAGCCCAGTTGCAGGCGGGGTGCTAGGTGGTCCTCTCCATCCTCTCGTGCCTGCTGCTGGTTGCCCCTGATGTTAACACTGATAACCGAAGGTGTGGCAGCCCCAACCTTGTTTTGTCCTGTGACAGGAGGGCTACCTGGATGAGGACAGTGAGATGGGCGAGGATCCAGGTGGGCTGTTGCATCATTCAGCGTACATAGTCATACTGTTTATTAGTAGGCAGATCAGGAAGGTCTGATAAAGGCTAACTTATTTGGTAGCAGGAAAGCTATAAAATTACTGGGGTATGAGGAGAGGGTTGAACTTGATGGACTTGTGTCTTTATTCAACTTAATTTATTATGTTACTATGTATGATTCCCTTCCTGCCAAGTGCACAGGACTGGCACAGCAGTAGCTTTGCCAGATATTTCATGGCAGCATTGAGGTGGGACTCCCTGGGCGCCAGTGGTGCTGCACCTGTTACAAACTGGTCTGCTCCTGGGCCCAGACTAGCTGGGGCTTCAGGACAGAGGTGTTGGGCATCCACAGGACTCTGACTCCGTTGCTTATCAGTGGCTTCTAAGGTGTTTTTTGAGGCTTTAGCATTGGTGTTGTGAGTGTATTTCTTACTGGAGGCCAGTGTTATCTCAGTGTTCATGTGGGCTATGGGTGTTGGTCAGCAGATGTTTTGGATTCTATGTATAGCTAAATTTTGGGCTGGGGGCTCGGGTCTCCGTGTGTGTATGCACAGGTAGGATTCATGTTTTTGGTATGTATATATGTGTATGAGTTGGTGGAAGTGTGGATAGCTGTGTAGGCCTGTGGATATGTAGCTATGCTTTTTATAGTTAGGTGGGCATATCAGTGTATATTTATATGTATGTTGGTGGGTATGTATATGTTTCCATATGTAGTTCTGTATGTATGTGTGTGTGTAGATGTATGTATATATGTGTATAGGTATATGTGTCGTTTACGGGCAGGACAGATGTCTGTCTGTGGATTCATTGGGGTTTTGTCTGTCTGTCTTGATGTCCGTGGGTATGTATGTGATTAGGTGTATATATAGAGGTATAGGGTTTGTGTCACGCTCTTCTGCTGTTTGTTCATTGTGGTTTTGTGTCTGCCTGCCTTGTTGATCTGGGTGTGAGCAGGGTTTTGTTTTTTTCCACTTTGCGGCCAGGGCACTCCATTGGGTGTGGGGGGGTACTGGGTCGCAATACAGAAAAAAAAAAGGGACAGCTGTCATGGGATTCTATGGGCGGTTTTGGTGGTTTATCCAGTGCTTAATGTGGGAGCATTGGGCATGTTGAGTTTCGTGCCTGTTATGTACTCTTTGTATGCTGTACAGTATGTCTGTGGGTTGCTGCGTTTGGGTTGTGAGTTACCACTCCTGACCCCCCCATGTGTCTGGTGTTTGCAGAGGGTTTGGGGACAATGGGGTGGGGACACGGTGGGGAAGTGTGCATTGCTTTTAGAGTGCTGTGAGTGTCTGGGGGTACAGACCATAGCGTTAGTGGGTGAGAGGGACAACTGGTCACGGCTTTGACAGTCAGGCCTTGTGGCGTGGGGCCCAACTGGTCAAGGTATTGACAGTCGGACCTCATGGCGGGTAGTCTTTGCATGGTTTTCAGAGATCGATAACTGATGTGGTAAAGTTAAATGATTTTATCCTGTGAAGGAAGCCCTTTGGGAGTTTGCACTGGACTTAGGTCGCAGAAGATCACATTACCCATTGAAGCTAAAGAAGATGGACAATGGGGTAGTTCCTTGGGAGTCAGCTGTAAGTGCTGAAGAGAGGTGGAGTCAGCTGGAAGTGCTGAAAAATGTGGGGATTTTTGCATGAGCCTCTACAATTGGGCCATGCTTGGCTTCAAGGAAAAGTGGATTGGCAAGAACTGTCATTTAATGATTGATTATTGGTTAATGATTAATTATTGTTGTGTTTGAATAAGAACAATAATAATAATGTGAGTGAAAATAGTTAAATAAAGTTCTGGTCTGTTATCCCCAAAATAGATGTGTTTGTACCTATTTATGGGTCAATCCCTCTCCTTATTAAGGGTTCTACCTTAATTTCAGTACGTAGAGGTCTATGCTTTGAAACTTGGGTAGTGCTATGTATGGACCTAGGTCCTCACAGCTCATTACAGTTAGCTTGCATTAGCTTTATTGAAAGTAGGTCCTCACTGGGTGATGCAGGAAGTGGGTGGGGCATGTAAGCATGCTGCCAGCAGCACATATATTTCTTGGTTACCTCTGAATGGGGTCAGATTAAATGAGATAGATGCATATTGATCCCTATCAAGACAGCTATGCTAATGGGAGTGATGGAAAATACAGGAATGAGGATTCCCCAAAAAGCATACATAAAACTACATTTTAGTCCTAAAAAACAAATAGATAATTTTTACAGAGGTTATTCATGGAGTGCAGGTATTTAAGTGTGTATAAACCCAGATTATTTTAGTTGTTAGTGTTCCTTTAAATATTTCAGAGCCATTTCATTTTAACCCTTTGAGTGACCTCTGGCATTCAAAGGGTTAAATAAAAGAACGGGAAAACATTATTACATTTGGGGTGATTTCAAAACCTGCAAATTTCAGGGTATAGTTACACGACTGATGGGATATTTCATAGACATCATTCAATCAAGTATGAAGAATTGCATTGTACGTGCCAACGATTTTATACTAAGTGAAATTCAGTGTACTTTATAATTACAATAGGAATTGATTTCAGATGTTAATTTCCATGTATTCTGTGCTGTCATATTTCCTTTTAGTGCTGTAGTGCATGAATATTGTATTAGTCTTTCTCTGTACCAAAGCGCATAGTGTGAGGCATTGGAAATCCATCTGGAAGGTACGTGATTACACTAATCTACGTGACGCAATTTCTTTTTATTGAAATGGAAATACATATACTGATCATGCAAAAAAAAATTGACAGTTCGGTGGGCTGTATGTATTTCATTTGATAATGACATTTGAAATGATAGTAAAACCTAGTAATAGAACTGTGTATACTACAAAGCATGCTGTTCTGATTAAGCTACCTATAACTTACACTTTTTTTTTTTTCACTTGGAGTAATGGTTTTAGACAGTTTTTCTTAGTAGAAAGGGAGTCTTTACGCGAAGCAGAACTGAGCTGTCTGACCTGGGTGGTACAGACTGGATAATTAATTACTCACCTGTCCTGAAATACCAATTCCTCATTCATGCTTCTAATGCTGCCCGACTGTCAGTTTCCAACAAAAGGACAATGTAAATTGATGGGGGAGGGATTAATCGTGCAAATTCTGTTATCCTGGATGTTCCCAATGAGATGAGGACTTGGAAATGTGACTGTTACGGTTACCCAGAGAAGTTCAGGAGTCAATACGGTTTAGTTAATGCAGTTTATTAACAAATGACATACAGTGGGTATATACAGTATATAGAATAAGAATAAGCACAGGGTAATAGCCAGCAAGCCTGCTATCAGAAATAATAGGTTGCCAAGCTAAACCACTGTGCTGGAGACTAGGCCTTAGCCACTGGAAGTCTCGGCTGGAACCAGGAACAGGAACTGGAACAGGAACCCAGGATCTTGATCCGAAGAGGAATAGGGTCTGACTCAGCCTGCAGTCAGATATGCGAGTCTACCAGAGCCCCAGGCCCACACTATTTTGGGTGTCTGATCACCAAGGGAAAAGGTGTAAGAATAGTCAGACAGAGCCACTAGTCAGCACCAGAGGGGGTAGTCAGACAAGCCGGGTCATACACAGATCAGGTAGTCATCCAGAGCCACAAGTCTGCACCAGATTGGATGCCCACTATTAGGGGTTAGGCAAAAGAATAGTCAGACAAGCCACAGGTCAGCACCAGAATGGATGGAAGACTAGCCAGGTCATACACAGAGCCCAATGCAACAGATCTCCTTTGAACAACAACACAAGGGCATTTGAGTCAGGCCTCAGTCTGCCCTTTAAACCCCTCCACAGGAAGTAGGAGGAGCAGCTCAGAGGGAGGAAGTAGGAAGTTGGTAGGCGGAGACTACAGTAAGCAAACAGATAAAACAGAGGCCTGCAGCATGCTAGAAGCCTCGAGCCTGAAAGTGATGCTGAAGTAAAGGTAAGCTGTAACAGTGACAGATCCTTTTTAAACTAATAAATATGTACTTACCATTGAATTCACTGGTTGTATGTTCCTGAATGGTTATGTGATGTCAGGCGTGTTTCTTTCTGCTTGTGCCTTCTTAACAGTTTGGCATCCAAGCAGAGACAAGTGTTCTATCATCTTAAACACTATCCTCTATCTGCTAAAGTATATATATGTGGAGACATGCCTGAAATGTGATGATTAAAGTAGATCTGTCACCTTGATTCAAGTTTGTATATTTGAAAATTTCATTAAAAACTCTGTATGTACATGTCTTGATGCATTAGCAAGACATGAATGAGAGAAGGCTGGCCATAGCTTTATTTGTTATAATTAAAAAACTTATAGCTCCACAGTACTGATAATACATTTTAGTCCTTGCCATAGGACCACCTCACTCCTGAGCCTCCCATCATTAACCCATAACACCCTGTACCCCATTAGCTGGTCCCTGCAACTCAATGAGCATGACCATATATCTGCAACCATAGTCTGGAGCCCTCTTTACTTAGGCCGATGGCCTAGATAGACTTAGCTTAACAAGTTTAACAAGTAATTAGTAACCATCTCCTAATCTTGGCAAGGACCAAAGCACCACAGGCTTAGCTTTTATAGTTTTAACCCCCAACACCTAAACACAGCCTGCTCCACTGCACCCATCAACTCAGGATTGAAGAAATCCAAATGAGATCATTAGGGTGAACCCTATCCCCGCAAAAAAAGATCCATCCCCAGGTTCTCATGAACCCTGTGCTGCACAATGGATGTGTCACCTTGATACAAGTTTGTATATTTTAAAACTTTTTTAAAATCTGCCTATGTAATAATCACAAGAAATACACTCCCACAACATGAATGGGTGAAAGCAGGCCAAAGCATTATTAGTTAGACTTGCATCAATTACAACTCGGCAATACTGATTATACCTTTTAGTCCTTGCCAAAAAAAAAAAACTCAATCCTGAGCCCAAAACATTCCCAGGACACCAAATCAGGAAACGTGAGCCCCCAATACGTTTTATAATCTCCTTCCCCAAACCCAATCTAGCTTCTTCTCTAGCAGACTTGATACAGATCAAATGCCTTTCAAAGTCCTTCACAGTTACACCTAACTTTGAAAGACCTAGCTTAATGCCCTCACAAACTGAACTTTTTATCAATGGAACACCATCCTAGTGGATAAGTAGGGGTGCCCTTGTCCCTCGTTGCTTCAAAAGAAAGGATCTGAGCCACCCTCTATGCCATACAAGGTTACACATCTGCTCCATCCCAACATGCCTTTTTTCAACCTCCTCTGAAGCCACATATCTTGTAGCAAAATACCTCCCAGGACCTTCTTGCTACTACTGACCAATTCCCCAATCCACATAGCCCTGAAAAAGGCTAAACTAAATGCAGCATTTATAAAAAATAGTTAATAATGATTGCAATATATCAAGGGTAAAACCAACAACAAATCTCATAGCAAAGAAAATTACACTGGTTATCTCTTCTCACCAAACCTTCAAAGAGGCCCCTGAGCACCAATCTGAGGACAAATTCCTTGTTACTCTCCCAATATCCCAACAGCTTAAACCAGAATTCTAGCCCAGCCATTTTTCAATCATCGCAGAAGGTGAAAAGCCTTTGTGTACCCTATTCCGCACCAGCCATAATAGCCCCTCAACCCTTTCAACCTCTATCTGAGAACCTACCTACATCATATTCGGAACCTTCCAATCCTTCCAGACTGTCTTGTACCATGCCCAGGTGGCCAGTTTCCAACATGAAACAATTTACATCCAAGTTCCAAAAGCGAGTCAGAATAAAGCATTCCCTATGAGCGCACTACCGGTCAGACTTTCTGAAAAGCCCCCATCTGTAAACCAGAAATTTTGACAGCCGCCACTGTTTGTAGCCTAGGCATATAACATGCCCTGAAGTTCACATTAAGTTGCAAACAGACCTTAAAAGATGCAACATAGGGAAGGTGATGCTAACAGTTATATTAGAGTGAAATCTTATTTTCTCCCACATAATCTCAAAGATACTGCTATAGGAAACATTTAGAGGTAAACCACATTCTTGGTTAACTCTCTGTCCCACCTATCTGGCCAGTGCCCCATTCACCATCCCTTTCCCCAAATTACCCCCAAACCCAATGATACTGCATCATCAGTATAAAGGTCAAGCTCTGCATTGGACAATGCTGGACCATGCCTCAATATTCTCCCGTTAAAATCTTCCAAAAACAGCTCCCAAAATGGCAAGTCTGCCTTATGGAGTGATGAAATCTGGATAAAATGCAAAGGATGCTCTACTCACATGATCCCTTGGGTCAAGTACTGGTTAAATACACTTCCCAAATGAATGATTCAACCAAAAATTTCAATTTGCCCAACAGTTACTGCATCTGTGACAGAGTAACCTTTTTATCCCTCTGTAAGTAGCCCACATTATCCTTATGAGGAAGCTAACACTCCATCAATACAAAGTCAATCTTAATACCCAGGAAACTCAAGCAGGTGGCAGGACCTCCATCTTGTCTGTCACGAATGATACCCAGAAGAGCTGTACAACTCACTAGAGTGTGAGTAGAAGCCTAACATACATGTACGTAACCCCAGATCTGGAGTACAAAAAAAATGAATGCAACTCTGAATCATAATCAACTTTCTTCCACACTAACCATTCTATAAAAGAACTCAAGGTTTCTAATAGTGCACATGAAATTGAGCAGCCTATAGGCATTCACCGATCGAAATAAGAATCTTCCTTGAATTAACATCCCAATTAGTCATGGCAATAGGGATGAATTGGCAACAAGCAAAAGGCAGATTCAGTATCTGCCTTCATCATCAACGTTCCCCTGCCTGTACACAAAACCATGGCCAAGAAGAACTCAGTAATGCTCAACTAGGCTCATGAGCTTGCAAGGTATGCTAAAAGCTCACTAGGACCGTGCTCTGTGCCCAGGATGCAATCTCTTTTAGCTCTTTTAGTACAACTGTGATTAGCTGTTTCCCTTGTTCAGAGAGGAATTGTCTGGCATTTCGTGGCTGGGTTGTCATTTAGCAGGACTGGTATGACATGCTTCAGAAGATTTCCTCTCTGTGAGTGTCACTGGTGAGCTAAAAGAGATCGCTCCCTGGGCGCAGGATGCAGTACTAGTGAGCTTTTTTTGCATGTATTTGCAAGCTCATTAGCCTAGTTGAGCATCTTTGAACTTTCTTTCTCCATATGCAGATTGCTCTTGGGGTTGGTCACCCTAAGAGTAATGGGAGTAATCCAGACATGAACCTATTGCTCACAGTGCCTAGAGGAATCAGCTGCACATCACCGACGAGGCCCAATAAGGCTAAAACTGGGGTTAGCTGTTTCCTTTGTTCAGATAGGAATTGTCTGGCATCTTGTGGCTATTCTGTTATTTGGCAGGGCCAGTATGATATGTTTCAGATTTCCTCTCTGTGTATGGCACTGGTAAGCTAAAAGAGATTGCACCCTGGGGTCAGGATGCAGTCCTAGTGAGCTTTTTGCATGTATTTGCAAGCTCGTTAGCCTAGTTAAGCATCTATGACCTTTCTTTCTTCATAAGCAAATTGCTCTTAGGGTTGGCCACCCTAAGAGTAATGGGGGGACTCCAGACATGGACCATTTGCTCACAGTACCTAGAGGGATCAACTGCACCTCACCAACGAGGCTCAATAAGACTGAAACGTGCATGTGGGGTTAGCTTGTTTCCCTTGTTTAGAGAGGAATTGTCTGGCTTTTTCTGGCTGGACTGTTATTTGGCAGGGCCAGTATGATATGTTTGAGAAGATTTCCTCTCTGTGTATGAAACTGGTGATCTAACAGAGATTGCATCTTGGGTGCATGTATTTGCAAGCTCATGAGCCAAGTTGAGCATCTCTGACCTTTATTGCTACACAAAACCATGGCAACCGCACTGTCAAAAGAAGTGTATATCTTACACAGCTCTTTTCCAATTCAATTGTTCACCATCTCCCAATAAGGAAGTAAGCAAAGGATGTGATGGAACATACCATGTTCCCTCTTATGAATGACACACAGAGGAGATACCTATAGATTTAGCCATGGAGGGGATGCAAACGGGCCTCAATAATGATCAAACTCCTTAGTCATTTTTTCCTCCAAAATGTTTGCCCTTTTTCCCACAGACTACAAGTTATCCTTGTCCCTACCCCTTTCACAATCCTTAACCCCTTCCCGACAGTGGACGTACATGTACGTCCTGCAGAAAGTAAGTGTCACTTAGTGACAGAGGACGTACATGTACATCCCGGAAGTTCGGGTCCCCGTGCAGCTGCACGCCGTTCGGGGACAACAGATTACTTTGGGGGAAAAAAAAAATTCTTAGCCGGGCGTTAAGTGACGGCCGCGTGTGCGCGCGGCCGGTCACTAAGGGGTTAAAGTGAATGCAAAAAACAAAGGCAAAACATTCCTCCAGCTAGCACACCACCTGCTGATCCCTGTAACTTCTTAGCCAAGGGAGCATTTTTTCTATGTGACAATCGTCCTCCCACTTGCCTCCCTCCATGGCTTCCTTAATATCACCTTTATATTTCTTGAAGCATTTGGACAATGGATGGGATCCAACACAACCAGAGCACTCACAGATGGTTCCGCAAATGTCCCTCATTCAACTGCCAACAGTACCCCATCTTCTTTTCTGCAGTCAATGAGTTGGGGAGCACCATCCCTCAGATACCCAACTGAAATGAAGACAGACCATCTTAGAAATTGGAAGGCACGTCATAGTAAACAGCTACAAACCAATACCCATTTTATACCAAGATATCAAGAGCCAAGCTATCATCCATTGGCAGACCTGTTTATCATATTTCCACCAGGAAAGACAGCTATAAATATGACAAGGATTCCATATTATGTCCTGATAACAGAACAAAGCTGAGTACTTGTTTGGAAAATGTTCACTAATCACTCTGGAAAGATTGGTGAATGCCCTGACCCAATTGCCTAACACCTTGGGTGTTTTCCTATATCACTTCTGCTCCTTCTCCTCCTTTTTTAATCTGTCCTTCTAGGAATTCACTCCTTCAGATATCATTCTTAAGTTACATCTTCAGATGGAGCTCCAAAGGCCAAGACCAACAGACCAACATGTCTGCCACCCCTGGCCTCCATATTCTCAGCAATACCACCCACCTGCACCTGTGACAAGGCCTCTGCACCATCCAGTGTACATGTAGACTCATCCCCAGGACCCTGCTGTCAAGGCAACAATGCCAACTGACACCTACTTTCCACACTCTGTAGCTCTGCAAGCATCAATCACACAATATAGTTCATTGCCATCCCCCATCCTGTCAGTAGACCTTTAAGCATCCCTGATTTCCATCCTCTCAATTCCTCCTATTCAATTGGGGTCCCCATCAGGTACCCTGCCCTGACAACCCTAGCAAACACAACCTCAAATCCCCTTGTGCCAATCCTATTAACAAGGAAGGACCCCCAACCACCCCAGACACCACAGTGGTATCACTTGGAATCTGTGCCCTGCTTAGGAATCCGAAGCACAAAGCTACAACGATTGTGCCCCTAGTGTCCTATTCTGCCATAAGCCCAACAAATGCCTCATTCTTCCCCCCAGATCTGAAATATCCCTCCTCCCCCTCTTCTAATCCCTTGAGACACCTACAACTGTAATTGTCCCTTACCTGAAGACAACTGGACTCCGGAAGAAGATACATACTGCGAAGATCCTCTAACATCCAAAGGCACATGGACAATCTGATATAGCCTCATGGATGCAGAGGCCTTATCCAGACGACCCTGTAAAACAGTAAGAAAGAAGAGCCAAACACCTACTTGGCACCATAAATCCACATGCATGCTGTACCAGCCCAGAACCAGTGCCATGGCATGACCTTTCCTCCCTGCATCATGCATCCACCCCTTTGTGTGAGGTAACACCAGGCACCCTGGAAGACATCCACTGATCCAGCCAACTTAAACTCCCTAGTCTTTCCACTGTCCTTGATCAAGCACCTCACCTGACTTAGAGCTATGAGACAGAGGGGAATGGCTCTTATCCATCCACGGAGCAGAATCATGAACCCTAGAGTGCTCCCTCTGCTGGTCACCGGTAACACCTCCTCCTAAAGTTGTCCACCCACTCCTGGGTGTAGAAAAGTGCAGGCTTGTCCTATCCGAGGCAGTCCCCCCACCAGCAGCCTCCAAGTCATGCCACTCTCCCATTATCCAGGCCTCTATTGCTCCTGTGGGTGGTCCTATAATTGGAGATGAGCCTCTCTAGTGGAAGAGTACAAGTCTGCCTCATTGGTCTCCAACTCACCTGCCCTTATGCTGCAAGTGGCGCTTCCTTATGCATTGCCAAATGCTTCCACAGCCAGTAGCCTCAACCCTCTCAGCCACCCTCCCTACCACCTACAAAAGAACATCCAAGGCCACCATTTTCACTGCTCTCATGCAAACCAATAACACTCAAATTGCCACACTGCTGTTCACTTTTTTCACTTTTTCTACTTCACTGATTTTCCCACCACTCACCAGCAACATGGCAACAGCTTGCCTATATTATAAAGTAACCTCGCTTCCAGCCAATCACTCCAAATTCCTTGGCCAAACTACCCCACATTCCTAAACCACAGTCAGCAACATGCATCTCTTCCCTCACACTTTGCTTCCTTCCAGGGAATTCTGTTAAGGAAAAATTCATACAGTATGCTAATATATGCTAACTGCACTACCCTTGTAGTTTCATATGCAAATTAAGCTTTTCAATGATATTTCATGTGCTAAGAAAGTTTTTAGTGACTTTCATATGCTAAGAAAGCTGTACGCTGCATCGGGTGGCTGTCACATTCACTTTGCCCCAAAATAAAAGTGTGTATATTTCCTACACTATGCATCTGCTGGACTTCTGGTTAACATAACACAAAGGCAGTTTTGAATGAAGTTTGAGCACATGATGCTCCTGCTGTCATTCTGTAGAATTGTAGACACTGACTGATAAAATAAAATTGATGTCACCCAAACTCTCATGAACCTGGTAGTGATAATGAGGATTAGAATGTAAGAACAAATCTTTATCACTTAATTTCACAGTTTCCCTTTATTATAAATAACTTCATTGTGCGCTTTTATCTTTTTCTTCACAGCAGTGTTAATCATGTGTATTTGTGAATGTGTTTGTGTGTGTGTGTTGTTCATAATTCAGCAACTTGAATTTTAGCATTAGTATTGTTTACCTGTCAGTTGCGGCTAAATACTTGTCCTCTTTCTTTTCGCGACGATTTTGATGAACCCAGTGGAAAAACAGATATTAAGAAAAAAAAAATGACAAAATGCCTGTGGTTATGCTCTTTCACTGTCTACCAGTTTGTAAACAATATGAAGGTAAAATATGCAATTGAAATGAAAGCTGCAATATTGCCCTAGCAATGTCTAATCTATCGTCTGCACTTACAACACTACGCATTAGTGTCTGACACTTTTTCAAGTAAAATGGTGAGAAAATAAACATATTTATAGGACTACTGACAAGCTGAATACAGCTTTGTCTGCTCATTTGTGCAGTGCAAAATGATAGCAATTAGTACATATAATGCATTAACATAACCAATTAAGGGCTGGATTGTATTACCAGTGCTAAAAATAAAACAGGCGTTTTTTTTAAGTCAGTTTTTGCTATCCTATTACGCGACTTGTGAAAATAAAACCAGTGGTAATTATACTTACCGCCAGTCTAAAAAAAGCCCACAGGAAACAACTAAAGACAATGTGCAATTATTATCCTATTACCCACGCTCAGTATTACCGCCTGTTTTGTGGTGACATTTAAGTCAGAAATTCTGCGCCTCAGAGGTTGAGGTGTAGAAGCCATAATGACTGTTTCAAAACCATCGTTGTTTGAACAAAAGCAGTGTATAATACAGTATACAGCATAGAAATCCGACATAAAGTGCCCCCCCCGACATATTAACCCCCCCTTCTAAGTCGACTTACAGTGCTTTCTTTCACCACTTTAATCCGACAAATATTGTTCATAGCTGACAATTAACCCTTCCCCTTCCAAATCCAATTTACAGTGCTTTTTTCACCACATTAATCCGACAAATATTGTTCATAGTCGACAATTAACCCTTCCACTTCCAAATCCGACTTACAGTGCTTTCATTCACCATATTAATTCGACGAATATTGTACATCCGACATTTTAACCCCACCTCCCCCTTGAAAAGTCGACTTCTTGTGATTGGGTACCCTCTAGAGGTTGTGAATCAGGGCACAAGATGTCATGTTCCTCTGCAAGCGTGCTTGGAGAGAGGTTCAAATGAAGGATTGGTGATGAGACGAGCTCCTCACTATATCCCAGTGTGGGATCACTTCTTTGACCAGACCCTCTATGGTGGGAGGAAGGATGATCAGGGTGAGGATTATGTTGACCAGACTCTTGGCTACTGAGAGTGGACTTGGTGGAAGACAGGGTGGTGCTTAACCGACTGGAAGCAGTATCAGCTGAAATCCAACCGACCACCTGTTCGCAGTGGTCTGACCTCGAGAGTGATGTCCTGCGACGCCCTGTAAACTGAGACATGAAGCTAGGTATGGTGGATGTCTTTCTTTCTTGTGCTCTGGCACCAGGCACAGTTTCTACGCGTCCTGACCCGCGCCCTGAACTATCAGGATCACGTCCACTTCCCCGTCCCTTTTTACCCGCCTTCTTCATATTACACGGAATATGTGCTGCAAATCTGCAACTTTGCACACTAAACAGAATGTGCTGCTTATCTGCGGCTCGGCACAGTGAATGGAATATGTGACTTTGATATTTTACACTTTGCACAGTAAACAGAATGTTCTCCTAATATGCAACTTTGCACACTAAACAGAATGTGCTTCTTATCTGCGGTTAGACACAGTGAATGGAATATGTGACTTTGATATTTTACACTTTGCACAGTAAACAGAATGTTCTCCTAATATGCAACTTTGCACACTAAACAGAATGTGCTTCTTATCTGCGGTTAGACACAGTGAATGGAATATGTGACTTTGATATTTTACACTTTGCACAGTAAACAGAATGTTCTCCTAATATGCAACTTTGCACACTAAACAGAATGTGCTTCTTATCTGCGGTTAGACACAGTGAATGGAATATGTGACTTTGATATTTTACACTTTGCACAGTAAACAGAATGTTCTCCTAATATGCAACTTTGCACACTAAACAGAATGTGCTTCTTATCTGCGGTTAGACACAGTGAATGGAATATGTGACTTTGATATTTTACACTTTGCACAGTAAACAGAATGTTCTCCTAATATGCAACTTTGCACACTAAACAGAATGTGCTTCTTATCTGCGGCTCGGCACAGTGAATGGAATATGTGACTTTGATATTTTACACTTTGCACAGTAAACAGAATGTTCTCCTAATATGCAACTTTGCACACTAAACAGAATGTGCTTCTTATCTGCGGTTAGACACAGTGAATGGAATATGTGACTTTGATATTTTACACTTTGCACAGTAAACAGAATGTTCTCCTAATATGCAACTTTGCACACTAAACAGAATGTGCTTCTTATCTGCGGTTAGACACAGTGAATGGAATATGTGACTTTGATATTTTACACTTTGCACACTAAACAGAATGTTCTGCTAATCTGAAACTTTGCACACTAAACAGAATGTGCTGCTTATCTGCGGCTCGGCACAGTGAATGGAATATGTGACTTTGATATTTTACACTTTGCACACTAAACAGAATGTTCTGCTAATCTGAAACTTTGCACACTAAACAGAATGTGCTGCTTACCTGCGGCTCGGCACAGTGAATGGAATATGTGACTTTGATATTTTACACTTTGCACAGTAAACAGAATGTTCTCCTAATATGCAACTTTGCACACTAAACAGAATGTGCTTCTTATCTGCGGTTAGACACAGTGAATGGAATATGTGACTTTGATATTTTACACTTTGCACAGTAAACAGAATGTTCTGCTAATCTGAAACTTTGCACACTAAACAGAATGTGCTTCTTATCTGCGGCTCGGCACAGTGAATGGAATATGTGACTTTGATATTTTACACTTTGCACAGTAAACAGAATGTTCTCCTAATATGCAACTTTGCACACTAAACAGAATGTGCTTCTTATCTGCGGTTAGACACAGTGAATGGAATATGTGACTTTGATATTTTACACTTTGCACAGTAAACAGAATGTTCTCCTAATATGCAACTTTGCACACTAAACAGAATGTGCTTCTTATCTGCGGTTAGACACAGTGAATGGAATATGTGACTTTGATATTTTACACTTTGCACACTAAACAGAATGTTCTGCTAATCTGAAACTTTGCACACTAAACAGAATGTGCTGCTTATCTGCGGCTCGGCACAGTGAATGGAATATGTGACTTTGATATTTTACACTTTGCACACTAAACAGAATGTTCTGCTAATCTGAAACTTTGCACACTAAACAGAATGTGCTGCTTACCTGCGGCTCGGCACAGTGAATGGAATATGTGACTTTGATATTTTACACTTTGCACAGTAAACAGAATGTTCTCCTAATATGCAACTTTGCACACTAAACAGAATGTGCTTCTTATCTGCGGTTAGACACAGTGAATGGAATATGTGACTTTGATATTTTACACTTTGCACAGTAAACAGAATGTTCTGCTAATCTGAAACTTTGCACACTAAACAGAATGTGCTTCTTATCTGCGGCTAGGCACAGTGAATGGAATATGTGACTTTGATATTTTACACTTTGCACAGTAAACAGAATGTTCTGCTAATCTGAAACTTTGCACACTAAACAGAATGTGCTTCTTATCTGCGGCTCGGCACAGTGAATGGAATATGTGACTTTGATATTTTACACTTTGCACAGTAAACAGAATGTTCTCCTAATATGCAACTTTGCACACTAAACAGAATGTGCTTCTTATCTGCAGCTAGGCACAGTGAATGGAATATGTGACTTTGATATTTTACACTTTGCACAGTAAACAGAATGTTCTCCTAATATGCAACTTTGCACACTAAACAGAATGTGCTTCTTATCTGCGGCTAGGCACAGTGAATGGAATATGTGACTTTGATATTTTACACTTTGCACAGTAAACAGAATGTTCTCCTAATATGCAACTTTGCACACTAAACAGAATGTGCTTCTTATCTGCGGTTAGACACAGTGAATGGAATATGTGACTTTGATATTTTACACTTTGCACACTAAACAGAATGTTCTGCTAATCTGAAACTTTGCACACTAAACAGAATGTGCTGCTTATCTGCGGCTCGGCACAGTGAATGGAATATGTGACTTTGATATTTTACACTTTGCACACTAAACAGAATGTTCTGCTAATCTGAAACTTTGCACACTAAACAGAATGTGCTTCTAATCTGAAACTTTGCACACTAAAAAGAATGTGCTGCTAATCTGCAACTTTGCACACTGAACAGAATGTGCTGCTAATCTGCAACTTTGCACACTAAACAGAATGTGCTGCTAATATGCAACTTTGCACACTAAAAAGTTTGTGCTGCTAATCTGCAACTTTGCACACTAACCAGAATGTGCTGCTAATCTGCAACTTTGCACACTAAACAGAATGTGCTGCTAATCTGCGGCTAGGCACAGTGAACGGAATATGTGACGTTTTTTTTTTTAAATCTCTGCCCCCCCAAACAAAATAAACTGCTGCCCCCACGCACAGTCGTCCTAAAAAGGACTTTTGGGTCTTTTTTTTTTTTCAAAATCGCTTTTCTTCTCCCTACACTGACTTTCCCTTCCTATCCTCATCTCTCCCTGGCTAAGACTGAGCCGAACTCGCTGGTCAGGTGCTATACAGCACCCGATCACGGGTTCTGGCCAGCCAATCAGTGTAATGCCAGCAGCCAACATGACTGCTGGCATTACACTGATGTCAGAGCCTCCCTGCACGTTTATTGGCTGCGCAGCAGCCGCGAAACGTGCGGGGAGGAGACCCGAACATGGCGGGCGAGCACATGCGGTACTCGTACGAGTACCGCCATGTGCCGAGCAGAGCGATGCTCGAGCCGAACCGAGCTTCGGCCGAGCATGCTCGCTTATCACTGATCATGAGCCAAGAAATGTTATATCTCATAATGAAGATGAAGGCAGAAAAGAGGAAAAGTCTGAAGAAAAGTAGAGGGAAGATTAAGAAGAGAAGGAGTAAGAAAGGAATACAGAAGGAGAGGACAAGATGAGGGAAAGGACTAGGAAGAGGGGGGAGAAGAATGTCCTGTATTTAGACAGACACAAAGTTGCACCATAAGTTGTCCTCTCTCCAATGCTTTAAGTCTCTGCATTTGGAAGACCGTCAAGATCTGAGCTACCCACTAGTACAGAGGAGGTGTATCAGTGGATTTCTAATATCTGGGAATCATACAGCTAGCTGCTTTAGTGAGTTGGATAAATAGCTATCTTGAGTGTTTAGATTTAATCTGAGATTTGGGTAGATTATTTGCAAAAAGAAGCATCAGTGGGTCCAGGGGAAATTGACAATGTAGTATACAGTTAACAACTGAGAGTACAGGTTTCCAAAATGGCTGTATACCTCTATATGAACACCACACATGAATCATGGTTCCAGTGTCGGCGCTGCATCTCCAACATGAAGATGACATTTGCGGGTAGAATTGTGCAATCTGAGAAGGTGGTCTATACCATCTGGCAAACAATTTATACAGGCATTCTTTAGTATGTACATTGTGCGTCAAAGAAATTAGCGATCTGTAGATTGAAAGCCATTGATCTAGGGAAAAGGAAACTTGAAGATCCTGGTCCCAGGAGAGCATATGTTTAGGTTTCTCTGTCATTGATAAAGCCATAAGAAACACATACCAGTCAGAAACTGGCCTCCATCTCCTAGAGTTTCCACTAAAATTTTTTCAAAATGCAATGGAGAATAAAAGATATAACCTGTTTGGAGCAGATTCCTCAGAAAATGCGACAGCTGCACATATTGCCAGTGTAGTTTCCGAGGAAGATCATGATTGCGACATAGATCATCAAACTTAGCAATTCCGGATTCTGACAAATGAGAACCAATCAAGTCCAGGCCGCAAGACATCCAGGCTGAGAAGGAGGCTCTACCCATCCCCGGCTGGAAGCTTGGGTTAACCTCATTAAGATCTGCCCAAACTGAAGTGAGATGTTTGAGGAGAGGGTGGTTTAAACTGTATGCAGGGAAATGTGATGGAAGAAACCAGCAAAAATGAACCAAATCAATACCTGAGGCAAAGTGCTTAAAACAAAGAGCTCATTCTTTTGGCTGAGAGAACCTGAGTTCCCTAATTCTAGTTAATGTTGCTGCCTTATTTATAAGTGTAAGTTCGTTAAGCCCAAACCACCACAAGAAATTGGGAGAAATAAAATCTTACGGGGCAGTCAAGGTTTTTTGAATTGCCAGGTGAAAGTATCCAGTAACCTTTGCATTTGTCAAATATAGTAAACTAGTTGAACAGCCCATTATACGGGCCACAGTGCCACTGCCACCCAGTCGCGGGGCAGTCACACGCTCCTTCGGAGCGCCCAGCTCTGTATCAGCTGTGGCGCGGGCAGCCTCTACTGTGCATGACTGCAGCATGCGCAGCAGTGTGTACTGTGCATGTCACGGCGTTACACACGATTTAGCAAATTATTATATAGGATAGGTATTTGTAGCGGAATGCCATTAAAGAGGTAGAGTATTTTCGGCAAGGCTATCATCTTTATCAGACTGATTATGCCAAACCATGAAATCTAAAGAGAGTTCCATCTGGCAAGATCTGTCTTAAGCGTAGTCAATAAGGGGTTGAAATTAAGTCTGACAGCGTCCTGAACTTTACTAGTGAGAAAAAACCCTAAATAATGGACACCATGAGATGGCAATTGAAAGGGGAAACAAGCTTTCAGCCTTGTAACTATATTCAGAGGGGCTGACAAGTTGAGAATATCTGATTTATGAAAGTTGACTTTGAAGAGGGACACATTACTGTAACCATCCAGTAAACTAGTTAGAGCTGGTAAGGAGGACTGGGGGCGTGCAAGAAAAAAAAAGTATGTCCTCTGCATAGCAAGATACTTTCATGGTCTCTTGTCCCAAAAAGAAATCCCTGTACTGAAAAAGAATGACGAATCATACAAATAAGGGGTTCCAGGGTAAGAATGGACAAAATGGGAGAAAGGGGGCATCCTTGCCTAGTGCCATTATTGATGGGGAATGAGGCAGATAAAGATCCATTAACAACAACCTTAGCAGGTGGAGATGAGTAGAGGCTCATTACCGAGGTCAAGAATCTTGGACCGATTCCTAGGTACTTCAGGACAGAGGAAAGAAAAGGCCATGCCACTCTGTCAAAAGCCTTTTCAGCATCAACTGAAAGAATAATTGAAGGGGTATCAGTTTAGAATACATTAGCACAATGACTTTATCCAATTTATCCCTGGTTTCTCTGCCAGTAACAAAACCAGACTGATTAAGATGAAAGATTCTAGGTAACAGAGGCTCCAGACGAGTGGCCATGATAGTAGCATTTAACAAAGAATTTGGTTTATAATTACTACATAGAAGAGGGTCTTTATTGGGGTTTGGAATGACGGTTACCGAACATGTGCCTCTAACTATTGTTTAGGGAAAGGGGAACCAGTCGATAGCTGATTGAAAGATTTCTGCAGTTGAGGGACCAGAATGGAGGAAGACCATTTATAGTAGAGAGAAGGAAAGCCATCAGGGCCGGGCCATTTATTACTCAGGGAATTTTTGATGGCTAAAGAGATTTCATCAGCTGAGAAAGGGGATTCCAGAGACTCAATATCCACCGGGGATAGAGTGGGAAGCCTGGAAGCGGATAAATACTGCTGAATGTTGCACCTCCACAAGCTCTCGTCTTTTTGTGCATCTGACAGGGGAATATTATATAGGTCTAAGAAGGGGCAAAATGAATTTGCAATGTCTGGGAAGGAGAGCTGCAAGACTGCAGATTCATTTTTAATCATAGAGATATGTGATGTTTTACGTTGAATCTTAACAATTCTAGCTAAAAGCTTGCCACACCTGTTACCATGCAGGTATGATTCGTATTTCCTCCACATAAAGGAACAATGTGTTCTATTAAGAAGCAGCCTGGAGAGATTCGCTTTAACTTCAGTCAGATTGTCTAAAGAAGCTGCAGACAATGTTCTTTTATGCATCAGTTCCAATTATTTAAAGGGATTGTAATACTTCCAAATCACTAATCCTCATATTGAAGCTATGCTAAAATTATTCCCTCCAGTGTCATCTCTCAAACCCTTATGGTTTGCGAGATAATAACACGCAAAGTCCTCCCCCTCCGCTTTCCCTGAAGTCAGCATTCTAGCTGACTGCAGGGGAAGCTGTTGTACTACAGTCTTATGTGCATCAGGCGGATTTGTAGCAGAGCCGAGATCACATTTATAAAAAATAATTATTTCACTGAAACGATGTTCTACGTGTGCTTGGTTTGCAAGCACACATAGAAGACCATTTCAGTGAAATAATTATTTTTTATAAATGTGATCTCAGTTCTGCTGCAGAGCCACCTGATGCACATAAGACCGCATATCCCTGCAGTCAGCTAGAACGCTGACTTCAGGGAAGGGGGAGGGAGGGGGGAACTTTGCTTGTTATTATCTTTCAAACCATAAGGGTTTGAGAGATGACACTGGGGGCAATAAGTTTCTTTTTAGCATAGCTACACTATGGGGATTAGTAATTTGGAAGTATTACTATACCTTTAACTTTCTGGACAAGATCCAACATTTGTTGGAAATTTCTTTTTGTGGGCCTCAAGTTTAATTAGTACCCCACCAATAACGCACTTGTGAGCCTCCCACACTGTAGGAGCTGCAACGTCCGCAGTGTTATTTTCTCGAAAAAATTGCAAAATCGTTTTCTTCAGCTGTTCGCATATAAGGGGATCAGACAGAATAAGTTCATTCATACACCAAAGGGGGCGACAAGGGTCATAAACGCCAGGCAGACTAAAACTGATCCAGACTGGAGCATGACCAGAGCACGTGGCTGGATCTATACCAGAGACAATGATCCTATGCAACAGGGATTGGTCTGCAAGAATTAGATCAATACGCGAATAGGACTTATGCACATGGGAAAAAAAGATGTAATCTTTTCTGGAGGGGTATGAGAGTCTCCAGATGTCTAGAAGGTGTCAATCAAATAGTAAACAGAAGAGGGAATGGCAGGTGGGGGAAGAGTATTGCGATCTGCTGGAGGAGGAGTCTAGAGTAGGGTTTAGAACAGCATTGAAATCACCGCCCAAGAGTAGATGTCCCCTCTGAAAAGGACACAGAGGCTTTCACAGTATTGGAAAGAAACACAACGAGACCAGAATTGGGGGCATATATATTCACAAAATTGTATCAAGTTTTATGAATTTTTCCTTTGATAAAAAGAAACCTCCCATCCAAGTCAGACAATTCCCCCTCATGTTCCCATGGAACCCGCTTATGAAAAAGAATCACTACACCCCTTTTTTTAACATCAGTGGATGAGTACCAGGAGCAGGTATAGCGCCTGTTGCAGAGTTTAGGAGTGCTACCTCTCTGAAAATGAGTTTCCTGCTTAAAGAGAACATCAGTGTTCATGCGACTCACCTTTCTCAAAATAATAGATCTTTTCACAGGGGAATTTAATCCCTTAACATTAAGGAAGTGAGTTTCAAATCCTTAAGTACCATAATGAGGCAGAAAAATTAATATGCTTTGCACAGCCAGGGGGCATCTCCCCCAACAGTGCACCTATAGTACTAAAGCCTCACAAGGACACAAGGGAAAGAGAGGGGAGAAAAAGTGGGGAAGGGAATAGTAGAAAGAAAGAAAAGAAAGAGAGTTGAAATTAAAACTTAAGGACCATACAGGCATCCAGACATATAGTACATGAAGAGTGTGGTGAAATGTATGATAATGCCATTCAAGCATAGAGGGTAAGTGAGTCTAGAACAGCTCACTAGTCAGGAAAAATATGGATATGTATGGAAACATATCAAATGTGTCCACAATGTATCCCAACGGATGTGGGAATCAGCGCTATGGGAAGTGACAATGTGGTAGCTATAGTGAACCAAAATACAGGGAAGGTAGACAGAATGGAGCATCCAGAGTTATGTAGAGGGAAAGAACTAAGGGGACAATACAATAGTCAGGTGAACTGAAAGAGATCACACAACCCGTCCCGTTAGCCTGGAGACCAAGACATAGACACCATGACTGAAGTGCGCTGGGTCCAAATCCCCAGCAAGAGGTGACTCGGAGTCACAGCGTATAGATCTCACCATAGGTCATGATAGGGTGGGCAAAATAGAGAACCTGGGCCTGTCAATATTAAGAATGTAGCATATAGTAAAATAGGTAAGGTGGTATGAGGCAAATCTAATTGGGATGGTATGCATTATCAAGAGGGGGTACCATACTGAGAAGATAAAGTGAACGCGGACATGAGGAGCACCCCCCAGAGCTGACAAAAGACAAGCCGCATTCAACAAGCCCACTCACCGGTCCCAGGCGGGCCCCACCACCGCCACCATCACAATCGCTAAGAGGAACATTGACCTACATGTAAAGCTGCCTCATGTGGTGCAATGACACTCCCCTCGAGGGGGGGAGGTCACGACCAGCCAGGAGAGACAAGTTAAAAAGCGTCAAGGCCACCCCCCGTCGAGTAAACAACAGAAAGGGAGAGCCAGTGCACCCATCACATCTGGCAAAACATACAATGCATGCCAGAGGGCTGGTAAATTAGGACAGGGTGCACTATAAATCAGAGGGACGCCTCAGTGCATCCAGGGAGGGACAAGCCATCATAGGCAACAAGTTCATTCCCATGACGCCCGAAAGGCTCATAAGACACCCAGCCGACCCCAACAACAGATGACTGAAAATCCCCTGAAAATTAGCCCTAGAATAAGGTAAAATACAGTACCCCACCCCCACCCCTTCACCTCAGCCAACCCAAGTACATATCAGAGGCATAGGGAGTAAAGCATTAAAACAGTAGGCCTAAACTGTATAAATAGTCCACAATATAGCTTGGAGATAAAAAAGTGAGACAGAATGAACCTCCCACCCAAGAAATGAAATGGCAGGATCAGGAAGGGTGTGTGCATAAAACCAAACCTCCCAGGTCCTCGTCCCCATCCATCATTAAAAAGCTGAATATCACAGCCAGCAAACATTATCCTGCCCAACTCCCTGTTGCATCTCATAATCTTATCTTTACCGGCAAAGCTTTGGATGCAGCAGATCACATCATGAGGTTTTGAGTCTGCAAGGCCTCTTGGGTTCAGGAATCTATGGGCCCTGTCCAATTTTATCACAGAGCCTTCAGACAGCTGCAGCACATTTGCAGATAAACGTCACAGAAAGGCATTTAGATCTTAGGCCGGGACTGACTCCGGCAGGCCTTTAATACAGACGTTGCACCTGCGCTGCCCATTGTCAATGTCATCCAACCGCACAGTTAAGAAAGCGACCTGTTCCATTTGTTGGGTCACATACTGCTCAAGTTCATGCATTTGGGACCAGGTTTCTTCCTTGTCCTCCTCCAGGGTGTTGATACACTGGCCCAGCTGAACAAGGTCTTTTAAAAGGTCTGAAAGTTCAGATTTAAAGGTGGATCTGAAGTCTGCTTTGAGATCTGAAATAAGGGCTGTCATGTCCACCTTAGGCAGAAAATGCTCCAAATCAGCTCTCAACAGTGGCTGAGTCTGCAACTGGGGTACAGTCTATATATTTTCCTTCACCTGCGATGGTAATAGTTTAGGTTGTCTCTGCAGGTCTCAAACGGGCAGATTAACAGAAACAGGCTGTTTTGATAGAACACTGGATGGGGATGATGCAGTATTGTCCAGTGAATTGAGGCCGTCTTTAGACTTGTGGCCCATTGGCAAGAAAGCAGTGATTTTGGTCACAGACGGTGACTTCTTATGTTTCTTCCTGTTCCCTGGCATGAGAACACACAAGGGGTCCACACTAGCAACTGTATGCTGTGGTTCCCTATCAGGGAAACTGATATATAGTCCCACGTCCAGTAGAGCTACAGACTCACGTGTCCATCTTGTTTCGGCTCTTGTTCTGCCCAGGCTTCAATTTTTTTTGCCTTCTGGATCAACAGAGGTGAAATAAAATGGGCTGAACTTGATGGACATGTCTTTTTTTCAGCCTCATCAACTGTGTTACTAGTTTCTGTATATAACAAAACAGGAAACATAATAACATGGTTGATGAAGCTGATAAAGGACATGTGTCCATCAAGTCCAACCCATGCCAAAACACCCCTGTTGATTCAGAGGATGGCAAAAAAAAAAACCCTGAAGCCATTTCCAATTTAGCCCCAAGTGGGTAAAAAATTTCCTTCCTGACTCCAAATGGCTGTCAGATATTTCCCTGGATCAACAACCTATCTGCATTGAAGCCATCTGTCATAATTTTCAGTATTGTTCTGTGCTAGATAGGGATCTATTACTTTTGGAAAGCAGTTACAATATCTGCAAGCACAACATCCCAAGGCAAAGAGTTCCATAGCTTTATCACCCTTAAAATAAAAAATCCCTGCCTTTGTGTTAGGTGTTTGTGGTATGTGAGCTATAACCTTGTCACACTGAGATGTTCTAATTTAACAGGTGATTTCAAACTAATAAAGGTGGGGGTTTTCATATCCATGGATCACAAGAAGAGAATTGTTTATGTAGAGATGATTTAATAAGCAGAGCTAAAGCAATACTGGGGATATACAAATACATCACAGGGGCAAATAAAAGTGTGCCTAAATTCCCACTAATTTAAATGTCTCTTTAACCTCCTTATGACTAGAGAGGACTTCATTGTATTGAAAAGCAAAGCATTGGACACCCCTCTAGTATTCAAATGGTTAAAGGCACCATGTAAATTATTTTGGGATGTTTATTCGACATCTAATGTGCATTTGGATTCCTCTAGTTCTTATCAAATAGGAACTAACAACTGCAAATGATAACACCCCATACCTTATATTTCTATGGCCTGGAAACAAAAAAAGGTCAGTACAACCT
Source organism: Rhinophrynus dorsalis (assembly GCA_037306005.1). Taxonomy (NCBI): domain Eukaryota; kingdom Metazoa; phylum Chordata; class Amphibia; order Anura; family Rhinophrynidae; genus Rhinophrynus; species Rhinophrynus dorsalis. Next base: position 161,322,175 of record CM074727.1, read on the forward strand.
TTTTGCTCTCTCTTTAGATCAAGAGATGACATCATCAGTCATTCCTGATGTCATGTTCATGGAGGCGGACAGTTTCTACCAGGACCATAGGACCTCTGCACCTTGTAATCTTGAACAGCAGCTCCAATTAATCTTCATAGTAGTTGGGCCATTGAGAGTGTTATTTCAGTGCTATCAGTTGTAGTTCAAGAGTAATTGAATGATAAAGTATCCCCCTCCGGCCCCTTTTCCCTAGTGTAAGCCACCTCCCCTCAGATGTGGAAACCGGTCCTGGGACTGGACAGTTCACAGCAAGGGACAATCTTCTTATTGTGAACATTAGGAAAACCTTGCCCCCCTTGACTGGTTTTTCAGGTTTTTCCTTATGCTCACTGAAGATTGTCCGTCTCTGTGATCCATCTGGACAGTCTTGATTATCTGAGGTGAGCAGTGTTACATCAGTAAAAGGGGCGGGAGGGGGATACTTAATCATACAATTACTCTTGAACTACAACTCAGACAGTACTGAAATAACACTATCCACGGACCACATACTATTAAGATTAATTGAAGCTGCTTTTATTGTGAAACATTACTATCCCTTTAATCAGGGTCATGCACTCTGTCTGCTTCAGTCTGAAAAAGATTGCCACCAATTGTCATGTCCTCCTCCATGACAACCAGATCTAATTAAAGGGATAGTAATGCTTAATATTGAAAAAATACACATTGTAGGGTTTATTATGCTGAGTAAAATATGGCTACTGGTCACTCACTCTTCAATTTAAAATTGCAGGAGATATGTAGGTCAAGTATATAATTGTCATTTCCGCTGGTATAAACCTGTCAGTTAACAGCAGAATAAAAGGCAGTTCATATAGGAAGAAATAAAAATATTTGCTCATCAAAAGAATATCTACAGGTACATTACTTTGCTCCGATACTGTGGACCGAGACAACTCCAGTTCTCCATTACAGCAGTCTTGTGTCTTTCAATGGCATCCGGGGAGGGCTGGCAGCTTGTGGCCTGGAGGGCAACAACGATCAAGTGGCCCGATTTTACTATCCTTCCAGCACACTGTCCCAGCCCACGCCCTTTTGTTAATTTTGAAATTGTCATTAACCCTTTGAGTGCCAGAGGGATATGCATACACCTCTGTCACTCAAAGGAGTTAGTGTTGTGAAGTAAGGCAAGAAATACCACGAAGTTTACAACTGAAATGGGGTTACACTGGTGCAACTACAGTGCTTACAGTTTAAAGGGATAGTAATACTTCATTTTAACTTTATTTTATTTTGTAGGCATTAAAAAAACACGAATAATGATATGTCTTATCTCTCAAACCTTTATGGTTTAAGAGATATTCACAAACAAAGTACCCCCCCCCCCCCGTTCAACCAGATCAGAAGGGAGGTGCCCAGGTAGACTGCAGAGAGGGACAATCTTCAACTAAGATAAGGGAAAAGCCTGAAAAACTTGTCAAGGGGGGCAGGGCTTTCATTGTTCTAATAGGAAGAAGATTGTCCCCTGCTGTTATCTGTCTGGTCTATGGACTGGATTCCACATCTGAGAAGAGATGGCTTACACTAGGTAAAAGGGGCGGGAGGGGAAACTTTGCTTGTGAATATCTCTTAAACCATAAAGGTTTGAGAGATAAGACTTATATCGTTCTTCATGTTTTTTTTATGCCTACAAAATAAAATAAAGTCAAAACGAAGTATTACTATCCCTTTAAGTAAAGCTGCACTAGTGATACCATGGAACTTGCAAGAGAAATGGGTTATGGCACTAGTGTAGCTCCACTTGGATTGTAGTTCCATTTCAATTATAAGCTCTGTGGTATCACTAGTGTAGCTACATTTACAGCAACAAGCGGGAGTGGCCTACTAGCCCAGACATATGACTGGCCCAGGGGGCAATTGCCTCCCTGCCCCCCAGGCCAGCCCTCCCCTGAGTGGCATAGACACTTCTAGAGTTTGAGTATCAGCTTAATTACTTCAGAAACATACAATAGGTCTGGAGTCGGTGTGCAATAAAACAGCATTGGTTTATTTCAAAAATAAAGGGCAAAGTGTATAAAAACCCTTGACCCATTATCAAAACTTGAAGTGATTAGTGGTAACACCTTCACCTTTTTTATAAAATATGGGTACTCCCACTACTGAGAAGGGCTTTATTCAAATGTTATTTCAGTTCAAAAACTTTTTTGGGTTCAGTACCCTCCGTGGACTGAAATTTTACAGTGGCACTATGGTTACGCCATCCTATAGAGGTTTTTGGAGCTGTCATTAGACTGTGACAGAAACAGTGCCACCATAACGTTAGAGGCAACTGAGATACTGCACCCCAAAAAACATGAAAGTTCAAGCTGAAATAAGTTTTGAATAAAAACACCTTTCACTTGTTTTATTCAAGAGAATAAAACCTGCAATATATTTAAAGTGTTACTATCCAGTAACGATGCAATCTCTTGAACAAACACACAAGGATCTCTGCGGTGAGCTATTTATTCCAAGGCCTGCTCAGGTGACCAGGGGACACCCCTTGAGATTAGAGGAAAGGAGGTTTAAACTTCAGCAGAGGAAGGGTTTTTTTACGGTAAGGACTGTGAAATTGTGGAATTCATTGCCCAGGGAGGTAGTTATGGCAGATACAATGGATACATTTAAGAGAAGATTAGATACATTTCTTTCAAAAGGGAACATACAGAGTTATACTGTTTATCAGTAGGCTGATCAGGAAGGTCTGATAAAGACTAACTTAATTGGTAGCAGGAAAGCTATAAAATTCTCAGTTACTGAGGTATGAAGCGAAGGTTGAACTTGATGGACTTCTGTCTTTTTTCAACCTAATTTACTATGTTACTATGTTACTATGTAAGGACAAGGCCATAATAAGTAAAGTTTTGGTTAGTTCTCCTTTAAATCTGTATCTGTATTAATGTGAATTGCTCTAATTTCTCTCCTATTTCACTCTTTTCTTTCTCATCTGTTCAACTCTCGAGGCTCACAGTTCTCCAGCCTGTTTACCTGCTTCAACTGCTGGGTCCTCTCTAGAGAATTTTTGTGGCCTGCTGAGTTTCTGCAACATTAATGCTTTATGGGTTTATACATACGGAATTATGAACTTGAAAGTACTGAAAATGACAGTTTGTGACCAAAGGCACTTACTTACTGTCAGTGTTAAGCACAAGTCTGCATTCTGTTCTTGAACCCTATAGCTATGTTATCACTTTCATAACACTAATTCTATATTTTTTGGGTCACTTTAACACAGGGAAAGCTGAAATCCACGCAGTGCAAGCTTAATGAGGCCAATGTACTAAGATGAATTGCAGTAATTTTGGAGCAAACCAAATTCACCATATGGAACAAAACATAGTCAACAAAATCCCCATTGACTTAAATGTAGCTTTTCAACCCTTTGAACGCCAGAGGGGTACGGAACGCGGTGCAAAGCAATGCGTTCCGTAACCCCTCTGGCACTAAAAGGGTTAACCCTTTGAATGCTCGAGGTCTCAGAAGTAACGCAAAAGCATGATCAATTAATCCTTAGAGTGTCAGAGGTGCATTGCGCACCCCACCGGCAATAAAAGGGTTGACACGTTGCATTTACAGAAAACAGGGTTAGTAGTAAGTACCATAAACTTAGAAAGTTGAAAATCTAAAAACTGAAAATCCGTGAATCTAAAATGAATGTGCTAATTAGTATGTTTTTAAACATGGTCCTCGGTGACAATGTGCGAAACGTTCTGTAATTTCATTATTTGTAAGAAAGAGAAAATATGCTGTTTTGCAGGACACACAATGCACTGGGTCCTAAAAAAAAGGTGATTCATTTTAATTTTCTTTACCTGTTTTAAAGCAGAACTTTCAGATAATAGCAAGTCGCCATGCATTCATTAAATGCATGGCGACTAACTTGAAAATAGATGTCTTACCATACAAAAATACGTGTGTCTAAAGGAATCCGTCCCGTTTGGAGACCAGAACTGAGGCTAGAGCGCAGACATCTTGTCTGTGTGCATGCGCTGTCAGCCCTGGTCTCCAAAGAGTAGACTGCTTTGCACCATATGGTCAACGGAAAGGACTGACGGCGCAGGCGCACAGATCGCACTACCCTGCCCGTCAGTCCCGAAATGGGACGGATTCCTTTAGACACATGTATTTTTTTAACAGTAAGACATCTATTTTCAAGCTAGCCGCCATGCATTTAATGAATGCATGGCGACTGGCTGTTATCTGAAAGTTCCACTTTAACCAGTCATATTGCAGGAAAAGTGAACATGTGAATTCCACAAAAAAAAAGACATCAGTTATACTGGTTACTATCCAGTCACACGTATAAACAAGGAAGGTGACCTGCTTTGGTGGGTGATAGGACTGCTAAATGCATCTTCCCTTCAGTCTCTGTATTGCTCTCCAGACTCCCCACTGTCACCGTTTATCTCCCCAGAATCCCCGCTGCCCTGCCTCTCTTTCCATGCAAAAACTATTTTAGAGGACCAATAAGGATATTTCTGTGACACAATTAGTTGGAGACGTCTCTAGGATTTAAGTGGTTAACGTCACAAAATGTATGTTTATCAAACTCCACATTTCAAAATCAAGCTATTTACATGTAGTTCTATGTGCTTACGTCAGAAGTATAAATTATCCAGGATGACTGCATGACAATGACATTTGCTCAATATGAAAACATATGAATCACTGAGTGGTAACTGCCTCCTTTGTAACAGGGAAAACCAGTAGTTGTGATGAATGTATCAGCAGCCAAGAATAATATAAAATTAAAACAGACTCTCTTCCTATAAAGTCGCCCCGCAATAATTAACCATATGGTGACTAGCTTCATAAAACTTCTATTGCCTTTCAGAATTGGCAGATTCAAAAGTAATCCTTAATCTTGGGAGACATATTAGTGCACATGTGGCACAGTGCAATGCTTCTTAGAGGAGTATCAGTATCTGCACTGATACCTGGCTTCCGCTCTCCAAAGTGGCGTAATTATAGGGGTCGCATGGGTCTCACTTGCGACCGGGCCCGTGGACTACAGGGGCCCAGCCACCCCCTGCAACCCCTCCGCCTGGCTCATGAAATCTCCTTCAGGTGCTCTAGTGATGCAGAGTGATGACATCATCTCCCAGCGCTCTGCATTACTTAGAGGACCACGCGGGAGCTCCAGGTAGGTGGCAGGAGATGGGGACATTGTGGATATTGAGGGGCATTGTGGAGGGGGTCAATGTGGTTGAGGGTGGCCAATGTGGGGGGGCCCGTGGCACTTCTTGCACCAGGGCCTCTGAAGATTACTATAGAATCTGCCACTTCTGAAAGGTAATAGAAGTATTATGAAGATAGTCGCCATATGATTAAAGGAGCAGTAAACTTTTTTTATGAAAAAATATATATTGTAGGGACTTTGCTATTGAGTAAAATAAAGGTACTCCCACTGCTGAGAGATTTATATTTCCAGAGTTATTACAGTTTAAACCCTTGTTTTTTTACATTAGCAGTGCCCTCTAGTGGTCAAATTCTAATTAGATTTCCTTTTAGATTCTAATGGAGAGGAAAGTCAGAAAAGTCAGAGACATACAGTTCTCCATAGAATGTGATAGAAACTGCCTGTCACTTACTGTCAGTTAGAACTATCAGGAAGTAAACACAGTAAATTCACTTCCTGGTTATTTAAACTGCTATAATTTTTGAATAAAACATCTGACAGCGATGGGAGTGACCTTGTTTTATTCAGCAGGAAATGCTTTGTAAAATATGCATTTTCATAAAAAAAAGTTTACTGCTCCTTTAATTATTGCAGGGAGACTTTATAGCAAGTGAAAGTTCTGCTTTAAGCAGTAACTAGGAATATGTTTGGTTTTCATTATATATATACACAAGTAAAGAGTAAAGCAAAATGGTCAGTAAGATAGGACGATACATTAAATTATTTAGTACTATAAGGTAAAATAATGCATATAAGACACAAAGCACAAAAGTAAGAATAGACTTTTGCACAACAAAAGCCAAAGCTGCATTTCAGCCAGGTCTTGCCAGGTTACCGATGATGTGTAATTGGAAAAGAGAGAGGGGATATGATAGAAGCATTCAAATACATAAAGAGATTGAATAAAGTACAGGAGAGAGGTACTGTTTAAAGGAGAAGAAATGTTATGATAAGTCATAGTCTAAAATTAGAGGAACAGAGAAAGAGAGTTTTACTTCACTTAGTGGGTGGTAGGTAAGTGGAATAGGCTACCAAAAGAAGTGGTATATCTTAATACAATGAGGGAATGTAAGCATGCGTGGGATTGGCACAAGGATTTCCTGAACATAAGAAAATACCAGGGACCAAGCAAGATTGGAGGTTTTTACAGAAGGAAACATGGGCAGACAAGATGGCCCAAATGATTCTTATCTGCTTCAAATTGTATGTTTCCATGTACCTTTTGTCAGTGACCAATACCTTTTTTAATGGCCCGATAACATTTATTAGTGACTCTATACATCATATTTTCCTACTTTGTCCACCAAGAGTAAGATGACCTGGTGGCTTTCTTTTGAAAAAATCACTCAAGACAAAAGCAGAGGAAATATTATGATATAAAGTTAGGCAAACAATACAGGGAAGCTGAAGGAAAAGCCAAAAAGATACTATGTTAAATAGGAATAGTCAGAAACAAAAATAATGTATGCCACTTTAAAGATCAATATTTTAGCCCTACCTGAAATCTGGTGCACAGTTCTGGAGACAATAAAGGAGATGCACTATGGTTCAACGTAATGGCTTAGTGTGCCTATCGAATAGATCACTTCAGCCTGGAGAAAGGTCAGGAAACATACTCACAGAATGGAGTACTCAACTTAACACTTTTGTGCTAGCTGAGGAATATGCTTTTGGGGTATTTCTCACTGCCTCCACAACAGTATCACTCTACCAGGCAGCTCCTCTGTACAACTTGCCAGAAGTAACACAATGCAACAAAAAACAAAATCTGGCGCCCGATGGTGCCTGTTATCTTTTAAACAGGAGTCTTATTAAAAACCAAAGTTATACTCACAAAAGAGATGGTTGTGGAGGGGCATATGCCTAAACACAACAAATCAGGCTGACAGAGAGATTGTCCTGTCTCTGTTCAGACGACCTTGGTAGCAAATTACAGGGTCCACAACATGCCTATTATAAGTAGGGGTGGGCGAAAGTTGTCGTTGTGTTCCCACGGGAAATTTGGCGAAAAGCACGTTGTTATCCACTTTTTCGTGGGAAAATCCGCTTTACAACTAGTGGTTAAAATGTTTGCATTTTTCGTCCGTTGGCCAAAATTTTTCACCATTTTTTCAATGGCTATAAAGTTTGCACCCATTGATTTACATTCGCACTTCCACTATAAAAACATGACGTTTTCGATGAAGGAAGACACAATAAAAGCAGCTATAGAGTGAGATAGTCATGCTGCGCTGTTCTCTTGTGATATTTTGTGAAAATTGAGGCAGGAGAGGCTCATAGCGACTCCTATCACTATGAGCAGGGTAAAAAATAATCAATGGAGGAGCTGGAAGGACCCTTATGTGTCCACTGAGTCTGAGGAGGAGGAAGCGACCACTACTGTACCAATGCTGTCCAGTCTCCCTAAATCACTCCAAGGGATCTTGTGGAATTTAATGGGAAGGGAGGGAGAATAGGGGATGGGAAGGAAGGAAGAAAAGGGAATGGGAAGGGAGGGAGAAAAGGGTAGTACTAGTGAGAGCAGGACAGGTCAGCTGCATACAAGATGTGCTGCCCCTGCTGCCAGTGCCACCATTGCTGTACCTGCAGCCACTAGTATTATACCTGCTGTCAGATGTGCTGCCACTAGTGTTGAACCTGCTGCCAGTGCTGAACCTTCTTCCCATGCTAAACCTGCTGCCAGTTCTGAACCTTCTGCCATCAATACTTTGCCTGCTGCTAGTGTTTCTTGTAGTATTCAAGGGGGGGGGATTATGCCATGTGTGACAGCAGGGTACCCTCTGTCACATTGCTCATCACCTCCTCCAAGCAGCAGTGAAATGTCTGGAATAGAGCAGCAGCACATCGGGACTAGTGGTGGTGGTGGTGTTGGAGAAGCTAAGGTGGAAGAAACATTGATGGCCTTTTTATCAGAAACTGAGCAGGAATGGGAGAAAGGGATGAGGATGGGCATCACCACCACCACTAGCAGAAAGCTTTTGAAATTAGCTGAAATTGCAACTGCTCTAGCTTCTTGTTACAGCTTACCTTAGTTTCAGCGTCATCTACAGGCGCATGGCTTCAAGCATGCAGTAGGCCTCTGTTTTATGCGTTTGCTTCCTGTAGTCTCCTCCTACCTACTTCCTCCTACCTACTTCCTCCCTCTGAGCTGCTCCTCCTACCTACTTCCTGTGGAGGGGTTTAAAAGGCAGACTGAGTCCTGACTCAGTTGCCCTTGCGTTGTTGTGCTTAGCAGGTCTCTTACCTTGGGCTCTGTGTATGTCCTGGCTAGTCTTCCATTCAACCTGATGCTGACCTGTGGCTCTGTCTGACTATTCTTTTGCGTATTCCTATTAGTGGGCATCCAACATGGTGCAGACCTGTGGCTCTGGCTGACTATCTGAACTGTGCATGACCTGGCTTGTCTGACTACCCCCTCTGGTGCTGACTTGTGGATCTGTCTGACTACTCTTACGTTTGCTCCTTTACCTAGCAGACATCCAACCTAGTGCGGACCTGGGGCTCTGGTAGACCAGCTCTGATACTGACTGCAGGCTTGAGTCAGCTACCTACTTCCTCCTTGACTGCAGGCTGAGTCAGAGTCCTCTCCTTACTGACGGCAGGTGTGTCGGTACATCTCCCACTTCAGATCAAGATCCTGTGTTCCTGTTCCTGACCCAGTTCCTGCTTCTGTTCTGTTTCTGGTTCTGGCAGAGATTACCAGTGACTGAGGCCTAGTCGCTAGCATTGTGGTCAAGCCTGGCAGCCTATTATTTCTGATAACTGTGCTCGCTGGCTTGTAACCCTCTGCTTGTTACTACTGTATATATTTGCCTACCTACTACTATCAATAAATTGCATTTAACTATACCGTACTGACTCCTGAACCTTTCAGGGAACTGTGACACTTCTGCTGCTGCTGAGATGAAAGGGCAGCAGGGTGCTGAGGAGCAGGCTAGTGTGCCACAGACCACCGTGGACACAGTGGGAATGGGGTCAACAAGTAATGCGGGACTAGGACAGGTTCCACTTGCCAGCAGTAGCGATACTCCTCCTGATCCTAGTTGCAGTGACAAATCTGAGGCAGTAGCAGCAACAGCAACAACATTATCTTCTGCCACAGAAAGTGAAGGGGAATGTGGAGGACAAGAAGAAAGGGGCCATTCTTCTCCATATATTCCCTATCCCTCCCCCCAGAAGACATGGGTGTGGGACTATTATTCTCTTACGGCAGGCACAGTGCAGTCTTCATCAACAATGGTACAGTGCAAAATTTGTGGCAAGTTAGTGAGAAGGGGAAAGGAGGGAATGTACCTTGGCATAACCGTTGCAGAAATCTAGAACTGCTGTCACTGTACCCTCTGACTCTCCGGAAAGGTGGAGATCAAAGAGGAGGAAGAATAAAGAAACCCAGACAGACACGGGAAGTTCCATGACGAGCAAAACAACTAGCTCGCCATCATCATCACCTTCTTCCTCTAGGGTAACAAGTACATCTCCTGCCAATCCACCTCATTCATTGTTACCTCCCCGCTAAATGATAGCCACTCTGTTAATGTTAGGAAATGGCAGTTCATCTCTACCCATTGCACACTGTGTGGTGCACAGACCATGCATGCCAGTGTGGTGGAGGAGAATTGATACCAGGTCATCAGGTGGCATCTGAGGAGATTCCATGCTGCAGAATATGCTAGGACTCTGGCAGGGAGGGTTCATCATTACTATTAAACTGTCAGAAAGTTGTCATTTGCCCTTAGCGGGGTCTGGACAAGGGGTACAGTGACAGCGGCAGTACTTGGTTTCGGGTGTCAGGGTGTTTGGATGCAGTTGTGCCCCCAGATGTTATTTACCACACACACACTATGCACATTGCAGTTGCTGATGGAAGTCACAGTTCCTGTTCTCAAGGGAAAAATATATATTCTAATAAAAACACACCCATGATGATTTTGGAGGAGGGGCAAGTGGAGACGATTTAATGGACAACTTGTTCTTTTCTCTACATATACTGGGGGCTGCTTATTCTTCTGTTACTGCCTCAGGCTCAGAACTGGAGCCAGTTATGGCAAGTGGAACCTTTATCATCCATCTTCCATGTTACTGCTATTGTTAATCCCATTCCCTTTCAGCTACCTAATCATCCTGCTGCTTAAACAACTCAGCAGCAGCAGTACGAACAGCAGTTGCAGCTCAAGAGGACAGTTGAAAGTGGCCATTAGGCCAGTAGGGCATTTTTAAAATAAAAAAATAAATAAAACAAAAAAAAACCTAGTCCCACAAAAAATGAACAGTTTTTTGGGGGTTTGTTTTTAACAAGCTTAAGTCCTACAAATTAATATTTCCTTAGGGCTTGTGCCAAAATAGCTTAAGTCCTACAAATCAATGTTTCCTTAGGGCTTGTGCCAAACAAGTGTAAGTTCTTCAAATCAATGTTTCTTCAGGGCTTGGGCCTCTAAGTCTAAGTCCTACAAAGGCCTCTAATACCAAATCAAACAAATCATCCTCTACAAAATACTCTATAAAGTCAAGTATCAGTCCACCCCAGTGGCAGCTTATGTCAAGGGGTTCCTGCCTCTGTCACTTTAAATACAAATGTCTTATTTTATTGATTTATTTTTTTATTAACTGCCCCCCCAATAGCAGTCAAGAAAGCCCCCCAAAACAAATTCCCTCTTCAAATGATTCATTCATTCACCAACACAGGCACCCTCCTCAGACCCCTTTATACCATGTCTTATGGTTTTTCTTTTATTTTATTTAGGATTTTTTTTTATTAAGTGCCCCCCAATCCCAGTAAACAACCCCCCAAAATCATTCCCTGTTCACCTTATTCTTTCCCCACACCCCACCAACACAGGCACCCTCATGCCCCTTTTATACAATGCCTTTGGGAAATAGAATATTATTTGTAATATGTTGTGTGTAACTTCTATGTTCCCAATGATTTCAATGGCCAAAAAAAGCAGAAAAAAGCGCAAAATCTGCACTTTTCTCATTAAATTTTTCACAAAGTGGAAAGTGCCATTTTTTGCTGTTTTCAGTTTGAGGCGGAAACTTTTGCACATCCCTACTTTTAATTCTTCAAATTGTGTTTAATTTGTAAAAATTATTACAAGGTAAAATAAACTGATATAAAATATCAAATCATTAAAATAAAAAAGCTGGATTTGAAGAAGTGGTTGGGAAACCACAGAACGTCATTGAATATAGCTAGCCTTTGTTTTTATTATTTTAATGATTTGATATTTTATATCCGTTTATTTTATGTTGTAATAATTTTTACAAATTAAACACAATTTGAAGACTTACAAGCGGCATGTTGTGGACCCTGTAATTTGTTACCAAGGTTGCCTGAACAGAGACAGGACAATCTCTCAGTAAGCCTGATTTGTTGTGTCTGGGCATATTCCCCTCCACAACCATCTCTTTTGTGAGTATGACTTTGGATATTAATAATACTCCTGTTTAAATGATAACAGGCACCATTGGGCGCCCTATTTTGTTTTTTGTTTCATGGTGTCTAGTACAATGCAATTAAAGGGATAGTAATACTTGAAAATAAGCTTATTTATATTGTAGCCCTTAAAAAAACATGAAAAATGATATAAGTCTTATCTCCCAAACCTTTATGGTTTGGGTGATATTCAGAAGTAAAGTTTCCCCTGGAGTGTGACGTCATTGCTCCACCCTTCGGATTTGTAATCCGGTCCCCGGACCGGCCGTGCCTCTCCAGAAGTGCTGAGATCATGATCTTTAAAAAAAAATTCTTAATTGGAATATCCTACAAAGTGTGCTTTCAAGCCAGGCACACTTTGTACACAGTTCCAATTAAGTAGTAAAGAGCTGCAGGTTGCTCTGTGGACCGAATTCCAAATTTGTCCACTAGATGGCAGACTTGGCTGAAACAGCCAGGAAAAGAGAACTTTACTATATTTTACATGTGAATATCTCCCAAACCATAAAGGTTTGGGAGATAAAACTTATATCATTTTTCATGTTTTTTTAAGGGCTACAATACAAAATAAAATTATTTTCAAGTATTACTATCCCTTTAAAAAATACTGATACCAACTTACCCCTACTGTGAATAAAACCTTTGTGAGCAGAATAAGGGTATATATATGCTGAATGAATGAAAGAATGAATGAATGAATATCACAGGAGGCAATAATGCCTTTTTTATTGGACTAACATTCCATTTTCAGAACAAGCTTTCAAGTGCAACAACCTTCCTTTATCATGTCAAAAGCTTGTGAATCTCAAATTGATACATTCACGTTAGATGCCTGGCTTAAGAAAACACAAAATGATAATCTACAAATCATACCAGTTTTATTATAAGAAGAATGTAAGGGAGGTAAATCAGACAGGGAGAGGGAGAGAGACAGAGAGAAAGACAAATCCATTGCACACAGAAATAAATGTAAAATAAAGCAAAATCACATGTGGAAGATATGTGTCAAAATGAACTAGAAGAAAATAAACTAAAGGAGATATAGTAGATGAATTTTGGTAATGTGAGAGGAATCTCAAGTCCTTATTTAGTCCAGTGTGTTTGGTGCTGAAAAACTGATCATCTTTATTTCAAACATCTTTCTCTCTTGGTTAATTTTGAAATCCCCTCTGAATATTTTGATTTTAAGGTTATACATGATTTCTCTGGCTGAAATGATGACCAACGAGGGTATGGTTAATTTCTTTATTGTATTTCTCAATAGATTGCGTGAATTCATTTTAGTTTAAAAATGTAGGCCGGTTTCATCAATGTAACATTCAGGTCCACATTCATTGTATTATATCACACTAGCTTTAAAGCCAGTGTACATGGGCCACAGTGCCACCCAGCAACCTCAGCTGGTGGTCAGAGCCTCTCTTCTCACTGGCAGTGCTGCAGTAATGCGCATTACTGACTGCCCAAATGCACTGCGACTGATGCGGAGCGGGGCGCTCCGAATTCAGACTGTATTCCTCTCTGCGCACCTTCCTGGGACCAATTCTGTCTGAATTCGGAGCATCCCACTCCGTATCAGCAGTGGCGCTTTCAGGCAGTCAGTACTGTGCATGACTTCAGAGCGGGCAGCCTCTACTGCGCATGACTGCACCACGTGCAGCAGTCTCTACTGAGCATGACGGCTTCTGACAAACATCCTAGCAAATTATAATATAGGATATCCAACATTTGCTGATTACACATGAATATATGTCGAAGATATTCAGATAAGATAGGGTTTACAGGAGAACCAATTAGGTTGGATATCTTCACATAAATAGATAAATAATAATATTAAATACATTTGAGAAATTTACACAGTACTAGGTATTGACATGCTACTTCACAGTAAAGAATTGATTAAATAATCAATTACCCATATTTCTGCAAAAATATATATAATTTATTTAAAATGATAGTAATGTTTCACAAAAACATCAGCTCCAATTAATCTTCATTAATCTTCCCCTTCCGCCCCTTTTACCTAGTGTAAGCCATCTCTTCTCAGATGTGGAATCTGGTTGCTAGACCAGACAGATAACAGAAGGGGACAATCTTCTTCCTATGAGAACAATGAAAGCACTGCCCCCATTTGACAAGTGTTTCAGGTTTTTCCCTTATCTTAATTGAAGATTGTCCCTCTCTGCAGTCTACCTGGGCACCTCCCTTCTGCTCTGGCTGAACAGTGTTACATCAGTAAAAGGGGCGGGAGGGGGATACTTTGTCATTGAATTACTCTTGAACTATAACTCTGACAGAATTGAAATAACACTCTCCAAGGTCCAAACACTATGATGATTAATTAGAGCTGCTTTTATTATGAAACATTACTATCCCTTTAAGTAAAATATACTATATATAAAAAAGTATAATCAACAATAATATAAATGAGTGAACACCAATTTCAATAGATATACAGTAACTCAAACCACTATTATCACAATTAGTATTACCAGCAATTAAAGGGTTAACCACACACAGGGATATTCAGAGGTATTAAATAACAATAATTGAACCCAGCAGCATAGAAAAGGATAATTGATCCTCACAATAAATTAAAATACAGTTGGAAGCATATATGAATACCTTTGCCCCAGAAACTGTATTAACTATGCTAATTGAGGTTTAAGGTATGTTGTCAGGTGAGTCAGCTTTACCCTTATACCATCTGCAATAACAACATTTAGAGAAACTAACTGGAATAAAATCCCAGACTTAGAGCACTATAATTTAATTATGTACTGATTTCAAATATTGCATACCTTCTGAATAAAACATATAAATTGCATTAATTATAGTCAATGATAGATTGTACCAAAAATATACTCAGAATCAAATCTAATAAAATATGTTTAGACAGTATAAAACTTCATGCAACATATACTATAAACATGACAATAGCAATCCTATGTAACACCTGTAGGGTACTCCAAGTGTTAATCCACTTACTAATATAGGAAACCCCACCCAAGATGGTGGCTTCTTTTGTCTAGTGAGAGGTTTAAATAAACTTCCCACTGTACAAAAGTTAGGCCCACAAGCACATGCACAAATAAATCAAAAGAAACACCTCCAAATAAATAGACAAATAGTAGTTGAAAGGTTAATAAATTAATTTAAAGAATTCTCCAGATCAGATATTAGCTAAAATAACCTTTCCAGAAATACAATATATTGTAGAAATATCAACAATTATATTAACTAATATATAAACAATGCTATATAGATGTAACTGCTATCAACTATTTCTACAATTATCTGGACATAATTTTCCAGTTAATTAATTAATTCTGCATTATTTCAGAATTACTACAGCCAAATATAGCTTATTATAATATTTTGCTATATACAACGGGCCAGGCTTATGTCTAGCAAATCTATAATAAATATTTTCCTTGAATAGAGACAATATATTTATATGATTTTGAATTTTTGCAGAATTAAAATAAGGAAAAATATAGTTACCATTCCAATAAGTGTTTCTTAGGATCTCTTTGGCAGCAGGTTAGGATGATCATGAACTCAGGAGCCAAGAAAGAGACCCTCTCCTTTAAAACCCACATATTTATTGTGTAAATTCCTGTTATCAAAAAGTCCAGCCCATCTCCTCTGATTGGGTAAAGATCCATCTCATTATGCAGTGACATCATCAGTATTATCTGATTAGATACTCTAGATTCTTACTTTGCATATGAGATCATGCATATATTATTTTAAATTATAGAAACACTAGTAATAATGCTATGCACCCTGGAGATGGCGCTCTTACTCCACATTAAAATTTTTCCCTATGACACCTGGTTCTGGCTTGTGTCATCAGTGATATGTCAAAAAGGCTATCACATTGGATATAAATCCGTCACCCTAGCAGACTTTCCCACATGGGATTACATCTTTCTTCAGACTTGGTGTCTAGCACAGAGTCATATATAATCGTAAAACTCACTCAAATATTTCACCCTCTATATTGAAGCAAAGATCCATTGTCTTAACATGAGATCATTACACACATCTAAAACAGATTTTCAGAGAATCTGGCTTACAAGAAATATTAACCATTTCCTCCCCATCATGGCCATGTCTCTGACATATAATCCTTTAATGCAGCATATTGACATCGTTTGTAGGTGATTTCTTGCAAGGTTTGGTCCCATTATCAGTGTTTGTCCATTCATTGATCAGTTTGCTATTAAAAAATATGTATTTCAGATTTGATGGTTGTCTGAATGCAAGAATAGGAGGTTGGGGGAGTATATCTTTCAACACCAAATCCATTGTTACCAAAAACTGTAGTTCTTTGATAATGTTGTGTATTTCTTATACTATGGGGATGCATGTAGTCACTAGTGGTAAACGTATATTGCCTTCCTTCTCTATGTATTGAAACAGATGTTCCCAGGATGTTCTCAATGCAGATGTTATTTTCTTTGTGATTGTGCTTGTTTTGTAGCCTCTCTGTTTGACTGTTTAAGACATCTTTAAGTTATTATTGTAGTCATTAGTATCAAAGTATATACTGTGGTATCTGATAGCTTGGCTATGAATGATACCTTGTTTAGTGTGCGATGGGTGAAAGCTGAAGTTGTGAGGATAACTACACCTGTCCATGGGGTCTCTGTATACAAAAGACTGTAGTTTGCCATTGGTGTATGTTATGGTTGTGTCCAATGAATTGGATGTTTTCTGTACAGAAATCCATTTTAAGTTTAATAGATGGATGAAATGTATCTATGTTGTATAAACAGTATGATACACTGCACTGAATGTGAGACACATTCTAAGAATGAACTCACACAATCGACTGAGAAAAGCAATTAAAAATACTAACTGTAACCCCTGTTGGTCATCATTTCACCCAGAGAAACCACTCCATCCATAACATTAAAATCAAAATTTCAAAAATACACAAAAGAGAAAGACATAGTAACATAGTAAATTAGGTTGAAAAAAGACATAAGTCCATCAAGTTCAACCTTCGCCTCATACCTCAGTAACTGAGAATTTTATAGCTTTCCTGCTACCAATTAAATTAGTCTCTATCAGACCTTCCTGATCAGCCTACTGATAAACAGTATAACTCTATATGTTCCCTTTTGAAAGAAATGTATCTAATCTTCTCTTAAATGTATTCACTGTATCTGCCATAACTACCTTCCTGGGCAATGAATTCCACAATTTGACAGACCTTACCGTAACAAAACCCTTCCTCTGCTGAAGTTCAAACCTCCTTTCCTCTAATCTCAAGGGGTGTCCCCTGGTCACCTGATCAGGCCTTGGAATAAATAGCTCACCACAGAGATCCTTGTATTGACCTCTCATATACTTGTACAATGTGATAAGGTCTCCTCTTTGTCGTCTTTTCTCTAGAGTAAATAAACCAAGTTTGTCTAGTCGTTCCTTATATGTCAAGTCCTCCATTCCCTTAATTAATTTTGTTGCTCTCCGCTGTACCCTTTCTAGTTCTAGTATATAAGACATTTAAAATAAAGATGATCAGCTGTTTTCAGCATCAAACACACTGGACTAAATAAGGACTTGGGATTAATCTCACATTACCAAAACTTCATATATAATTACCTTCATTTTATTTACAATTCATTCATACTGACCCATTTTCCTCATGCAATTTTTTTTTATGTTACATTTATTTCTGAGTACAATTGATTTGTGTGTGTCTCTCTCTGTGTATCTCCTGCTCCCTGCCTGTCACCCCCCCACACACACACACATATATTCCAATTCCAATGAAACTAGTATGATTTGTAGCTTATTGGTTTGTGTTTTCTTATGTACATACTAGTATCAAAGCCCGTATACACACGCTAAAGTGCACCCAGCGGCCCTGACTGCTGCCCCGGAGCAGAGACAGGCGGTGAGCTGCCCGGAGCTCCCCGCTCCAGATCAGTGCGTTCGGCTAGTCTGTCGCCAAATGCACTGATCCTCAACGAGGAGCTCCAGACGGCTCACAGCAAAGCTCCCTGTGTGCGAAACCACAGTCTCTACTGCGCATGTGCGGTTACGCTCACAGGGAGCGACGCAATCTATCACTTTATGTTATAGGATATATATATATATATATATGTGTGTGTGTGTGTGTGTGTGTATACGAATGTGTATGAATATATATATATTGATTCAAATATTATTAATCAGAAAAAAATGCTTCTCTGTTGATGATTAAATAATTTAGATTAAGTTATTTGCATGCCAAAATAACTTCCTATACAACTTGAGTCTCTGTTACTGACATTAAAGAATTACAATTTAATGTTATCCTTCTCCTCTAATTATTCTAGAAGAGAGTCTATTACCGGAGCACCACATAAATCTCTTGTTAAAGCATTATTATTTGTAGTTTGTTGAGTGATCCATCTCTAGTAAATCATTTATCTTCCGTTAAGACTGATGTTGCTTTGGATGTCCTCCCAGCGAACTGTAGGTGAGTGGAAAATGTATGTGACACGTCCAGAAAACAGTAATGTATCATTTGGAAGGCAAATCTGCCTGGTCGTGCAATAAATTCCCAATAAAGCATTTCCTTTCTATTAAAAAAAAATAGCATTAACCACATGTAGATGTCTTATTTTAGTATTTGTCCTCATCTAATAGTTTCTAAATTACAGGGGATGACAATTAAGCATTCAGTATTGCAATTTTCAAAGCAACTCCATTAATGTATCCAGCAAGTCAATTATCCATTAAGCATAAATCATGGGCGTCAACAGAGAGTTTCCCAAGGGAAGGGACAAACCCATAATATGCCCCCTGACCAGCTTATCCAGCACCATGTTTATCTGGGGGGCAATTGTGGAGGGCAAGCTCCGTCTCTTGCTAACTTGCCACCCCCCCCGGACTTCCATAGCACATTTACAGAACTTCTAGGAAAAGTTTAGGCCAACCTTTAGCTCTCTGGAAGTTGAGGACTACCCATATTGGGGGAAGATGCACTTAGGGGTGATAAAGAGGTGATTAAGCAATATAAGTTCTCCAGCCCTTATGTTATTCTACTGAGCCAATGGTCTAAGATTTTTTAAATGGGAGAGATCTTCATGCATAGGCTCTATAGAATAATATAGGAACTGGAGAAGTAATATCACTGGAGAAGTTATCTCTACATTATCAACTGTTTATCATGCCTTAGTGCATAACTCTCCTAGTATCCTTAACACCCAGTGGCTGGTTGGACGATGATGCAAGTTGCAGTCTTCAACAGTTGGAGAGCCAGAGGTTGCCGATCCCTAATACTGAAATATTATACTAAATCAGTGGTGGGCAACTGGTGGCCCTCCAGCTGCTCAGGTATCAGGTTGCATATCACTCTATTAGATAGCACTTTGACAATCTAATTTAGGAAAATGTGTCAGCAGCACTGGGTTAAATCAGGGTCTGGAATTGCCATTAACATTTGTGTGCCAGAGAGGTATGGAAAGAATTTAAATGCAATGAGAGTGAAACTATGCCTGCCTATCTCCAAATTACTTATATACAAATGCCAAAAGACCTACCCTTAACTCTGTTTGTGCAACAGGGAAGGTGATGAGACAGTCTGTGGGCATTTCAGGAAGTTCCTCTAAACAACACCAAGATCTATGGATTGTATTATTATGGTGTGGACAGCTTGGTCACCAACCCACTTCCTATCCACTTCTCTTCCTTCCCACACTGTTCTGCCCACTTCCCACCTAACTCCCTCCCAGTTTATGTCACATAATAGAGTAAGCCTTGCCCACATGGTTAGGCCACACCCCTTTATTAAGCAAATTGCATCACTGACATCCCCTCTTCAGCAGCGCATGAACCCTCTGCGGGGGGCTCAAGGGGAAGAAGTTCCCAGGTACGGTAAATACACATATGGGCAGATTTACTAAGGTGTGATAATGAGGTGATAAAGTAGAGATGACTTCTCTACTTTATCACCTTTTATTTTAAGAAATATTCTTAAAAACAACTTGATTACTTCCAATTTGTATCACACCTGTTGAAGGACTACAACCAGTTCTAGAGCATCAGGGATTAACTCCTGCCCCTGAACAGGAACTCCGGACTTCTCCTTAGGCGATCCAAGAAGAACAATCCACAATGATGTAGTAATATATATCAAAGTTTAATGGAATAAAAACAATTAAAAACACACCTACTAATTTCTGGACCATAGAGGTCCTTTTTCCAGGGTATCCAAGTGTTTAACAAGCCGGCCGCCAAATTTACTATTCATAGATACCGTATCGGAACAAGTGACCAACCAATCTGTAATCAACATCAATTGGCTGTAATTGTTTCCTAGGTCAGCCAGGTTTTTGACAATTGGATTAAATGAAACATGTTTAACTTGAAAGACGCATTAGCGCTAGCATATTATAAAAAAATGGATCACTCTAAAACATACATTTCTTAATGTAATGGACATATCAGTATATAAAAACATAAAAAATAATATGTAACCACTTCATATGTAAATACAAGAAAAATATCCGGGGGAGGACTGGCAACACTTGGCCTGGGGGGCAAGTACAATCAATCGGCTCATTTCTACTGTCACTCCAGCCCAATGTCCCAGATCACCCCCTTTTGTTAATGTTTTAGCCGGCATTAATGTTATGAATTAAGGCAAGTAACACTACAGAGCTTATAATTGAACTGTTGATACATTAGTGCTATCACAGAGATTACAACTGAAATGGAGCTACACTACTAGTTTAGCTCTGTAAACTCTGTTTATTCCATTTACAGCAGCAAGAGGGAAATTGAGTGAGTCAGTGGCCCTCTGGCCCAGACTTATGACCGGACCAGGGGGCAATTGCCCCCCTGCCCCCCAGGCCAGCCCTCCCCTGAAAATATCACTTTGAAGGATCGCTTGTAAATATATACATATTGATATATGAGAACACTATCAAATAAATAAATATGCACCATAAGGCAGTACAAAAACAAAATTAAATTAATTATATAAAAACCCTATATCAATAATACCCCGATATACAAAACTCGTGAAAGAAAAATGACATAATGATTAAAATACAGTAAATGATCATATTAAAAAGTAAAAGTCAAATGTGACACAAATCTAAGTGAATGATCAAATATATTTATTTGATCAAAAATAACTTATATAAAGAATCTATCAGATCAAAAATAACTTATATAACATATCTATAAGTCTTAGGAGAAGTCCGGAGTTCCTGGACAGGGGCAGGAGTTAACCCCTGACGCTCTAGAACCAGTTGTAGTTCTTCAGCCGTGTGATGCGAATTATGAGTAATCAAGTTGTTTTTAAGAATACTATTTGTATATCTCTCAAAATAAGCTTGTTGTTCTTTTGCTGGTGTATCCTTTTTTCAAATGTTAAGATGTGGAGAGCAGCTGATTCCTATTGATCTGCATGATGGGCAGCATAATATCCCCTACTTGTTTGAATAGCCACTAGACAACTAAGTCTGGCCACTGAAATCTGTGAGTTATTTTCTGTATAATCTTTGGCTGGATAGCATATACAGTTTTAACCCTATGAGTTCCTCCCTCCTCTTCTTTGTTTCTTTTCTCCATTTTATCACTTCTCCAGTTCCTATGTTACTCTTGAGAGCCTATGCACTAAGATCTCCAAAGCTGATGAAATCTTAGTGATTAGTCTCCATAGAATAACATAGGAATTGGAGAAGTGATATCACTAGAGAAGTCATCTCCGCTTTATCACCTCTTTATCAATCCTTAGTGAATCTCCCCCATCGTGTGTGTATAACCATAGGTTGTTTTTAGGTATTAATGTTACGTTAACCCTCTAACTGCCAGAGAGGTATCCAATGCATTGCAACTGATTTGCTCAAGAAGACACATCCCGGATACCTGCCCTGTGTGTGTGTGTGTGTGTTTGTGGGGGTTGTGGTAGTGACGTGATTTGTGTCATAAAGGGGTGGAGCTTAAACGGATGGGTGTCACTTATCATCATTGCATAATGGAGTGGACAGGAAATGGGTGAGAAGTGGGAAGAATGGGGTGGGGATAAGGAGAAGTGGGTGGGAAGATGGGGGAAACGGTGTTAAGGAGGAGAAGAGGACAAGAAGTGGGAGGAACAAGATGGAAAGGAGAAATGGGCTGGAAGTTGGAGGAGCAGGGAGGAAAGGAGGTGAAGTGGTCAGGAATACGGGTGGGTGAAACTTGTCGTTGTGTTCCCTTGGGAAATTTCGCGAAAACTACGTTGTTATCCTCTTTTTCGTGGGAAAATCAGCTTTAAAACTAGCGGTTAAAATTTTCGCATTTTTTGCCCATTGACCAAAATTTTTCACCATTTTTTCAATGGCTAGAAAGTTTCCACCCATTGATTTACGTTGTTTTCGGACTTCTGAAAGGCAGACACAATAAAAGCAGCTACAGATCTAGATAGACGTGCTGTGCTGTTCTCTTGTGATATTTTGCAAAAGGTGAAGCAGGAGAGGCTCATAGTGACTCCTATCACTATGAGAAGGGTAAAAAATAATCAGTGGAGGAGCTGGAAGGACCATTATGTGTCCACTGAGTCTGAGGAGGAGGAAGGGACCACTACTGTACCAATGCTGTCCAGTCCCCCTAAATCACCCCAAGGGATCTTGTGGAATTTAATGGGAAGGGAGGGAGAAAAGGGAATGGGAAGGGAATGAGAAAAGTACTAGTGAGAGCAGGACAGATCAGCTGCCTTTGCCTGCTGCAAGACGTGCTGCCCCTGCCGCCAGTGCCACTATTGCTGTACTTGCAACCACTAGTGTTGAACATGCTGTCAGGTGTGCTGCCACTAGTGTTGAACCTGCTGCCAGTGCTGAACCTTCTCCCGTGCTAAACCTGTTGCCAGTGCTGAACCTGTGGCCAGTGCTGAACCTTTTATACAATGCCTTTGGGAAATAAAATATTATTTGTAATATGTTGTGTGTAACTTCTATGTTCCCATTGATTTCAAAAGGCGAGAAAAGCAGATAAAAAGCGCAAAATCGGCACTTTTCGCTGGACATTTTTCACCAAGCGGAAAGTGCCATTTTTCGCCAATTTCAGTTTGAGACGGAAAGTTTCGCCCATTCCTAATCAGGAAGTGGGAGGAACAGGGTGGGAAGGAGGAACAGTGGTCAGGAAGTGGGAGGAACAGAGAAGGAAGGAGGAGAAGTGGGAGGAACAGGGTGGGAAGGAGGAGAAGTGTCAGGAAGTGGGAAGAACAGGGAGGGAAGGAGAAGAAGTGGGCAGGAAGTGGGAGGAACAGGGAGGGAAGGAGAAGAAGTGGGCAGGAAGTGGGAGGAACAGGGAGGGAAGGAGGAGAAGTGGGCAGGAAGTGGGAGGAACAGGGTGAGAAGGAGGAGAAATGGTCAGGAAGTGGGAAGAACAGGGTGGGAAGGAGTAAAAGTGGTTAGGAAGTGGGAGGAACATGGTGGGAAGGAGAAGTGGGCAGAGTTTCCGATGAAGCTCACCACTGTTGGGAAACCAGCCTCTTCCCCGGTGAAACAGTAATTACCTTTAAAATCCAGAGTCTCCGTGGCAGATCTGGAGAGTTCCCAGCTATGACCACAGTCCAGTATGTTACCCTTCCCCATGGGTGAAAGATCCAACACAGCATTCTAGACCTAAAATTAATATATAGATTCAACTGGCTGCAGAATAAAGGCCACCTAGCCAATTAAGTCCTGTTAACCCCTTGAGGACCAGAGCAATGCTCAACACCCATCTGGTCCTCAAAGGGTTAAACAAACTAAAAGCCATGTATTCCTAGTTAAACATTCTCCTTCAAACCCATGTATGACAAGGAGGTTTACAATGCATTGCTTTGCAGGATATTTGTGCCCTCTCTAGTATCCAATGGGTTAAAGTACAGAAATAAACTGGATCTATTTTCAGACAGAACTGAGGAAATCATTTACAGCCACGGATGGATAACTAGCACGAGCCAGCATCAACGTGTAAACGACGTGCGACAAGCATATGCCTGTTTAAATAGATCTTCATAATCCTGCAACTTTTCTCAGCCACTTTCTGCAGCTTGTAAAACGTCACCGAACATTCAGTGGGGTGACATTTGATAGGAAACATGACATTTCCGTTATATCACAGATCTGATTCACAGAGGCATAAAAGACTATTTTACATGTTGTTCTAATCTGTCTTTATAAGGCCTAGTTCACCTGGACAATTTTCTGGGCTGGATCTACATCCCAGTCTCCCTAGGCAAGACACTCTAGGCTCCGCCCATAGTATACCTCCCAAGTGTCCCTCTTTAGGAGGGACAGTCCTTCTTTGAGACCAAAAATCCCTCTGTCCCTCTCTCCCACCCTGATGTCCCTCTTTTTAGGAAATCAGACTGTGTGGTGTATATAAGTGTATCACATTGCTCCAAAGCAATAAAACTCACATTAAAGTTTGTTTAAAAGTCAGTATATGTGTCTATACATTATTGTGTAGATAAAATACTTTGGTCTTGCTCCAAATCATTACACAAAGAGGTGCCAAGAGATCATGAAATAACCTAAACATCCTCAGTAATGCCCCGCCAACCAAGCATGCCCCCATCACCCCCAAAACAAATGTGTCCCTTTTTGGCCATTTGAGATGTTGGGAAGCCCCATGCACCACTCCTCACATGACCACATCCCCAGTCCCATCCACTGTTTCCTGACACAGAGAATGCCCTTGACATATAATTTTTTTAACCCCTTGGTTGCTAGACAGATCTCTATTGCATTGCTCAGCAATACATTGGAGCTCTCTCTCTCTCACAAACAAAGGGTTAAATATAGCCAGTAAAACGCAGGGAAATTGAGATTGCTCTTGCCACACCCACAATTCAGCCCCTCAAAGTTTGGGTCTCTAGGCAATTGCCTTCTCTGCCTATTGGGAAATTCGGCCCTGACAATTTTATTGCATCAACACAGGTGGACTATGCTGTACAAAAAAGGGACTTCTATTTGTTGCTATAATGGTGCTGTAAAAACAGTTGCCCATTTGAGCTAGGCCTTATATTCTGTTAAGCCTAGTTTACATGGTAGACTTTGATGCACCAACTTTTTGCCAAAACAAATACATCCCCATCAAGATGGACACTTAGGAGGTATAAGTATACCTGGGAACTCTCCTTATTTGTCCCAGAGACTCCAGTTTTTGCAGTGAATTACATGGTCTCCAGGAACAGATGCTGATTATCGGTGATGGGGAGTTTCTTATGAAAATCCACCACACTTCTGCTCCTTCCCACCCTGTTCCTCCCACTTCCTTCCCATTTCTCCCACCCTGTTCTGTCCACTTCCCATCCATTTGATTGCCCAGACTGTTAAGCTCCACCCCACCTATGATCAAACCCCACCCTTTTGTGATGCAAATTGCACAATTTATATCCTCCCACTGGCACCAAATGAGTCTCCTCCCAGGACTGTAGCAGAAAAAATTCCCAGGTATGGGTATAAGCAGATATTATTTTCAATGGGGTAGTTTATATGTGTTGATGCAACAAAGTTGGAGAGCAATAGAACCAGTGCACTCAGATGTCTACAGCAATATATCCAATACCTGAACAGATCACAACTCCTAACAGAGGTTCTACAGGGGAATATAGCATAGGGAATAACAAATACAGAGAACCCTGCTTTATTATCACTCAATATGTAGAGAAATGTGATCTGCAGGGGATATTATACTATGGAGAATACACTAGGAAGGAATAAAAAGTAAAGGGGATCTATCACCCTTATACAAATGTGTGTTAAATGTTAGGTTATATAGTAACTAGGTGGATTTCTTTATTTTTTAACCCTATTTGGCCAAAAATTAATGTTTAAAGAGTGCACTTCCAGACAGAGTGCAGTTACCTGCTCCGTACCACAGTCTGTCACTCTTCCTCTCCTACCCTCCCTCTATCCAGTCTCCTCCAATGATGGTGGCTTTCCGTCTGTATGCTGGAGTGATCTCATTGGCAGAGATCGATATCTAGCCAATGAGATTGCACCAGCTTAGGGTTAAAAAAAAATTAATAAAGGAATCTACCTAGTCGCTATATAACCTAACATTTAACACACTTGTATAGGGGTGATTGATCTCATTTAACTCCTTTAACTTTTCATCCAACTAAATATAAAAAAGGAAAGAGAAGGTGAGAAAGCAGCAAATTCCAATAAAAAACTATCAATAAGCTGAATGATAATGTAGTTACACTGATATATGTCCTGGGTTTTGAAATGTCGCCCACTATTGTGCTAGACTGAGCTTGCAAGATAAATAGCTTTTTAGAATATGGTGGCACAGTCTGGCACTTTATGACAATTAGTTTCTGTGCTGAGTCAAATATTTTCACACACAGTGTGTTATAAATGAAATGAGGCAGATGCCACACACTATGGACTTATGTAATAGCAAAGAGAGAGATACATTTGGCCTGGAACATAACTAATTAACATATAATGTGGCATACTGTGCCTTCATCAAGATTGACTTCTCAAAATGATTTATTTTACAGAAAAATGATTAGTGCAACATAATTCAGATTTGAATTCTATGAAGAAAGAAGCCAAACTTGTCTTAAAGGGATAGTAATGTTTCAAAATAAAAGCAGCTCTAATTAATCATCATAGTATTTGGACTTTGGAGAGTGTTATTTCAATTCTGTCAGAGTTATAGTTCAAGAGTAATTGAATGATAAAGTATCCCCCTCCCGCCCCTTTCATCTAGTGTAAGCTAAGGTGACCAGACGTCCCTGGTTTCCGGGGGCAGTCCCCGGATTGAGGGCACTGTCCCTGGATAGAATGTGTCCCCGGATCTGTTCCCGGATCCAAAATCAGCAGCATCAACAATCGAAAGGCATGAACGGCATTACGTCAGCTGTATCTGCCATTCAGTGCCTTCCCAACAAGTTCCAATGCAGCCAATGAGAGAGAAGAATTTTGCCAGATACTCCTCTCTCATTGGCTGTCTAGTGCCTGGGGATGGGTGTAGCGGACCTCAAAACTTTGGATAGATGGAGAAGAGGGTTGTGCGGGCTGAGTGTAAGGCACAGTGGTCATGGCGGACATTTGAAAGGTGACTAATGATAACAGACTGAGTTGAGCTTCAGTATTAGTGGTATCTTGAGTAATGTAACCCCTCGAGGAGCCGAGTGATTTGCAACACTTGTAAACAAGCTGCCTGTTGCTGAATGGGTTAACAAGGAACCTAAGGGTGTGGGGGTATGTTAATTAATGGGTTTTATTGCTGAATAACTGTGCCATGTTCAGAAATGAGGAGCAGAGGGATTTGGGAATGCTTTGCCTTAAAGGAGCAGTAAACTTTTTTTTTATGAAAGCACATTTTATAGAACATTTCCTGCTGAATAAAACAAGGTCACTCCCATCACTGTCAGATGTTTTATTCAAAATTTATAGCAGTTTAAATAACAAGGAAGTGAATTTACTGTGTTTACTTCCTGATAGTTCTAACTGACAGGAAGTGAATTTACTGTGTTTACTTCCTGATAGTTCTAACTGACAGGAAGTGACAGGCAGTTTCTATCACATTCTATGGAGAACTGTATATCTCTAACTTGTCTGACTTTTCTCTCCATTAGAATCTAACAGGAAAACTAATTAGAATTTGACCACTAGAGGGCACTGCTAATGTAAAAAAACATGGGTTTAAACTGCAATAACTCTGGAAATATAAATCTCTCAGCAGTGGGAGTACCCTTATATTACTCAATAAGAAAATCCCTACAATATATCTTTTTTCATAAAAAAAGTTTACTGCTCCTTTATGCATGCTGCTCTTTAGCCCATGTGCTTCATGCAGGGCATTACTTGCTCCTGTTACAATCTTGATTATGAACCGTTCTGATTAGCAGTGGGCACAGTTATGCACTACAGCGGTTCCACCCCACCCACCACACACCCCGCAATACATTACTGCTCTTATTTCCAGCCCAGGGATTTGTCCGGCTAGATTTTTAACCTCAGGAATGATACCTAAACAGATGGATAGCGATATGTTCTCAATGTGTCCTGAGTTCCATGATACTCGAAATGGCTCAAGCCTCTGGTGCTCAAATACCTAAGCTCTGTTTCAAGTTAGCCTTTTAAGCACCAGAGGGGTGTGCAGTCATTAAAACATTAACCGTAGTAATGAAAATGCTATATTCTTCCACTACATAGTAAAGTTCCAGGGTTATGATGTTACAGTCCTTGCTTGTGCTGTATAACAGAGCAGACCCATGTAAATGGAAGTAATGTGAAATATGATTGCCCTGAGTTATTTGTGTACATGCTCAAAGCTGCTGTTTGTGTACATCAGAGATGGAGGTAGCAGTGTGAAGGTGGACAGTGTGAAGTTGGACAAGGTGGGCAGTGTGAAGGTGGACAGTGTGAAGCTGGACAGTATGGGCAGTGTGAAGGTGGACAATGTGATGTTGGACAGGGAGGTCATTGTGAAGGTGGACAATGTGAAGTTGGAAAGGGTGGGCAGTGTGGAGGTAGACAGTGTGAAGTTGGACAGTATGGGCAGTGCGGAGGTGGACAATGTGAAGTTGGACAGTGTGGGCAATGTTTGGTAGACAGTGTGGGCAGTGTGGGGTGAACAGTTTGTGGGAATGGCAGTTTTGAGGTGGACAATGTGGATGTGGTAGTGTGGATGAGGACAGGGTGGGCATGGTGTGGAGGAAGACACAGTGGACAGTTTGTGGAGGAGGATGGGGTGGGCAGTGTGGTGGGGGGCAGGGAGGACAGTGTGTGAAGGGTGAACAGGGTGTGAGGGTGCATAGGGTGTGGGCAGTGTGTGGTGATGGTGGGCAGTGTGTGAGGGTGGACACAGTGTGGGCAGCGTGTGAACAGGGTGTGGGGGTGTATAGGGTGTAGACAGGGTGTGGGGGAAAAAATGTCCCCGGATTTCATTTTAAAAATCTGGTCACCTTAGTGTAAGTCACCTCCCCTCAGATGTGGAATCTGTTCTCTTGACCGGACAGCTCACAGTAAGGGACAATCTTCTTACTGTGAGAACAATGAAAACACTGCCCCCCTTGACAGGTTTTTCTCTTATGCTCACTGAAGATTGCCCCTCTCTGCGATCCATCCAGACAGTCTTGGTGCTCTGAGATGAGAAGTGTTACATCAGTAAAAGTGGCGGGAGGAGGACACTTTATCATTCAATTACTCTTGAACTACAACTCTGACAGTATTGAAATAACACTCTCCATGGCCCAAATACTATGAATATTAATTAGAGCAGCTTTTATTGTGAAACATTACTATCCCTTTAAGGTGATAGGCCTACTTTACAGTCTGATATAGGCCTAGATTATATTCTACCAAGTCTTATTACCAGGTGGCTTTTTGCCACTTGGGTAGAAGCACTCAGTTCGAACTCTGGCTGTGTGCCATTGAGTTTTCTGAAAATAGCGGTTCTCCTCTCTAAAGCCATAGAATTGAATCCCTTTCAATATCTCATTTTTCAATGCTACAAATTACCTCTATTTTTCCAGGAAGCAAATGGAGGAAAACTTTGATTCCCAAATTGTAAAACCTAAAAGTTATCAGCAGATCTGAGTGTCACTTTGGGTGGAACAACTGGGGGATTCTTACTGCCTTTTTATTGTCTGCATTCCAGGTTTTATTGACTTAGGACACATTACTAAGGAGCTGGAGGCCAATTTTAGAGCTCAGAGAGGTGAAAGTTGTTAGAAAGTTATTTAATTTCTCTGCAATTATACATATACTTACACATCTATCCATACAACACTACACTAATATACCACACGTACCAATTACATTCATACATACCTACTTACATACATACACATATACCCACACATTACCCCTCCCCACACATTCTACTTTGCCCCATTCTTTACTTTTTAACACCTCATTTTATCTCTTGATTCTTTCTGTATTTTCCTTCAGTTGCTGCATATTCTGTGTATGATTTACTGTTATATTTTCATTTGAAGTATTATTGCTTTACACTTCTTTACTTTTATTTTACATTTGTTTTATTTTCTCCATGTATTTTCTCTTTGGAGAGTCTGTCATTGGGTAGTAGAGGGGAGTGAGTGTTTAAGTGTGAGAGTGAGCATGCATTTGCATTTGAGTGGGAGAATGTCTATTGATGTGAGAAGGGGAGGTGTGTGGATGAGGAGGGTTAGAGAAGAGAAGAGGTTTATGAGAAACAAGCTATCTAAGAGGATAGTGGGGTTCCTTGGAAAATAGTGAAAGGGAGAAGGAAAGGTATTGAGAAGAGAGCAGGGAGTGTATAAAGGCCAGGAAGAGGGTTCCTAGTGTTAGGCTGGCAGGGGCTAGACAGGAAGGTAGATGGGAAGAGAGGAAGGGGGATGCTGAGTAGGGGTGGGGGCGAAAAGTGTGAAAAATTTTGTGCAAAAAATTTCACAAAAACATGCAGAATTTTCGCTTTTTCCATGAAATATTTCGCCTTTCCACCTATGCAAAAATGTCCTCCTTTTCGCCTATTTTAACAAATTTTCCACCTAGGTTAAAACATTTTCCACCTACGTTAACACATTTTCCACCTATATTTCCTATAGGTACTACATTTCCCACTGTAATATTACTTCTTCTGAGGGCTGAAGTTTAGAAATAAGTGGTTGAAAGTCAAAGTTGTGAGTCGGACAGCAAAATATGGCTTGAAAAATGTGTTATCATGCAGAATGCATTTGTCCTTTGTCCTCAACACTTTCTTGCTTAAGTGACACTGGCACATATTCAGGATGATATCAAGTAATAAAAAAAAATAAAGTACAACCTACAATGTGGTAGATATGTATTGTAGTGGTGGTGATGAGGGACTCGCATGGTGTGATTTGTGTATGTATTTTTACCATTGTCATAATCTATCCTCCTTCTCAGATTATTGACACATATTACTTATCGGTCATAGCAGTGATCCCAAGTGGGGTAGATGGTGGCAACCCTTCTTCACATCCGTCCTCCACCTCCTCATCTGTGCTGCTGTTAATATATTTGTCCTGGCTGCCATGTGTGGTTTCTGCTACTACTACAACTACTGGAGATGGATGTTGATGTAATTCTACTGCCACTACTACTAGGTGTCAAAGGTGCAGCAGTTATAGCAGCAGCACCAGAGGTACTCGTCATATCTAACACAACCTGTGTTGCTGGGTACTCAAAACAGGTGAGTGTGGCTGAGTGGGACTTGGACTTTGAAGAGGCAATGATGCTGAGGATGACTGATAGGGTGACTGTGTGCTTTTTGACATCTGTACTTGTCCAGGGTCAGACTTTCCAATGGCTTTCTCAAACAGTTTATAGATAGGCACAGTGCTCCTTAAAAGTGGCGGAAGATACAGCCTTTGACTTTCTGCTAACCTTATAGCCCTGTCATCATCCTCACTCTCAACTTCCTCTGTATCTGAACAAGAGAAGGATGCTTGAGGGATATATTCTACATCTGCATCATCATCAGTCATCATTAGGTCATCCTCAGCAGCATCAGCATCACATGACAGTTCTTGCCCACTAGTACCCTTATATTCCTCTAAGCGTTTAGAGGTCTCAAACAATTTATTTTTACTTTTACTATAACAAAATTCACTACTACTTTGAGGACAGGTGTTTTGGTGTCTCACTGTATGATGCAGCAGGCGGTTCAGCTGCTACACCTTCCTCTATTATGCTTTTGCCAGCATCATCAACACTTGAATGTGACTTGATGTCGTCTTCAGTGTTCTTCTTATATGGTTCTATATTTCTACTGGCACTGGTGGTGCTGGACCTAGTTTTGCTGGGACCTTAATAAACCGCATCCTCCATTTTTGGACTACTACTTTAGTCTCACGTCCCTACAATGCTCCTCCCCTCCCCCTTCCCCTTGTGAGCTTGCTGGACATTCTGCAACTACACTGTGTTTTTTTTACTGTACAGTGCACAGCACAACTGATGGAGCTGTATGAAGCCTTGCCTAAGCACAGTCAGCTGTTTGTCACTGTCACCTAAGATACTTTGTTTTTTATTCTTTTTTATTTAATTTTTTTTAAGTTGTCCACCCTGTTGTCTTATCACAGACTATCCAAAAAAAATTATAACTGAAAAGTAAAATCAACCATGTCTTTCCCCAGACTTCCCCACCCAGCACAGGGACAATAACAGCAAGATCAGCAAGCAAATAGGTTGCCTGTGTCTTGCCTGTCAGTCACATGGAATTTTGGAGTATTTGGGGGTCAACCTCCTTCCTTCCTTCTTATCCCCTAGAGGGCCCCAGACTCCCCTAATACAGAGAACAAATGTCCTACCTAAATGACTCCCTAAACTAAGCTTCAATTCCCCTTTATTTTCCTATCTTCTCTAGCTAAAAACATGCTGCTCTCTCCTCTCACAAACACAGAATGGCTGCTCTGAGAGTCTGACACCCTTTTATATGGCTGTAGAAAACTTTTGTGTGGTGTAGAAATATTTCTTCCCATTGATTTCAAAGGGCAGAAAAAGCAGAAAAAATAAACAAAAACGGCACTTTTTGTGGGAAATTTTTCTCCAAGCGAAAAGTGCCATTATTCTCCGATTTCAATTTGAGGAGAAAATATTCGCCCATCCCTAATGCTGAGCATGAAGGTACAGAGAACGAAACTTCAGTGCCTCATCCCTCACAGCTGGGAAACCAACGGTTCTATACCACACCGTCCCAGATAGTAGAGAAGCAAAGGGCCCCAGATTCAGTCGTAAGTAGAATGCTGTACTGATCAACAGCATTCTAACCAACACCCAAGTCATATTCAGCTTGGAACATTTCCACACAGAGCTCCAACTCCAAGCAGTAGAAAGCAGATAAACGAGAACATTCAATCTGTCAGAAACAACGGGAACATTATCAACTTCTTGAAGCATCATTACAATGACTCAAAGGTGGCAGTCAAGGAGATGATGTCCATGGAGAGGTGGTCTAGGCAGGCCACTGGTTGAGGGCCATCAGTGGTCATAAATCCTGAACTTCAGTTACTTGGTGTACCTACTGAGGCAGTCAATAGCACCTGCATTGTCACTGGATTGGTAAGAGAGTTCAACACAATGTGTGCCCGGGATCCTCAGGCTGGTGGTAAGACAACCATCATCTCAGTTGTCAAAATTCTCCTATGCTGGTCAACCCCTTGAGGACCAGAGGGGTGTGCATTGTATTGCAAGGCAATGTGTTACACAGACATCTGGTCCTCAAAGAATTAATTAGTACTTTATATATAATGTAAACTGAGGCAGACATCATTTGTTGGTTTAGGAATGCCAGGACCCCAAAACCCATCCACTGAAGTTTTCCTCAGGAGACTTAAGAACAGTACAAATGGAATCATGTCTGCCTTCAAGAACATTATGTTCTGACCAGATTAAGGTAACTGGATGTTTATTTTTAGGAAGTGTTAGTGTTTCATGCTAAACAAGTATTTATGGCAATCGGTAGCACATTTGACAATCATTAGGAACCCTTTCATTCTGTCCATTTTTTTTCCTTTATTGCTTTGCAATTTTCATCAAACTTTCTAGCTGTGTTTAGGTGACCCATGTCAGTATACCTTCAGGCTAACAGTTTCAGCCCTCTGAATGGTCAAATGTATTCAGCAACTTCTCCACCTCACAGCAAGCCATAAATGTTCTGTTTCTGAGGAAAACAACATAGCATAATATATCAAGTAAAGACAGATTTGCTAGATGATCAGCAGCGAGAGAAAGAGCATGTTACTTGAAAATAAGAATCCAGAAGAATACAGCTTGATTGGTAAATGATAGAACCAGGCGTATTTGATATGGATGAACATTTCTTAATCAAATTGCAGAAAATTAGCAGAACGTTGACATATATCTTAATCAGTACTGAAAGCCCTTTGATTTTGGAAATGATATGTTGCGGCTTAACTGGATAATTGTTCATTGTTTCAATGAATCAAGGTTAAACTGATCTGTTTCACCTGTTCATAATGCAAAATTAGTAAAACTGCCATGAATGGTTTAGTTCAGGGGCGGGTAACCTGAAGATCCACAGCTGTTGAGAACTTCATCTCCCATCATCCCTGGACAGCTGTTGGCTGCCCAGGATGATTAGAATTGTAGTCCACAACAGATAGAGCACCTTGGGTTGCCCATGTGTTGGAGGTCCAACAAATGACTACGCCTGCAGTAGAGTAAGCATTTAACCCTTTGTGTGCCAGAGGGGTAAGCAACGCATTGGGAGGAATCACATCTCTATGGGACTTTAAGGCACTCAAAGGTTAAAGGAGCAGACAAAAAACTTTTTAATGAAAAATAAATGTTCTTGGACTTTTTCTGATATGTAAGATTAAGGTATTCCCATTGCTGGAAGATTTTTTTTCATTTAAAAGTTATTAAAGTTCAAACTTGTTTTGTTGTTTGTTTTATGTGCATATATATTTATGTATTTATTTATTTAGACATTAAACTGCAATTTTGTAGCAGGTTGTGTTTTTCTATCACTTTGTATGGAGCACCATAGTGTAAGAGTCAAGGGGGTTATGTGATAAAGCGTGATAAAGAGGTGATAACGTGGAGTTGACTTCTCCAGTGAAATCACTTCTCCAGTTCCTATGTTATTCTATAGATCCTATGCACTAAGATCTCCAAAGCTGGGGAAATCTTAGTGAATAGTCTCCATAGAATAACATAGGAACTGGAGAAGTGATATCACTGGAGAAGTTATCACCTCCTTATCACGCTTTATAGTGCATAACTCCCAATGTTTCTCACAGATCATTATAAAAAATGTGTGCCTCTTAGACACTAGATGGTGCTGTTGCTAACAAAGTGATTAAAAAACCAAATGTTTGAGCTGTAATAACGTTTAATGAAAAACAAAGACTTCAGTCTGACTACATCTAACCTTTGTTTGAATATGCCTGCTCTGCTTCATGCTTCATTCAACTGTTCCTGGGCAAGTCCCTGCAACTTTCAAACCTTGGGGCTCAACCCAGAGGCGTAACTAGATACCTCCGGGCCCTGGTGCAAGAAGTGCCAAGGCCCCCCCCACCACCACATTGGCCCCCCTCGACTACACTGACCCCATCTACAATGCCCCTCATTGTTCGCAATGCCCCCATCTCCTACCTCCCTGGAGCTCCCACGAGGTCCTCTTAGTAATGCAGAGCGCTGGGGGATGATGTCATCTCCCAGCGCTCTGCATTCCTAGAGGCTGGAGGGAGATTGCGCGCACCAGGCGGAGGGGTCGCAGGGGGCCGCTGGGCCCCTGGAGTGACGGGCCTGGTCGCAGGTGCGACCCCTCTATTTATGCCACTGGCTCAACCTCTGGAGACGATTGTTTGCACTGGTAAAGATATGTTGTTCAGACTACTTGATTGCTCTCTTTGGAGAGACTGTGAAAACTGCTGTTGCTCTTTATTTAATACAACCCAGTAGCACCAGTACTTTTAACGTGCCTCACACATACTCATTGCGGAGATTTCATGCAGATTCATGGAGACAGTCTTCATGTATCTTTTCACTGTCAGGTCCAGGGGTATTTTAATGCATGGGAATACCCGGATGTTTTCCAGGGCCTCCAATCTCAGGGGGCTTCTCCTTGGGTTCCCAACAGTCCAATTTTTACGAAAAGGAATCAATTTAATCTTTTGATCAGATGGCCAGTAAGGAGTGAGGCAGTTTTGTGTGCACAACATGTAAATGTGGACGATTTTCCCAGAGATATGAAAAAAGGAAGTGGAAAGCTACAACTAAACTTAAGGATAATGAATGTTAAAGGAGCAGTAAAATTTTATTTATGAAAGCACACATTTTATAGAGCTTTTCCTGCTGAGTAAAACAAGGGCACTCCCATCACTGTCAGATGTTTTATTCATAATGTATAGCAGTTCAAATAATCAGGAAGTGAATTTACTGTGTTTACTTCCTGATTGTTCAAACTGACAGGAAGTGACTCAGCAGTTTCTATCACATTCTATGGAGAACTGTATGTCTCTGACTTTTCTGACTTTCCTCTCCATTAGAATCTAACAGGAAAACTAATTAGAATTTGACCACTAGAGGGCTAATGTAAAAAAACATGGGTTTAAACCGTAATAACTCTGGAAATATAAATCTCTCAGCAGTGGGAGTACCCTTATTTTACTCAATAGGAAAATACCTACAATATATATTTTTCATAAAGAAAAGTTTACTGCTCCTTTAACCTTTATTTGAGGCTTCCATTCACAATTCCATCGGGGGCCTCAGGGGTTCTTAAAACTGCCCTGGTCAGACCTTATAGTATTTACTTCTGTCTTTTCTGTCTCTTGCAGCCAAACATCACATTGTTTCATTCAGGACCTGGTCAGCATCTCCGTGCATGTGAAATATTGGCTAAGTAGATGTACGGAGGATGCTAAAAGCCCTGTTCTGTTGGGTTTCATTAAATAAAACCCAACAAGTTTGAGTTGCTCTATGATACTGCAGCTCTATTAAACAAACCTCTCTAAATCCCATGACTATCTAGCTTCTTGACAGCAGTTGATTGACCTCATGTTTATTTACATAACAGCAATATATGGAGCAGAAAAGCAATTAATTTACATATTTACATCCACTTTGTTGGTTATGCTATGATTAATTCACATAAATGTCAAGCAATAAAGTTTTGTGATCTTATAGGGGAAATGTTGGCTACAGCTGATTAATATAAATGAGAACGCAGTCCTGCTGTTTAAGATCCTAAGGGCCATCAGCTCAAAGGAAGTGGATCAATTCTGAGGCAAATTAATTTCATCATAGGAGACAAATAAAAATTCACAAAGTGTGAATTTTAACCCCTTGAATACAAGAGAGGCCTTCAGCACATTGATTCACAACCAGAGCTTCCTGGGGGTCCTCCTGTTTCAGGGGGCATCACCTTGGGTTCCCAACAGTCCCGGTTTTCCAGGAAGGAACCAGTTTAATCCTGTGGTCAGGTGGTCTGTGGGGAGAGAGGCTATTCTGTGTGCACATCTTATGAATATGGCTGCTCTTTTCCACAAACAGGAGGGGAAGAAAAGGAAGGACACCATTAAACACATTAACAGATGAGAGTTGGTACCGTGTTAGCCGTATAAATACAGGAGGCAAATATAGTTTTTGATACCTTTTATTGGCTAACTAAGCAGATTTAAATGCAAGCTTTCAAGACCTTAGGTCTCTTCCTCAGGCATGTTATACAGATAAATATGAAAACATCTCACTTAAATACAAGTACACATCACATTGTTTAGCATGGAAATCAGATAACAGACTGCAGTCCAGATCCAGATATCTTTGATCAGTCAATGGTAAATTGCACTCTTCCTCTGAGGCTTTAGAGGTATTTACGATGCTCTTGGGTCTGTGGAAAGGTCAGTCAACTACCAGGTGCTGTAGGCTTTTGCTTAGAAATTATATTTTGTCATAAATTCCTTATCCCTGTTCAACCCACTACAAATTGCATTAAATTTTAACATTAATTTTACCTCCCATACCTTTCTGTCCCTCTGAGTGCGAAACAGTCCCATCAATACAGTTAATTTAATATCCTTGACACTGTGCCCATTTTGGCAAAAATGTTCTCCCACTGGTGTCTCTGTCTTTTTGTTATTAACACTGGATCTGTGGGAATTAAATCTCCTATGTAGTGCTTGTCCAGTTCCTCCCACATACAGAGCTGTTGGGCATTTTGCACACATGATAAGGTATACTACATTGGATGATTTACAGGTGAAGGTACCATTGATCTTATGGTGTAACTGGGTGTTTGGAATTGGTATGTTGTCCGTGGTGTAAATGTGTGCACACGTTTCACATCTCTTTTGTAGGCAGGGAGATGTGCCATTTTTTGTATTTTTACTCAGGGCACTCCTCACCATCAGTTGTTTCAAATTTGGAGGCTGTCTGAATGAGAGTAAGGGAGGCTGTGGGAATATGTTCTTGAGTCTTTCATCTGTATGTAATTTCTTTTGAAGTTCTCTTGAAATTTTGCGTAGCACTTCAACCTGGGGGTGGTAAGTGACCACCAGTGGCACCCGGTTTCCCTTATGTTGTTCTTTGTAGTGTAACAGATTTTTTCTTGGTATTTGGGTAGCCTTCTGTATCTGACTGTCAATAATAGTTGCGCTGTAACCGTGTTTTATAAAGTCTCCTCTGAGTTCCTGGAGGTGCTTGTCACGGTCCATCCTGTCTGAACAGATGCGGTGGTATCTGATGGCCTGGCTGTATATGATGGAGTTCTTTGTGTGTTTTGGATGGAAGCTATTGCTTTTCAGGTATGTTGGTCTGTCTGTTGGTTTGCGGTATAGGGATGTGTGGATGGAGTTTTTCTGAATACTGATGGTTGTGTCAAGGAAGTTAATGCTTGTGCGTGAGTGACTGAGTGTTAGGTTGATATTGGGGTGGAATGTATTGTAATTCTCATGGAATTTGAGAAGTTCCTCCTCACTGGCGGTCCAGATGATAAGAATATCATCTATGTAGCGGAGGTAGACCAGGGGTTTAATCTGGCAGGTGGACAGGAAGTCCTCTTCCAATTTTGCCATAAACAGGTTGGCATATTGTGGTGCCATTCGGGTACCAATTGCAGTCCCCATTTTCTGAAGGTAGAGGTCCTGTCCAAACTTGAAGTAATTGTGGGTGAGAATAAACTGTATGAGTTTTGTTACCGGTTTCATGGGTGTGTTATGAAACCGGTAACAAATACCCTGAAACCCCTTGTAAAACAAACACCCAGCTTCCTTCAGGACACCATGGATCTTCTAAACAAATTAGCTGACTTGGGGCCAATTCCAGAGAGCACCATCCTGGCCACTATGGATGTAGAATCCCTTTACACCAACATTCCACACACAGATGGCATAGCAGCATGCCAGGGATATCTGGAACAAAATAACACACCCATGAAACCGGTAACAAAACTCATACAGTTTATTCTCACCCACAATTACTTCAAGTTTGGACAGGACCTCTACCTTCAGAAAATGGGGACTGCAATTGGTACCCGAATGGCACCACAATATGCCAACCTGTTTATGGCAAAATTGGAAGAGGACTTCCTGTCCACCTGCCAGATTAAACCCCTGGTCTACCTCCGCTACATAGATGATATTCTTATCATCTGGACCGCCAGTGAGGAGGAACTTCTCAAATTCCATGAGAATTACAATACATTCCACCCCAATATCAACCTAACACTCAGTCACTCACGCACAAGCATTAACTTCCTTGACACAACCATCAGTATTCAGAAAAACTCCATCCACACATCCCTATACCGCAAACCAACAGACAGACCAACATACCTGAAAAGCAATAGCTTCCATCCAAAACACACAAAGAACTCCATCATATACAGCCAGGCCATCAGATACCACCGCATCTGTTCAGACAGGATGGACCGTGACAAGCACCTCCAGGAACTCAGAGGAGACTTTATAAAACACGGTTACAGCGCAACTATTATTGACAGTCAGATACAGAAGGCTACCCAAATACCAAGAAAAAATCTGTTACACTACAAAGAACAACATAAGGGAAACCGGGTGCCACTGGTGGTCACTTACCACCCCCAGGTTGAAGTGCTACGCAAAATTTCAAGAGAACTTCAAAAGAAATTACATACAGATGAAAGACTCAAGAACATATTCCCACAGCCTCCCTTACTCTCATTCAGACAGCCTCCAAATTTGAAACAACTGATGGTGAGGAGTGCCCTGAGTAAAAATACAAAAAATGGCACATCTCCCTGCCTACAAAAGAGATGTGAAACGTGTGCACACATTTACACCACGGACAACATACCAATTCCAAACACCCAGTTACACCATAAGATCAATGGTACCTTCACCTGTAAATCATCCAATGTAGTATACCTTATCATGTGTGCAAAATGCCCAACAGCTCTGTATGTGGGAGAAACTGGACAAGCACTACATAGGAGATTTAATTCCCACAGATCCAGTGTTAATAACAAAAAGACAGAGACACCAGTGGGAGAACATTTTTGCCAAAATGGGCACAGTGTCAAGGATATTAAATTAACTGTATTGATGGGACTGTTTCGCACTCAGAGGGACAGAAAGGTATGGGAGGTAAAATTAATGTTAAAATTTAATGCAATTTGTAGTGGGTTGAACAGGGATAAGGAATTTATGACAAAATATAATTTCTAAGCAAAAGCCTACAGCACCTGGTAGTTGACTGACCTTTCCACAGACCCAAGAGCATCGTAAATACCTCTAAAGCCTCAGAGGAAGAGTGCAATTTACCATTGACTGATCAAAGATATCTGGATCTGGACTGCAGTCTGTTATCTGATTTCCATGCTAAACAATGTGATGTGTACTTGTATTTAAGTGAGATGTTTTCATATTTATCTGTATAACATGCCTGAGGAAGAGACCTAAGGTCTTGAAAGCTTGCATTTAAATCTGCTTAGTTAGCCAATAAAAGGTATCAAAAACTATATTTGCCTCCTGTATTAAACACATTAAAACGCTGAACATTCCCGTGCATTAAAAATTCCATAATATTTCCATCTTTTTTACTACCACTGTTGAATTTCTTGTGAGAACTTTGCAGTTTTTTGCCCATGGCCAAGATAATTTCTGTCCCACTACTATAATAAATCTGGATCTTTCTGTGAGGTATAATTGAGACACCGAGAGCTATAGAGAGTGCAGAAAAATACTTTTTGTAGTAGTGGTGCAGTAAGAGTTAGCAAGCCCCTCCAATATACTTGTTTCTGCTTTTGCCTGCTGCACTGTATGTGAGTGGGAAAAAATAATAAGTGACATTGTAGGAATGTTGCTTTTGATGTGAAGGAATCCAGTAATAGCAGCATTAATAGTAGTAGAAGCATTACTCAGCAGCAGAGCCCACAAGTTAATGCTGCTATCACCCATAACACATTCTCAATGACTGAGACACTCCACAGTCCACCAGCAGTTGACAGTGCTGCTAACATCTCTAACACATCCCCTGTGACTGAGAAACTCCCAGTTCTACAAGCAGCACAAGTGCTGCCACCACCCCCACCACATCCCCTTTGACACAGAGACTACATTCCAAATCAAGAGAAGATAGTTTTGACAGCACTCCTATCACATCTCCTGCTATGACTCAGAGACATCAATGTACACCAGCAGATACTGCTGCTGCCACCAGGACAAAACCACATCCTTTGCGACTCAGAGTCCACCAGCAGTACCAGATATTGTTGCACTTACCATCACCCTAGTAGTGTTCCCAGGGCCCTGGAGCCAATTTCTGAAAGGGGAAAATGTATTTTGAGTTGATGTCTGTTTTTGAGCCAGCTGCTGCTGTCTGTGAGTGTGGCACCAGGTGCAGCACCTAGACCTATGTCATTGTGCAACAGTGCAACAGATGTTGCTGCCTGTCATAGACTATGGTGATGTAGTTTATGCTCCAGCTCCAGAAATCCATCTTAGTAAACTTGACACCCTGTATAATTCAATATGCCGCTTTAGCCTCCAATGTAATTACACTACTCATCGCTGTGATATGTTAAAAGAACTAAATTGGTTAATACTCAAATCAGGACGTGCCCTTCACTTTTCTTGCTTAGTACACAACCACTTCTCTGGAAAACTACCACACTACCTGAGCAGTTTGCTTACTCCTGCTCTCCATACTAAATATAACCTCCGCTCCACCGCAAACAACTTGCTACGTATACCACAATACAAGAAAGAAGCAGGAAGATCTGCCTTCTCCTTCAGAGCGCCAAAGGCCTGGAACAATCTGCCTGAAATAATCAAATCTGCTCCCAGTCTAAAATCCTTAAAAGTAAATGCTTCTCTATATCTAAAAACAGAGTGTAACTGTTTATAATTTTAAAATTTCCATATGTATGAATATTCGTATGTATATTTAATAACGTGTAATATATAATGTTTCTCAATTTGTATAAATATGCAACCCTTTACTGAAAACTGTCCAGGACATACTTGAAAACGAGAGAAATCTCAATGTATTCTTCCTGGTAAAACATTTTCTAAATAAATAAACACCTACAATCACCACCACCACCAATGATTATGGTGGTGGTGGTGGTGGTGCTGTTGATATAGAGGGTGGTGATACATGATGAGAGTTTTCCTGAGTGAGATAAATGGTGGTAGTTTGTCTCACCCCCACCAATGATATTATATGATTTGATGCTATTATTGTAGCTTCTGAAGCTCTTTCTGCTGTCTTTTATAACTACCAGTCCCACCAGTATCATAAAATGTTAGAGCAAGTTGAGACTGGTGTGTCTACCATGCTGGGCGGTGCTAGTGGGAGTAGGGGTCATCATCTCCACTACAGTTTGTGGTGGTAGTGGTAGTGGAAGTACCAGCAGGGATATAGGACATGTGGCTGTTCCACTTGCTACTTCTACTGCTGTTGATGAGGCAGAAGCAGAATCTGCACCATTTCAGGTGCATCTGGAGAGATGGTGTGCAGTAAATAATATCCTTCTCTACTTTTATGCCACTTCTCTTACATGATGCTATGATGGTTGATTTTTAAGTCTGCCAACACTGCTGCTGGATAGGTCCAAAACGATACAACTAGCTGCACAGGAAACCTGCTCCAACTAGACACTTGCTGGTGGCCAGCTAAAGGTTTCCACTGCAGTATGCACCAGTTCTAGCAATAGACCCTGTTTGGTTTGGAAGAATTCAAGTGGTTCATTATTTTGGCCTAGATCATAGTTATCCTGAAGGTATTTTGCAACCATATTACATGCAGTGGGGCCACTCTTTAGAGCTAGGTGGAGTTCATGTGTATCAGTTACCAATTGATATTCTGGCATAAAGTCCCATAGAGATGTGATTCCTCCCAATCATTACTACTTTCATATTTTGTATTTTTTTAAGAATCTCTTGCTTATCTCTTTCTGTGTCACCTATTAGAAGTTATTATGTTTCTTACACTGTCTGTGTGTCAGAGTCACTGTCAATGTTACTGCATACAAATCACACCCACAACAACATGATTGGGGAGATGCAGTAAGGTGTGATCAAGAGCGATGAAGTGGAGAGAATGTCTCCAATGTTATCATTTCTCCAGTTCCTACGTTATTATATGAAGCCTATGTGCTAAGATGTCTTAAATGGGAGAGATCTTAGTGCCTTGACTCCAAAGAGTAACATGGTAACTGGAGAAGTGATACCACTGGAGAAGTCATGTACACATTATCACCTCCTTATCACACCTTAGTGCAGGTCTCCTTCTTTGCCTATCTTCCTTTACAGTTCTAGCTAATTAGTGTCCAAATTATCTTTCTCTCCAAAAGGCTGCAATGTAAGTTTTTACAACACTGGAAGGATCTGTGTTAGCTTCATAATCATCACCAGTTTGCAATAAATTGATAAAGCTCACAACAGCTGGTGCAGTAACCACCACACAACAGTATATGCTTGTTATGCACTAAGGCATGATATAGAGATGATAAAGCTGAGATGATGTCTCCAGTGATATCACTGCTACATATCTTATGTTATTCTATACAGCCTATGCACTAAGATCTCCAAAGATCTCCATAGAATAACATAGGAATTGGAGAAGCGATATCACTGGAGAAGTCATCTGTACATTATCACTTCCTTATCATATCTTAGTGCAGATCTCCTTCTTTGCCTATCTTCTTCTACAATATTAGCTAATTGGTGTCAAAATTATGTTTTTCTCCCAAGGACTGCAGTGTAAGTTGTTACAGTACAGGACAGACCTGTTTTAGCTTCATAATCACCAGTAGGGATGGGTGAAAATTTTTGAGACAAGCTGAAATCGGCGAATAATGGCACTTTTCACTTGGCAAATAATTTCCAGCGAAAACTGATGTTTTTCCGCTTTTTCCCGTCTTTTCTGCCTATTGAAATCAATGGGAAGAAAAATATTTCTCCACCACATGAAAGTTTTCTACAGCCATATAAATAAAGGCAAATAAAGGAGAACTGAAGCTTAGTTTAGGAAGACATTTAGGTAGGACATTTGTTCTCTGTATTAGGGGAGTCTGGGGGCACTCAAGGGGATAAGAAGGGAAGAAGGAGGTTGACCCCCAAATACTCCAAAATTCCATGTGACTTACTGGCAAGACACAGGAAGCTAGGGACTATTTGCTTGCTGATCTTGCGGTTATTGTCTCTGTGCTGGGTGGGGAAGTCTGGGGAAAGATGTTGATTTTGTTTTTCAGTTATAATTTTTTTTGGACAGACTGTGATAAGACAACAAAAAAAAAGAATAAAAAATGAAATATCTTATGTGACAGTTGTCACATTGTTGCATATTCGGAAGTTTGTTCCCTTTGAGGGTAGGTAGGGTATTCTGCCTTCTCAGCCCTTATTGGTCCTAGGAGGTTTAAATTTCCCCGCTGTCCTTTCCTCACTACCCAATTATACAAGCTTGTTTGCTAGTTTCTTGTTGCCCCGTTATTATTTTTTCGCTCCTGATTCTGACCTCTGCTTGTTTCTCTGACTTCGATTTTTCTCTGTCCTACGTTGGCTCTCGATGCTCCTGACTGACCTCGGCTTGTCTCTGACTTATCTCCTGCCTTACCTTCGTTGCTGCTGTTGCTCTGGGTTTCCTCAGGCTCTGCCTTGGGTCTGCTCGCTCCTGCTCTGGTCTCCGCTGCATTCCGACACTTCCACTTCGTGCCTGACTGAATCTGTGTACGCTAGCAGCTAGATGCTTCCCTGTGCTTGTTGCTCCCCAGCTCTGCCTCGCTCAGTGTGGCTGCTAG
Organism: Rhinophrynus dorsalis; assembly: GCA_037306005.1. Classification (NCBI taxonomy): domain Eukaryota; kingdom Metazoa; phylum Chordata; class Amphibia; order Anura; family Rhinophrynidae; genus Rhinophrynus; species Rhinophrynus dorsalis. The sequence goes on from CM074727.1 coordinate 161,366,499, forward strand.
ATCGTTCTCCCCGTCTCTTCCTTTGTTTGCTTCTACCTCTCCTTCTGCCTAGTATCTCAGTCTTGGCGGCTTGCTCCGGATCGGGAAAGGGTGATCAGCTGATCAGCCTTGGCTGGGGACCCTGTTCTGAGGAAGGGCAATGCCATTCTGCTCTCCTGGCAAGAGGTTCTAAGGTCTCAAGGGAGTAAGTCACTGTTGCAGCACACTGGATATTCATCTTCCTTTCCCTTTATGCGGGCAGCAAAAGTTATCCATTGCTGGGGTTGCTAACCAGGGTTTCTGTGGCTAGTTGCCATTCTTTTCCCCCTGTATCAGTCAAGCACTTACCTTTTACCCTCTCTGGGTTTTCGTACTTTCTGGGTGTTAGCGGTCAGACTCCGCATCAGTAGCGTCTTGCGGGGAGACTAGGTGGGTTTGGGTTGGTCCCGGCTCTTCTTTCTGGACTCAGGCCTTGCTGGAGGTGTGTTTTGCGGTCTATTCTCATTGGGCATAGTCTACCCTGGACAGTCTGTTGGTGTCTTGTTGGCTGTTTGCGTGCGTCCCCCTTTAGACCTTGAGGTTCCTAGCTCCGTTTGTTACCTAGTGTAGGGTTTTTAGCTCCATTTGCCTCTCTTAGCCTTTTTGCCTCAGGGCATTCCTGCTCTCCACCTCCGATTCCTGGTATTAGTCCCTTCTGCCCTTAAGGATCCCCCGGCCACCTAAGGGGTCCCCTTTGTACAGTCTACCCTTTTCCCATCCTGGTCAGGGTCCCAGCTCAACTGGGATCGGACATCTGGCTTCGCGGCCAGCACCTTTAACCCGGCTATGGCCGCAGCAAGGGATTAGGGTAACTGTCTCCGCTCCAGAGCTACTCTCTCTAGTGCCGTACCCCAGCAACTCTTCTGACCCCTTGGGTGTTGTGATAACAGTGACATACAGCTGATTGGGCTTAGGCAAGGCATCATACAGCTCCATCAGTTGTGTTGTGTACCGTACAGTAAAAAAAACACAGTGTAGTTGTGTAATGTCCAGCAAGCGCACAAGGGGAAGGGGGGGTTGGATCAGTGTAGGGACGTGAGAGTAAAGTAGTAGTTCAAAAACTTACTGCAGCAATGGTTGTTGCAGCGTGTGCAATCAATGATGATGATCACTCTACTCTAAGGGAGAATGCAGTTTGTCAAGGTCCCAGCAAAACTAGTGCCAGCACCACCAGTCCCAGTAGAAATATAGAACCATATAAGAAGAACACTGAAGATGACAAGTCACATTCAAGTGTTGATGATGCTGGCAATAGCATAATAGAGGAAGGTGCAGCAGCTGAACCACCTGCTGCATCAGACAGTGAGAAAACCAAGCACCAAAACACCTGTCCTCAAAGTAGTAGCGAATTTTGAGACCTCTAAATGCTCAGAGGAATATAAGGGTAGTAGTGGGCAAGAACTGTCAGGTGATGCTGATGCTGCTGAGGATGACCTAATGATGACTGATGATGATGCAGATTTAGAATATATCCCTCCAGCATCCTTCTCTTGTTCAGATACAGATGAAGTTGAGAGTGAGGATGATGACAGGGCTATAAGGTTAGCAGAAAGTTAAAGGCTGTATCTCCTACCACTTTTAAGGAGCACTGTGCCTGTCTATAAAATGTTTGAGAAAGCCATTGTAATGTCTGACCCTGGATAAGTACAGATGTCAAAAAGCACGCAGTCACCCTATCAGTCATCATCAGCATCATCGCCTCTTCAAAGTCCAAGTCCCACTCAGCCACACACACCTGTTTTGAGTACCCAGTAGCAGCAACACAGGTTAACATTCACAGTGTTAGATATGACGAGTACCTCTGGTGCTGCTACTGTAAGTGCTGCACTTTTGACACCTAGTAGTAGTGGCAGTAGAATTACATCAACATCCAGCTCCAGTAGTAGTAGTAGCAGCAGAAACCACACATGACAGACAAAGCCAGGACAAATATGTTAACAGCAGCACAGATGAGGAGGTGGAGGACGGATGTGAAGAAGGGTTGCCACCATTTACCCCACTTGGGACCACTGCTATGACCGATAAGTAATGTGTGTTAATAATCTGAGAAGGAGGATAGAGTATGACAATGGTAAAAATACATACACAAATCACACCACCTCAGTTTTATCACCTCTTTATCATTCCTTAGTGCATCTCCCCCAAGATGTCAAGTTGCAATCGTTATCCATTTGTTTTATCTTGAATGTATAAATATTGTTTGTCTGTGTAGTATCTATTACTCAGTCTCAGAAGAGTCTCAGCCAAGCTCAACCAGCTCAGCTAAGAAGGATCAACTGTCTATCTGTCTGTCATTTATCAGAAAAAAATGTTATTTATAACTTTTGCTTCTCCCTTCACTCCATAGTGTAACATAAAAATTGGCGAAGTGATATCACAAGAGGTCATCTTCACTTTATCACCTGCTTATCACCTGTTTATCACCCCTTAATGCATCTCCCCACCTTGAATGCTAGAAAGGTATGCAACGCATTGCAACACAATGGGGGGTATGCACTAAGGTGAGATAAAGAGGTGATAACGTAGAAATGACTTCCCCAGTGATATCACTTCTCCCATTCCTATGTTATTCTATGGAGTTTTGCACTAAGATCTCAAGTGGGAGATATCTTAGTGCATTGGTTCCATAGAATAACATAGGAACTGGAGAAGGGTCATCTGTCTATATGTCTGTCATTTATCAGTAAAAAATGTTTTTGTAACTTTTGCTTCTCCCTTCACATATCTTACTGCATTGTCTCCATAGAGTAACATAAAAATTGGAGAAGTGATATCACTGGAGAAATCATCTCCACTTTATCACCTCTTCAACGGTGTTAAAACACCCTTTTAAATCAATAAAGCTTTTTGTCTCCTATGGTGTAAATATTTTGTCCCACAATTGTTCTGCCTCAGTTTGTCCACATGGGCCGAAAAGTATATGTATATATATATCTATCTATATATATATATATATATATATATATATATATATATATACAAACAAATCTGTGATCACGGCGATCCGTGCGCTCATAAGACCACCATTATCCACCTCATATATACAGTCAATTGGATCACTATTATCCTTAGCTCATATAGTGTACCGAGACTATAAATCTACATCCACCCAAAGAATAGGAGAGCGCTCCAATAGACTGTAAATCAAATATTATTTATTAAAAATATAAAAATATAAAAAAGCATATATGACAACACAGCTAAATAATAAAACATAAGCAGTAAAACCTGTACTGAAATAGAGTGCTGATATACTATCTATTTCTCCAGAGCTATACAAACATTGGTGCACTTTAAATTCCAGATAATGATTACTGCAATATATATATATATAGTATCTTGGGTACAATGTTCAAAGATCAAAGCAGCAACGGAGTAAGATATAGAGTAGCGGGCAGCTAAACACAAATCAATACTAATGATGTTGCTAAACTCTCCCATCTATCATAAGCAAGGGACAACTGTCCTAAAATTGGACCGTTGGAGATGGCAACTTAAGGGTATTTTGTTACCTCCAAATAACGGTCCTACCATGCAGTATCCTCTTCTTAACCGCGGCAAGAGTAATCTCTGATGAAGTGCTAGTTGAGCACGAAACATGTAGGAGTTCACTCTGTTATTCAAGAGAGTATTATATGGAAGATTATATGAAAGACTGTTTACATCTATAACACGACGGGGACTTTTAGATCGCACCATTAAGTGACAGATTTATAGCTCATACGGAGAGAGAAGGAGGTGATAAGAAAAGGACGGGAGCTCACAAGAGAGATTACTTTGCCCGCGGTTAAGAAGAGGATACTGCATGGTAGGACTGTTATTTGGAGGTAACAAAATACCCTTAAGTTGCCATCTCCAGCGGTCCGATTTTAGGACAGTTGTCCCTTGCTTATGGTAGACGGGAGAGTTTAGCGACATCATTAGTACTGATTTGTGTTTAGCTGCCCGCTACTCTATATCTTACTCCGTTGCTGCTTTGATCTTTGAACATTGTACCCAAAATACTATATAACATCTGTTCTTCAGATGTTGGCTACAAAGTTGCGATCAATACAAAGTTGCGATTAATAGAATCCCCAGGACGTTGTTTTCAGTGATACAGATTGCACTAATCATTATCTGGAATTTAAAGTGCACCAATGTTTGTATAGCTCCGGAGAAATAGATAGTATATCAGCACTCTATTTCAGTACAGGTTTTACTGCTTATGTTTTATATATATAGATAGATATAGATATGTATATTCCGAATTGTGAGTGTCATTACACAGTAAAAAAAAAAAAAAAAAAAGAAATATATATATATATATATATATATATATATATATATATATATATATACAGTACTGTGCAAACGTTTTAGGCTGGTGTGAAAAAGTGCTGTAAAGTAAGAATGCTTTCAAAAGCATCACTATTTGGTATGACCACCCTTTGCCTTCAAAACAGTATCAATTCCTCTAGGTACACATGTCCAAAGTCAGGGATTTTGCATGCATATATTCAGGTGTATGATTAAATAATTATACCAAACAGGTGTTAATGATAATCAATTTAATACATGGGTTGAAACGCAATCGTTAACTGAAACAGAAATAGTTGTGTAGGAGGAATTCAACTGGGTCAGGAACAGCCAAACTCAGCAAAAAAAGTGAGGTTGCTGAAGACAGTTTAATGTCAAAAGTCATACATTATGGCAAGACTGAGCACAGAAACAAGACACATGGTAGTTATACTGCATCAGCAAGGTCTCTTCCAGGCAGAAATGTCAAGGCAGACAGGGGTTTCCATATGTGCTATTCAAGCTCTTTTGAAGAAGCACAAATAAACGGGCAACGTTGAGAACCGTAGACACAGTGGTTGGCCAAGGAAACTTAGTGCAATAAATAAAAGACACATCATGCTTACTTTCCTTCACAATCAGAAGATGTCCAGCAGTGCCATCAGCTCAGAATTGGCAGAAAACAGTGGGACCCTGGTACATCCATCTACTGTCTGGAGAAGTCTGATAAGAAGTGGTCTTCATGGAAAGCTTGCGGCCAAAAAGCTATACCTCTGGAGTGGAAACAAGGCCAAGCAAGGCTGACAAGGTGAGGCTGCCGAAGACAGTTTAATGTGAAAAGTCATACACCATAGAAAGACTTAAAACAGCAAGGTCTCTCCCAAACAGAAATTTCAAGGCAGACAGAAGCTTCCAGATGTGCTGTCCAAGCTCTTTTGAAGAAGCACAAAGAAACAGGCAATGTTAAGGACTGTAGACACAGTGGCTATTCAAGGAAAACTTACAGCAGATGAAAGATACATCATGCTTACTTCCCTTCACCATTGGAAGATGTCTAGCAATGCCATCAGCTCAAAACTGGCAGAAAACAGTGGGATCCTGGTACACTTATCTACTGTGCTGAGAATCTGGTCAGAATTGGTCTTCATGGAACACTTGCGCCCATACCTCCAAGGTGGAAACAAGGCCATGTGACTCAACTATGCACAAAAACACAGAAACTTGGGTACAGAAAAATGGCAACAGGTGCTCTGGACTGATGAGTCAAAATGTTAAATATTTGGATGTAGCAGAAGGCAGTTTGTTCACTGAAGGGCTGGAGAGCGGTACAAGAATGAGTGTCTGCAGGCAACAGAGAAGCATGGTGGAGATTCCTTATAAGTTTGTAGCTGCATTTCTGCAAATGGAGTTGAGCATTTGGTCAGAATTAATGGTATCCTCAATGCTGAGAAGTACAGGCAGATAATTATCCATCATGCAATATAATCAGGGAGGCATCTGATTGGCCCCAAATTTACTCTGCAGCATGAAAAAGACACCAAACATACAGCCAAAGTCATTAAGAACTATCTTCAGCATAAAGAAGAACAAGGAGTCCTGGACGTGATGGCATGTCCCTCACAGAGCAATGATCTCAACATCATTGAGTCTGTCCGGTATTACATAAAGAAAGAGAAGCAACTGGGGCACCTAAATCCACAGAAGAACTGTGTTTAGTTCTCTAAGATGTTTGGAACAAGCTACCTGCTGAGTTCCTTACAAACTGTGTGTAAGTGAACCTAGAAGAACTGATGGTGTTTTGAAGGCAAAGGGTGGTCACACCAAATATTGATTTGGTTTAGATTTTTCTTCTGTTCACTCACTGTGCCTTTTGTTATTTGATAAATATAATCTAATAATATGTCTATTTTTGAAAGAATTCTTACTTTACAGCATTTTCATACCTGCCTAAGACTGTTGCACAGTACTGTTTATATATCTATTAGAAGCTACACGATAATTCCTGGTTTATCATAAAAAAAAACAATTCCTTCTAGTGGAGATGAAATCAACTTCTTCTTTTGAATATGTAAATTTATTTTTATATATTAAATGATTTATTCCTTGAAGCAGCAGGAAGAAGAAGATAAAAGTCCAAACAATCTCACAGTTGGTAGATAATGCATAAAGTAAATGTATAGTTAAAAACAAACAGAAAAAAAAAACGACAACAAGCAAGTCAGGTTAATTAACTTTGTTTTGTTTTTTTTTAAGGTGGATGGTATTTCCCTTTGGGGTGATTCTTTATTTGCTCCCTTGATCTCTTCAGATGTTGCCCCTTTAATCATCTGAGTGCCAGAGAGGTATGCAATGCATTGTCTTGAACTGCATTGCATCACCATACCTGGGAACCTTAAGTAATAGGTCACCCGGACGGTCCAAAAAAAAAAAAAAAGTACCACGTTTAACCCATTGAGTGCCAGAGGGGTACACAATGCTCTGGCACTCAAAGGGTTAAGGCAGCATTTAACTTCACTCCCATCTATCACACCACTGTGACAGAATAAAGTAAAAAGAATTTACTAACCACACTGGTGACCAGGCCAGTACAGGTTCTCGCTCTGCTCTTGCCCTGACACCAGGCACGCAGCATCATGATCACATGACACAGGTCACAAGTTGTCCGCGGACCGCGATGCCAGAGCAGGGCTCTGATGAAATTGATGTAGATTATGAAATGTGCGCAGGCAGGAGCAGCAAATGCGCACATACCCGGAGAATTTAAGGTTTCACTCGGAGGCCCGGAGACACTGCTCTAAATCCGGAGTCTCCGGGTGAAATCCTGCAGGTTCCCAGCTATGTGTATAACCATCTGGCACACAAAATGCCAAAACAATACATTTTGGGCTTGGCTGAATATTCCTGAATTGCCAAACCCATAATATTTTGGTGCAGCTGCCGCATAATCCGGTATTTGCAGCTAGTGGCAACTTTGATCTGGGTCAAAATTTTTTTTCCTACCCACGAGCTTCTTCTGTATACGCAGCTGCTGTATAAAAGGACAAGGAAATGACTGGATTGTTCTTTAGAACAATTACTTCACCTATGAATACTCCTGTAGTCTCTATCATGTACCAGTGGTGAACATTTGATCAAACACTGGTACTTAAGTATTTTATGGCCTGAAGTCCTCTCCCCATGCTACAGAGCCGCCTGTGAAATATGTGAGAGTTAATTCGGAGAACAGGGAAGTAACATGGGAGTCGGGACCTTACTTACTTCTTTCACTTTTCTCCCCTCTCCTTCCTTTACCATAATGCATCATTTACTGTCTCACTCACCTTGCTCCAACCCCCACCTTCACTGTTTGCTTCCATAACATTCTATCCTCACTCATACTACATCTGCATGCCACTCACTCACCCTTTATTGTTTTGCTCCCTCAGAAAAAGGCTTGGATGGCAGACATTGTGGTTCTGTAACTACCAGTGGGTTGCTGTGGGCGGGGGAGGAAGAGAGTAGAACAAGGTTGGGGGTGGGGTGCACAGTGTACACATGGATCTGTGACAACCAGTAGAACAAAGCAGGCGTGTCAGACAGTCTGTGTGTGGGTTTAAAGTGGTCCCTCTCTATTCCCATTACTTTTGTACTGGTAATGCTGTGCACCTTTTATTATGATATAATAAAGAACAAGAAAGAGACACAGAGATAGACAGAGAGGACAATATAGGTGGATTTCCTGTTTAAGGCTGGCTGTTCCTCCTCACTGGGGGTTCAGCCAGCCCTACTTTTGTGAATCTGGTGCAAGGGAAGTAGTCAGACCATATGCTTGCTCCCTTGTCACTGGATCAGGCAAAGGTAACCAGGATGACAACAGCCCTCTGTGCACCTGTCTGACTGGGACAACCTTTTCTAAACATCCTCCCCACACATGAGAGTTCCATTAGTTAATCCCTCTATTGCTTGAATTGATTGGTTAATTGCTTAATTGATCATAATCAGAGCCTATCCATAAAGTACGGTACAAAGTGCTCTTACTTGAAACCGCTGAAATCACCAGCTTGTGAGTCCAATAAATTGCACAGCCAATCCGTAAGCAGGGAACTCTTGGCTCTATGTGAGCTATCATACAGGATATGCACTCACACTGAATGAAGTAAATAGGTAGCGGTATTGCACAAATGTAAGATATTGGAAGCAGGGCTGCACACTCATGATTTTCAAAGATCAATTTTACCAACATATAATGGTAAGACATTTTCGGGCCTCTGTTGGTTGACAAAGGTCCCAACAGAGGACTGAAACATTGCATTTTTTACCATTAAATGTTGGTAAAATTGAACAATGAAAACCATGAGTGCAGAGCCCTACTTCCAATATATATATTGAGAGAGATCCCAGTGCACCTATCAGCAGCATGTGGCTGGAGAATCATGGCTGAGAAGGGGATCACGCAGAGAAGGGACAGAATGCAATCACTAAACAGATTAAAAAGGTAGATTTTTTTTTTTATTAATTCCTGTAAGTGTTGGAAAGCAAAACAGAAGCAGGCGGCACTTTAAGCATGGCATTCGCTGTAGGTGCACAGTATGGCACAAGAAGGAATGACCTGTAGCAATGTTGCACAATGGTCCACTGTGGGGTGCTGGCAGGTGCAGAGAGGCCACGTAGTTAACCCTTGGACTACTGGAGGTGTAGGCAATGTTTTTGCAATGGGTTGCATAACCCTGTGGTACTCAAAGGGTTAATGTTAAAGCATTAGTATAAGGGACTTGGTGTGTGGTGGGGAAGGTAGAGAAGTGAACAACTGAAGGAAGCAGTTGCTCATTAGAAGTGTGGGTGAATGAAGTGGTGGATGTGTCAAGAGGTCTGATTTAGGGGTAGATTAGGTTTTTCCATAAACCTAAGAGGAGACGGATTACCCTTAATGGGGTAGATTTAAAGGCAGGTGTTAGCAAAATAAACTACCGTCATGCTTTTTAACATGCAGTAAGTAATTTAAAGGGCCATTTTATCAGTGGCGTAACTATAGGGGTTGCAGGGGTCTCACTTGCGACTGGGCCTGTGCACTCCAGGGGCCCGGCCACCCCTTGCAACCCCTCCGCCTGGCTCCCGCAATCTCCCTCCGGCGCTCTAGTGATGCAGAGTGATGACATCATCTCCCAGCGCTCTGCATTACTTAGAGGACCGTGCTGGAGCTCCAGGTAGGAGGCAGGAGATGGGGGCATTGTAGAGATTGAGGGGCATTGTGGAGGGGGTCAATGTGATGGGAAGGGGGTCAATGTGGTGGGAGGGGGGGCAATGTGGGGGGGCGTGGCATTTCTTGCACCAGGGCCCAGAGACCTCTATTTACACCTCTGCATCTTATGAACGGCTAAGGGCAGTTCGCTAATCCTTACAGCAGATAATATTAAGTGCACTGAGACGCATGGAACAAGATTCCCCAGAGCCATTTAAAGGAGTGCGGTACTTCTAACAGCTGAAAAAATTATACATTTAACGGGCAAAAGTTAGCAGTTCTGTTAGCCGTAAAACACATAAAGGCAAAGAGAAACCACAGTCACACAAAATAAAACAGACAAACAACATACTGCACAAGCATGCAAATGGGAAAATTAACCTGTGCAATGCCAAGATTACACAAAAAACATTCCCATGCACCACAAATCACTCTCAAACACACAACACAACAACCTAGCAACACCACAGCCTAGCACACCAACACAACACATTGCAACATTGGGTTGGGTTAACACACAACACAGACACCCCTCAGTACAAAACAAGCTCATCTGGGCAACATCTCAACACGATAGAGACACAACCTGCACTCTCCAACGTCACACTCACAACTCACAGCTACAAACCAATCAAAACACTGCAGATATTATAACACAAACACAACGGCAAACAATTACCTGGACAACAAACACCCTCCCATTGGTCATCACTCACCTCATGACCACACCTGGACAACGCCCCGACACGGTTTTAAAGGGACAGCCTACCATACTCACACATGGCTTGTTTTCCACTTAGGGAGGGAGAGAGAGACTGTGGAGAAGGCATGCAAGGGTGAGGGCTAGGGAACACCAACGACTTCCAAGCACACCTGATCAACAGCTTTTACCTGTTGCAAGTGAGGAGGCACTGGCTCAAGTGCCACACAGGAGCCCATCACCACCTGGAGGACAGCACCTGGCTGCAGAACCACAGCTGTTGCAACAGGATGCTCCCCAAACACAGCAACAAGATGCTCCCCAGCTGCCACAGGGACCCCTGGAGCAGTGTAGGGTGTACTGACAACCACAAAGGCCCAGGGTATACCACCCAAAGGTCACGCTCCTTGGAATAACCAATGACGAGATGATAGATCACTACAGATTGAGTATGCACAGCATCATTGCCCTATATGAGGTCATCAAGGATGAGGTCAATCGAGTATACATCAACAACCATGCCCTAACTGGCTTGCAAAAACTCATGTGTGCCATACATTTCATGGCAAGTGGAGTCTTCCAGTCGACAACAGGTTAAGCATCTGGCATGTCACAGGCCACATTCTCGAGGGTGCTGGCCCAGGTGTTGCCAGCCCTCAAAAGCAAGGCCAGTAGGTTTATACATTTTCCCACCATGACATGGAGTGGACACATCTGAAGCAAGGTTTTTTTTTACACAAAGTGGAGTATGGCCAGGGTCATCTTTTGCAGTTTGCAGTTTGCAGTTTGCTTACTCCTGCTCTCCATACTAAATATAACCTCCGCTCCACCGCAAACAACTTGCTACGTATACCACAATACAAGAAAGAAGCAGGACGATCTGCCTTCTCCTTCAGAGCGCCAAAGGCCTGGAACAATCTGCCTGAAATAATCAAATCTGCTCCCAGTCTAAAATCCTTAAAAGTAAATGCTTCTCTATATCTAAAAACAGAGTGTAACTGTTTATAATTTTAAAATTTCCATATGTATGAATATTCGTATGTATATTTAATAACGTGTAATATATAATGTTTCTCAATTTGTATAAATATGCAACCCTTTACTGAAAACTGTCCAGGACATACTTGAAAACGAGAGAAATCTCAATGTATTCTTCCTGGTAAAACATTTTCTAAATAAATAAACACCTACAATCACCACCACCACCAATGATTATGGTGGTGGTGGTGGTGGTGCTGTTGATATAGAGGGTGGTGATACATGATGAGAGTTTTCCTGAGTGAGATAAATGGTGGTAGTTTGTCTCACCCCCACCAATGATATTATATGATTTGATGCTATTATTGTAGCTTCTGAAGCTCTTTCTGCTGTCTTTTATAACTACCAGTCCCACCAGTATCATAAAATGTTAGAGCAAGTTGAGACTGGTGTGTCTACTATGCTGGGCGGTGCTAGTGGGAGTAGGGGTCATCATCTCCACTACAGTTTGTGGTGGTAGTGGTAGTGGAAGTACCAGCAGGGATATAGGACATGTGGCTGTTCCACTTGCTACTTCTACTGCTGTTGATGAGGCAGAAGCAGAATCTGCACCATTTCAGGTGCATCTGGAGAGATGGTGTGCAGTAAATAATATCCTTCTCTACTTTTATGCCACTTCTCTTACATGATGCTATGATGGTTGATTTTTAAGTCTGCCAACACTGCTGCTGGATAGGTCCAAAACGATACAACTAGCTGCACAGGAAACCTGCTCCAACTAGACACTTGCTGGTGGCCAGCTAAAGGTTTCCACTGCAGTATGCACCAGTTCTAGCAATAGACCCTGTTTGGTTTGGAAGAATTCAAGTGGTTCATTATTTTGGCCTAGATCATAGTTATCCTGAAGGTATTTTGCAACCATATTACATGCAGTGGGGCCACTCTTTAGAGCTAGGTGGAGTTCATGTGTATCAGTTACCAATTGATATTCTGGCATAAAGTCCCATAGAGATGTGATTCCTCCCAATCATTACTACTTTCATATTTTGTATTTTTTTAAGAATCTCTTGCTTATCTCTTTCTGTGTCACCTATTAGAAGTTATTATGTTTCTTACACTGTCTGTGTGTCAGAGTCACTGTCAATGTTACTGCATACAAATCACACCCACAACAACATGATGGGGGAGATGCAGTAAGGTGTGATCAAGAGCGATGAAGTGGAGAGAATGTCTCCAATGTTATCATTTCTCCAGTTCCTATGTTATTATATGAAGCCTATGTGCTAAGATGTCTTAAATGGGAGAGATCTTAGTGCCTTGACTTCAAAGAGTAACATGGTAACTGGAGAAGTGATACCACTGGAGAAGTCATGTACACATTATCACCTCCTTATCACACCTTAGTGCAGGTCTCCTTCTTTGCCTATCTTCCTTTACAGTTCTAGCTAATTAGTGTCCAAATTATCTTTCTCTCCAAAAGGCTGCAATGTAAGTTTTTACAACACTGGAAGGATCTGTGTTAGCTTCATAATCATCACCAGTTTGCAATAAATTGATAAAGCTCACAACAGCTGGTGCAGTAACCACCACACAACAGTATATGCTTGTTATGCACTAAGGCATGATATAGAGATGATAAAGCTGAGATGATGTCTCCAGTGATATCACTGCTACATATCTTATGTTATTCTATACAGCCTATGCACTAAGATCTCCAAAGATCTCCATAGAATAACATAGGAATTGGAGAAGCGATATCACTGGAGAAGTCATCTGTACATTATCACTTCCTTATCATATCTTAGTGCAGATCTCCTTCTTTGCCTATCTTCTTCTACAATATTAGCTAATTGGTGTCAAAATTATGTTTTTCTCCCAAGGACTGCAGTGTAAGTTGTTACAGTACAGGACAGACCTGTTTTAGCTTCATAATCACCAGTAGGGATGGGTGAAAATTTTTGAGACAAGCTGAAATCGGCGAATAATGGCACTTTTCACTTGGCAAATAATTTCCAGCGAAAACTGATGTTTTTCCGCTTTTTCCCGTCTTTTCTGCCTATTGAAATCAATGGGAAGAAAAATATTTCTCCACCACATGAAAGTTTTCTACAGCCATATAAATAAAGGCAAATAAAGGAGAACTGAAGCTTAGTTTAGGAAGACATTTAGGTAGGACATTTGTTCTCTGTATTAGGGGAGTCTGGGGGCACTCAAGGGGATAAGAAGGGAAGAAGGAGGTTGACCCCCAAATACTCCAAAATTCCATGTGACTTACTGGCAAGACACAGGAAGCTAGGGACTATTTGCTTGCTGATCTTGCGGTTATTGTCTCTGTGCTGGGTGGGGAAGTCTGGGGAAAGATGTTGATTTTGTTTTTCAGTTATAATTTTTTTTGGACAGACTGTGATAAGACAACAAAAAAAAAGAATAAAAAATGAAATATCTTATGTGACAGTTGTCACATTGTTGCATATTCGGAAGTTTGTTCCCTTTGAGGGTAGGTAGGGTATTCTGCCTTCTCAGCCCTTATTGGTCCTAGGAGGTTTAAATTTCCCCGCTGTCCTTTCCTCACTACCCAATTATACAAGCTTGTTTGCTAGTTTCTTGTTGCCCCGTTATTATTTTTTCGCTCCTGATTCTGACCTCTGCTTGTTTCTCTGACTTCGATTTTTCTCTGTCCTACGTTGGCTCTCGATGCTCCTGACTGACCTCGGCTTGTCTCTGACTTATCTCCTGCCTTACCTTCGTTGCTGCTGTTGCTCTGGGTTTCCTCAGGCTCTGCCTTGGGTCTGCTCGCTCCTGCTCTGGTCTCCGCTGCATTCCGACACTTCCACTTCGTGCCTGACTGAATCTGTGTACGCTAGCAGCTAGATGCTTCCCTGTGCTTGTTGCTCCCCAGCTCTGCCTCGCTCAGTGTGGCTGCTAGATCGTTCTCCCCGTCTCTTCCTTTGTTTGCTTCTACCTCTCCTTCTGCCTAGTATCTCAGTCTTGGCGGCTTGCTCCGGATCGGGAAAGGGTGATCAGCTGATCAGCCTTGGCTGGGGACCCTGTTCTGAGGAAGGGCAATGCCATTCTGCTCTCCTGGCAAGAGGTTCTAAGGTCTCAAGGGAGTAAGTCACTGTTGCAGCACACTGGATATTCATCTTCCTTTCCCTTTATGCGGGCAGCAAAAGTTATCCATTGCTGGGGTTGCTAACCAGGGTTTCTGTGGCTAGTTGCCATTCTTTTCCCCCTGTATCAGTCAAGCACTTACCTTTTACCCTCTCTGGGTTTTCGTACTTTCTGGGTGTTAGCGGTCAGACTCCGCATCAGTAGCGTCTTGCGGGGAGACTAGGTGGGTTTGGGTTGGTCCCGGCTCTTCTTTCTGGACTCAGGCCTTGCTGGAGGTGTGTTTTGCGGTCTATTCTCATTGGGCATAGTCTACCCTGGACAGTCTGTTGGTGTCTTGTTGGCTGTTTGCGTGCGTCCCCCTTTAGACCTTGAGGTTCCTAGCTCCGTTTGTTACCTAGTGTAGGGTTTTTAGCTCCATTTGCCTCTCTTAGCCTTTTTGCCTCAGGGCATTCCTGCTCTCCACCTCCGATTCCTGGTATTAGTCCCTTCTGCCCTTAAGGATCCCCCGGCCACCTAAGGGGTCCCCTTTGTACAGTCTACCCTTTTCCCATCCTGGTCAGGGTCCCAGCTCAACTGGGATCGGACATCTGGCTTCGCGGCCAGCACCTTTAACCCGGCTATGGCCGCAGCAAGGGATTAGGGTAACTGTCTCCGCTCCAGAGCTACTCTCTCTAGTGCCGTACCCCAGCAACTCTTCTGACCCCTTGGGTGTTGTGATAACAGTGACATACAGCTGATTGGGCTTAGGCAAGGCATCATACAGCTCCATCAGTTGTGTTGTGTACCGTACAGTAAAAAAAACACAGTGTAGTTGTGTAATGTCCAGCAAGCGCACAAGGGGAAGGGGGGGTTGGATCAGTGTAGGGACGTGAGAGTAAAGTAGTAGTTCAAAAACTTACTGCAGCAATGGTTGTTGCAGCGTGTGCAATCAATGATGATGATCACTCTACTCTAAGGGAGAATGCAGTTTGTCAAGGTCCCAGCAAAACTAGTGCCAGCACCACCAGTCCCAGTAGAAATATAGAACCATATAAGAAGAACACTGAAGATGACAAGTCACATTCAAGTGTTGATGATGCTGGCAATAGCATAATAGAGGAAGGTGCAGCAGCTGAACCACCTGCTGCATCAGACAGTGAGAAAACCAAGCACCAAAACACCTGTCCTCAAAGTAGTAGCGAATTTTGAGACCTCTAAATGCTCAGAGGAATATAAGGGTAGTAGTGGGCAAGAACTGTCAGGTGATGCTGATGCTGCTGAGGATGACCTAATGATGACTGATGATGATGCAGATTTAGAATATATCCCTCCAGCATCCTTCTCTTGTTCAGATACAGATGAAGTTGAGAGTGAGGATGATGACAGGGCTATAAGGTTAGCAGAAAGTTAAAGGCTGTATCTCCTACCACTTTTAAGGAGCACTGTGCCTGTCTATAAAATGTTTGAGAAAGCCATTGTAATGTCTGACCCTGGATAAGTACAGATGTCAAAAAGCACGCAGTCACCCTATCAGTCATCATCAGCATCATCGCCTCTTCAAAGTCCAAGTCCCACTCAGCCACACACACCTGTTTTGAGTACCCAGTAGCAGCAACACAGGTTAACATTCACAGTGTTAGATATGACGAGTACCTCTGGTGCTGCTACTGTAAGTGCTGCACTTTTGACACCTAGTAGTAGTGGCAGTAGAATTACATCAACATCCAGCTCCAGTAGTAGTAGTAGCAGCAGAAACCACACATGACAGACAAAGCCAGGACAAATATGTTAACAGCAGCACAGATGAGGAGGTGGAGGACGGATGTGAAGAAGGGTTGCCACCATTTACCCCACTTGGGACCACTGCTATGACCGATAAGTAATGTGTGTTAATAATCTGAGAAGGAGGATAGAGTATGACAATGGTAAAAATACATACACAAATCACACCACCTCAGTTTTATCACCTCTTTATCATTCCTTAGTGCATCTCCCCCAAGATGTCAAGTTGCAATCGTTATCCATTTGTTTTATCTTGAATGTATAAATATTGTTTGTCTGTGTAGTATCTATTACTCAGTCTCAGAAGAGTCTCAGCCAAGCTCAACCAGCTCAGCTAAGAAGGATCAACTGTCTATCTGTCTGTCATTTATCAGAAAAAAATGTTATTTATAACTTTTGCTTCTCCCTTCACTCCATAGTGTAACATAAAAATTGGCGAAGTGATATCACAAGAGGTCATCTTCACTTTATCACCTGCTTATCACCTGTTTATCACCCCTTAATGCATCTCCCCACCTTGAATGCTAGAAAGGTATGCAACGCATTGCAACACAATGGGGGGTATGCACTAAGGTGAGATAAAGAGGTGATAACGTAGAAATGACTTCCCCAGTGATATCACTTCTCCCATTCCTATGTTATTCTATGGAGTTTTGCACTAAGATCTCAAGTGGGAGATATCTTAGTGCATTGGTTCCATAGAATAACATAGGAACTGGAGAAGGGTCATCTGTCTATATGTCTGTCATTTATCAGTAAAAAATGTTTTTTGTAACTTTTGCTTCTCCCTTCACATATCTTACTGCATTGTCTCCATAGAGTAACATAAAAATTGGAGAAGTGATATCACTGGAGAAATCATCTCCACTTTATCACCTCTTTATGACACCTTAGTGCAACTCTTCAACGGTGTTAAAACACCCTTTTAAATCAATAAAGCTTTTTGTCTCCTATGGTGTAAATATTTTGTCCCACAATTGTTCTGCCTCAGTTTGTCCACATGGGCCGAAAAGTATATGTATATATATATCTATCTATATATATATATATATATATATATATATATATATATATATATATATATATACAAACAAATCTGTGATCACGGCGATCCATGCGCTCATAAGACCACCATTATCCACCTCATATATACAGTCAATTGGATCACTATTATCCTTAGCTCATATAGTGTACCGAGACTATAAATCTACATCCACCCAAAGAATAGGAGAGCGCTCCAATAGACTGTAAATCAAATATTATTTATTAAAAATATAAAAATATAAAAAAGCATATATGACAACACAGCTAAATAATAAAACATAAGCAGTAAAACCTGTACTGAAATAGAGTGCTGATATACTATCTATTTCTCCAGAGCTATACAAACATTGGTGCACTTTAAATTCCAGATAATGATTACTGCAATCTGTGTCACTGAAAACAACGTCCTGGGGATTCTATTAATCGCAACTTTAAATTCCAGATAATGATTAGTGCAATCTGTATCACTGAAAACAACGTCCTGGGGATTCTATTAATCGCAACTTTGTATTGATCGCAACTTTGTAGCCAACTTCTGAAGAACAGATGTTATATAGTATCTTGGGTACAATGTTCAAAGATCAAAGCAGCAACGGAGTAAGATATAGAGTAGCGGGCAGCTAAACACAAATCAATACTAATGATGTTGCTAAACTCTCCCATCTATCATAAGCAAGGGACAACTGTCCTAAAATTGGACCGTTGGAGATGGCAACTTAAGGGTATTTTGTTACCTCCAAATAACGGTCCTACCATGCAGTATCCTCTTCTTAACCGCGGCAAGAGTAATCTCTGATGAAGTGCTAGTTGAGCACGAAACATGTAGGAGTTCACTCTGTTATTCAAGAGAGTATTATATGGAAGATTATATGAAAGACTGTTTACATCTATAACACGACGGGGACTTTTAGATCGCACCATTAAGTGACAGATTTATAGCTCATACGGAGAGAGAAGGAGGTGACAAGAAAAGGACGGGAGCTCACAAGAGAGATTACTTTGCCCGCGGTTAAGAAGAGGATACTGCATGGTAGGACTGTTATTTGGAGGTAACAAAATACCCTTAAGTTGCCATCTCCAGCGGTCCGATTTTAGGACAGTTGTCCCTTGCTTATGGTAGACGGGAGAGTTTAGCGACATCATTAGTACTGATTTGTGTTTAGCTGCCCGCTACTCTATATCTTACTCCGTTGCTGCTTTGATCTTTGAACATTGTACCCAAAATACTATATAACATCTGTTCTTCAGATGTTGGCTACAAAGTTGCGATCAATACAAAGTTGCGATTAATAGAATCCCCAGGACGTTGTTTTCAGTGATACAGATTGCACTAATCATTATCTGGAATTTAAAGTGCACCAATGTTTGTATAGCTCCGGAGAAATAGATAGTATATCAGCACTCTATTTCAGTACAGGTTTTACTGCTTATGTTTTATATATATAGATAGATATAGATATGTATATTCCGAATTGTGAGTGTCATTACACAGTAAAAAAAAAAAAAAAAAAAGAAATATATATATATATATATATATATATATATATATATACAGTACTGTGCAAACGTTTTAGGCTGGTGTGAAAAAGTGCTGTAAAGTAAGAATGCTTTCAAAAGCATCACTATTTGGTATGACCACCCTTTGCCTTCAAAACAGTATCAATTCCTCTAGGTACACATGTCCAAAGTCAGGGATTTTGCATGCATATATTCAGGTGTATGATTAAATAATTATACCAAACAGGTGTTAATGATAATCAATTTAATACATGGGTTGAAACGCAATCGTTAACTGAAACAGAAATAGTTGTGTAGGAGGAATTCAACTGGGTCAGGAACAGCCAAACTCAGCAAAAAAAGTGAGGTTGCTGAAGACAGTTTAATGTCAAAAGTCATACATTATGGCAAGACTGAGCACAGAAACAAGACACATGGTAGTTATACTGCATCAGCAAGGTCTCTTCCAGGCAGAAATGTCAAGGCAGACAGGGGTTTCCATATGTGCTATTCAAGCTCTTTTGAAGAAGCACAAATAAACGGGCAACGTTGAGAACCGTAGACACAGTGGTTGGCCAAGGAAACTTAGTGCAATAAATAAAAGACACATCATGCTTACTTTCCTTCACAATCAGAAGATGTCCAGCAGTGCCATCAGCTCAGAATTGGCAGAAAACAGTGGGACCCTGGTACATCCATCTACTGTCTGGAGAAGTCTGATAAGAAGTGGTCTTCATGGAAAGCTTGCGGCCAAAAAGCTATACCTCTGGAGTGGAAACAAGGCCAAGCAAGGCTGACAAGGTGAGGCTGCCGAAGACAGTTTAATGTGAAAAGTCATACACCATAGAAAGACTTAAAACAGCAAGGTCTCTCCCAAACAGAAATTTCAAGGCAGACAGAAGCTTCCAGATGTGCTGTCCAAGCTCTTTTGAAGAAGCACAAAGAAACAGGCAATGTTAAGGACTGTAGACACAGTGGCTATTCAAGGAAAACTTACAGCAGATGAAAGATACATCATGCTTACTTCCCTTCACCATTGGAAGATGTCTAGCAATGCCATCAGCTCAAAACTGGCAGAAAACAGTGGGATCCTGGTACACTTATCTACTGTGCTGAGAATCTGGTCAGAATTGGTCTTCATGGAACACTTGCGCCCATACCTCCAAGGTGGAAACAAGGCCATGTGACTCAACTATGCACAAAAACACAGAAACTTGGGTACAGAAAAATGGCAACAGGTGCTCTGGACTGATGAGTCAAAATGTTAAATATTTGGATGTAGCAGAAGGCAGTTTGTTCACTGAAGGGCTGGAGAGCGGTACAAGAATGAGTGTCTGCAGGCAACAGAGAAGCATGGTGGAGATTCCTTATAAGTTTGTAGCTGCATTTCTGCAAATGGAGTTGAGCATTTGGTCAGAATTAATGGTATCCTCAATGCTGAGAAGTACAGGCAGATAATTATCCATCATGCAATATAATCAGGGAGGCATCTGATTGGCCCCAAATTTACTCTGCAGCATGAAAAAGACACCAAACATACAGCCAAAGTCATTAAGAACTATCTTCAGCATAAAGAAGAACAAGGAGTCCTGGACGTGATGGCATGTCCCTCACAGAGCAATGATCTCAACATCATTGAGTCTGTCCGGTATTACATAAAGAAAGAGAAGCAACTGGGGCACCTAAATCCACAGAAGAACTGTGTTTAGTTCTCTAAGATGTTTGGAACAAGCTACCTGCTGAGTTCCTTACAAACTGTGTGTAAGTGAACCTAGAAGAACTGATGGTGTTTTGAAGGCAAAGGGTGGTCACACCAAATATTGATTTGGTTTAGATTTTTCTTCTGTTCACTCACTGTGCCTTTTGTTATTTGATAAATATAATCTAATAATATGTCTATTTTTGAAAGAATTCTTACTTTACAGCATTTTCATACCTGCCTAAGACTGTTGCACAGTACTGTTTATATATCTATTAGAAGCTACACGATAATTCCTGGTTTATCATAAAAAAAAACAATTCCTTCTAGTGGAGATGAAATCAACTTCTTCTTTTGAATATGTAAATTTATTTTTATATATTAAATGATTTATTCCTTGAAGCAGCAGGAAGAAGAAGATAAAAGTCCAAACAATCTCACAGTTGGTAGATAATGCATAAAGTAAATGTATAGTTAAAAACAAACAGAAAAAAAAAACGACAACAAGCAAGTCAGGTTAATTAACTTTGTTTTTTTTTTTTTTAAGGTGGATGGTATTTCCCTTTGGGGTGATTCTTTATTTGCTCCCTTGATCTCTTCAGATGTTGCCCCTTTAATCATCTGAGTGCCAGAGAGGTATGCAATGCATTGTCTTGAACTGCATTGCATCACCATACCTGGGAACCTTAAGTAATAGGTCACCCGGACGGTCCAAAAAAAAAAAAAAAGTACCACGTTTAACCCATTGAGTGCCAGAGGGGTACACAATGCTCTGGCACTCAAAGGGTTAAGGCAGCATTTAACTTCACTCCCATCTATCACACCACTGTGACAGAATGAAGTAAAAAGAATTTACTAACCACACTGGTGACCAGGCCAGTACAGGTTCTCGCTCTGCTCTTGCCATGACACCAGGCACGCAGCATCATGATCACATGACACAGGTCACAAGTTGTCCGCGGACCACGATGCCAGAGCAGGGCTCTGATGAAATTGATGTACATTATGAAATGTGCGCAGGCAGGAGCAGCAAATTCCCACATACCTGGAGAATTTAAGGTTTCACCCGGAGGCCCGGAGACACTGCTCTAAATCCGGAGTCTCCGGGGGAAATCCTGCAGGTTCCCAGCTATGTGCATAACCATCTGGCACACAAAATGCCAAAACAGTACATTTTGGGCTTGGCTTAATATTCCTGAATTGCCAAACCCGTAATATTTTGGTGCAGCTGCCGCATAATCCGGTATTTGCAGCTAGTGGCAACTTTGATCTGGGTCAAAATTGTTTTTCCTACCCACGAGCTTCTTCTGTATACGCAGCTGCTGTATAAAAGGACAAGGAAATGACTGGATTGTTCTTTAGAACAATTACTTCACCTATGAATACTCCTGTAGTCTCTATCATGTACCAGTGGTGAACATTTGATCAAACACTGGTACTTAATTATTTTATGGCCTGAAGTCCTCTCCCCATGCTACAGAGCCGCCTGTGAAATATGTGGGAGTTAATTTGGAGAACAGGGAAGTAACATGGGAGTCGGAACCTTACCTACTTCTTTCACTTTTCTCCCCTCTCGTTCCTTTACCATAATGCATCATTTACTGTCTCACTCACCTTACTCCAACCCCCACCTTCACTGTTTGCTTCCATAACACTCTATCCTCACTCATACTACATCTGCATGCCACTCACTCACCCTTTATTGTTTTGCTCCCTCAGAAAAAGGCTCGGATGGCAGACATTGTGGTTCTGTAACTACCAGTGGGTTGCTGTGGGCGGGGGAGGAAGAGAGTAGAACAAGGTTGGGGGTGGGGTGCACAGTGTACACATGGATCTGTGACAACCAGTAGAACAAAGCAGGAATGTCAGACAGTCTGTGTGTGGGTTAAAAGTGGTCCCTCTCTCTCTTCCCAGTACTTCTTGCACTGGTAATGCTGTGCACCTTTTATTATGATATAATAAAGAACAAGAAAGAGACACAGAGATAGACAGAGAGGACAATATAGGTGGATTTCCTGTTTAATGCTGGCTGTTCCTCCTCACTGGGGGTTCAGCCAGCCCTACTTTTGTGAATCTGGTGCAAGGGAAGTAGTCAGAGCATATGCTTGTTCCCTTGTCACTGGATCAGGCAAAGGTAACCAGGATGACAAGAGCCCTCTGTGCACCTGTCTGACTGTACAGGGACAACCTTTTCTAAACATCCTCCCCACACATGAGAGCCCCATTAGTTAATCCCTCTATTGCTTGAATTGATTGGTTAATTGCTTAATTGATCATAATCAGAGCCTATCCATAAAGTACGGTACAAAGTGCTCTTACTTGAAACCGCTGAAATCACCAGCTTGTGAGTCCAATAAATTGCACAGCCAATCCGTAAGCAGGGAACTCTTGGCTCTATGTGAGCTATCATACAGGATATGCACTCACACTGAATGAAGTAAATAGGTAGCGGTATTGCACAAATGTAAGATATTGGAAGCAGGGCTGCACACTCATGATTTTCAAAGATCAATTTTACCAACATATAATGGTAAGACATTTTCGGGCCTCTGTTGGTTGACAAAGGTCCCAACAGAGGACTGAAACATTGCATTTTTTACCATTAAATGTTGGTAAAATTGAACAATGAAAACCATGAGTGCAGAGCCCTACTTCCAATATATATATTGAGAGAGATCCCAGTGCACCTATCAGCAGCATGTGGCTGGAGAATCATGGCTGAGAAGGGGATCACGCGGAGAAGAGACAGAATGCAATCACTAAACAGATTAAAAAGGTAGATTTTTTTTTTTTTTAATTAATTCCTGTAAGTGTTGGAAAGCAAAACAGAAGCAGGCGGCACTTTAAGCATGGCATTCGCTGTAGGTGCACATTATGGCACAAGAAGGAATGACCTGTAGCAATGTTGCACAATGGTCCACTGTGGGGTGCTGGCAGGTGCAGAGAGGCCACGTAGTTAACCCTTGGACTACTGGAGGTGTAGGCAATGTTTTTGCAATGGGTTGCATAACCCTGTGGTACTCAAAGGGTTAATGTTAAAGCATTAGTATAAGGGACTTGGTGTGTGGTGGGGAAGGTAGAGAAGTGAACAACTGAAGGAAGCAGTTGCTCATTAGAAGTGTGGGTGAATGAAGTGGTGGATGTGTCAAGAGGTCTGATTTAGGGGTAGATTAGGTTTTTCCATAAACCTAAGAGGAGACGGATTACCCTTAATGGGGTAGATTTAAAGGCAGGTGTTAGCAAAATAAACTACCGTCATGCTTTTTAACATGCAGTAAGTAATTTAAAGGGCCATTTTATCAGTGGCGTAACTATAGGGGTTGCAGGGGTCTCACTTGCGACTGGGCCTGTGCACTCCAGGGGCCCGGCCACCCCTTGCAACCCCTCCGCCTGGCTCCCGCAATCTCCCTCCGGCGCTCTAGTGATGCAGAGTGATGACATCATCTCCCAGCGCTCTGCATTACTTAGAGGACCGTGCTGGAGCTCCAGGTAGGAGGCAGGAGATGGGGGCATTGTAGAGATTGAGGGGCATTGTGGAGGGGGTCAATGTGATGGGAAGGGGGTCAATGTGGTGGGAGGGGGGGCAATGTGGGGGGGCGTGGCATTTCTTGCACCAGGGCCCAGAGACCTCTATTTACACCTCTGCATCTTATGAACGGCTAAGGGCAGTTCGCTAATCCTTACAGCAGATAATATTAAGTGCACTGAGACGCATGGAACAAGATTCCCCAGAGCCATTTAAAGGAGTGCGGTACTTCTAACAGCTGAAAAAATTATACATTTAACGGGCAAAAGTTAGCAGTTCTGTTAGCCGTAAAACACATAAAGGCAAAGAGAAACCACAGTCACACAAAATAAAACAGACAAACAACATACTGCACAAGCATGCAAATGGGAAAATTAACCTGTGCAATGCCAAGATTACACAAAAAACATTCCCATGCACCACAAATCACTCTCAAACACACAACACAACAACCTAGCAACACCACAGCCTAGCACACCAACACAACACATTGCAACATTGGGTTGGGTTAACACACAACACAGACACCCCTCAGTACAAAACAAGCTCATCTGGGCAACATCTCAACACGATAGAGACACA
This sequence comes from Rhinophrynus dorsalis, assembly GCA_037306005.1. Classification (NCBI taxonomy): domain Eukaryota; kingdom Metazoa; phylum Chordata; class Amphibia; order Anura; family Rhinophrynidae; genus Rhinophrynus; species Rhinophrynus dorsalis. The sequence goes on from CM074727.1 coordinate 161,390,911, forward strand.
ACCTGCACTCTCCAACGTCACACTCACAACTCACAGCTACAAACCAATCAAAACACTGCAGATATTATAACACAAACACAACGGCAAACAATTACCTGGACAACAAACACCCTCCCATTGGTCATCACTCACCTCATGACCACACCTGGACAACGCCCCGACACGGTCTTAAAGGGACAGCCTACCATACTCACACATGGCTTGTTTTCCACTTAGGGAGGGAGAGAGAGACTGTGGAGAAGGCATGCAAGGGTGAGGGCTAGGGAACACCAACGACTTCCAAGCACACCTGATCAACAGCTTTTACCTGTTGCAAGTGAGGAGGCACTGGCTCAAGTGCCACACAGGAGCCCATCACCACCTGGAGGACAGCACCTGGCTGCAGAACCACAGCTGTTGCAACAGGATGCTCCCCAAACACAGCAACAAGATGCTCCCCAGCTGCCACAGGGACCCCTGGAGCAGTGTAGGGTGTACTGACAACCACAAAGGCCCAGGGTATACCACCCAAAGGTCACGCTCCTTGGAATAACCAATGACGAGATGATAGATCACTACAGATTGAGTATGCACAGCATCATTGCCCTATATGAGGTCATCAAGGATGAGGTCAATCGAGTATACATCAACAACCATGCCCTAACTGGCTTGCAAAAACTCATGTGTGCCATACATTTCATGGCAAGTGGAGTCTTCCAGTCGACAACAGGTTAAGCATCTGGCATGTCACAGGCCACATTCTCGAGGGTGCTGGCCCAGGTGTTGCCAGCCCTCAAAAGCAAGGCCAGTAGGTTTATACATTTTCCCACCATGACATGGAGTGGACACATCTGAAGCAAGGTTTTTTTTTACACAAAGTGGAGTATGGCCAGGGTCATCTTTTGCACCCATATCCGTATCAAAGCTGTAGCATGTGAGGGACATTTATTCATTAACCACAAGAACTTTCTCTACATGAACGTGCAGATCGTGTGTGACAGCAACATGAGGATCATTAATTTGTGTACGAAATATCCAGGGAGCTCAGCATGCTCTTCACTCACAGCTAGTGCGTCCACCTCATAAAACATCGGTCACACAACATGTCTAACCATGTCACTCACTTTCCACAGGTGATTCAGGCTATGGCTGCAAATCCTGGCTATTGACCCCAGTCGTTAATCTCCAAACCGAATGCAAGGAGTAATGCAATCAGGCTCATTGCAAAACAAGGAATGCCACTGAGCGAACTTTTGGGCTCCTAACATCCCGGTTCAGGTGTCTGGATCACTCGGGGGAGCACTACAGTATGCACCAGGCAAAGTCTGCGACATCATAATGACATGTGCAATATTACACCAGACTCTCTGTCTCGCTCCACCTACCACTCCATGGTAGAGTCACTACTTCAAGACATCTGTCTGCCTGTCTCATGTCTGGGAGTTTAGCTGTCTCTCCAGTGATCAGGTTTCCTGGTGTCCCAGGTTTCCATTTGCTAGGTATAGAACCAAGCCTGGTTCTACTCCCATCTATCTCTATACGCTACTGAGAACCGGTTACAGTTCAGTGTAAATCCTTGGGTAGTGGACTCGGCACTGTCCTCATGCCTGTTCCTAGTAAGGTTGGGGAAGTGCTTACTCTTAATAAACTGGTTAAACTTCACTGTACCTGTGTCCTGTGTATTATTTACTCTGGTGCCCGTGACACCTACATCACAGGAGTCTACTAGTTGTTTGACCGTGAGTGGACTTTGTGGTGTATTCATGCAAATAGATGATGGCAGTGATACACTAATGTGTGTTGTGAGTGATAAAGAGGTGATAGAGGGGACATACTTCAACAGTGACCTCATGTCCACGGTTTATATGTTGATCATTGTAATCAATGTTCTGAGATTGCTTTGGTTTGACATCTCTCAGTACATGGACCACATTAACAAACAAACAAAGTGGTGATGTGATATCACTGTTGAAGTCTGTTTCAACCTTAGTAAAAACCTTAACACAACTTACTGCATAACCCAATGCTCACCCTAGGGTTTCAATTTGTAGCAGACACATTGAAATCTTAGAGTGGTCATTTGGTTATCTAGTAATTTATTTTCACAATCAGAGTGTGAATCACAGACTATTTGGCTGCATGTTCTAGCTATCCTGCCTGTTAGTTCTTAGCTAAGTCAAATAGCTGTTTGGTTAGCCCCTTTAAATCACAATTGATGCAAATTAATGTTCACAGTGTTGCACCAGCTGTTGTGCTAAGGGGTAGGTATCTGTTGTTAAGATCCAACCCACATCATGGCCATAAAACACTGTCATGTTATTTGGCTCCAGTGGTGGATTGCAAGTTGAATTTGGACAACGATGCGTGTGAGAACCCATGTTAAAACATTCTACAAACGTAACCTGGGCAGAAGTTGCGTTCACTGCTTTGTTTTGCAATGAATTGGAGACATCTTTGCCACCTAATCTATCAGTGAACACAAACCATATCAGACAGGATTCAAATGCAATTTTTTTTTTAGGGGGAAAATAACACATTGGGCTGTTTATTTCTTTTTTTTTTTTTTTTTTTTTTTTGGGGGGGGGGGGCCTTGGACTGGGTGCCAGACGTTGAAGCCCTGGCTGACTTCCTGGTCACCCTTTGTACCCTAGGTGTGATTTCAGGGGTCACACTTGAGGGAGAACTGGGTGCAGTGGAACCCTCTGTTGACTGCTGCTCCCTCTCTGTACACAGGTTCTCCCTAAGGTTGTGTTCTCTGAACTCCACCAGCAGCTGCCCCATCAAGTCCATCATCCCTGTACGGTACTGACGAAACTCTGCAGTCAGCAACGTGTGATGGGCCTCCAGGGCATGAATGCTGGCCTCAAGTCTGGCTGTTTTCCTCCTGGATTCCCTGATTTGGCTCCTCTGTAGCACCAGGCACTCCACCTCCACCCTCCTGCTGTGTACACTGCTGGAGGAGGATGTACCTGGTGAGTCAGCTGGTGAAGCTGGTGCTTGTGGAGAGTATGCAGGTGAGGCTGGTGCTGGTGGAGAGTCTGCTGGTAAGGCTGGTGCTGAAGGAGAGGCTGTTGGTGGGGCAGGTGCTGGTGGAGAGTCTGCTGGTGAGGTTGGTGCTGGTGAAGAGGCTGCTGAAAATTGTGGCTTTGTGCCTACCACATCTAGGGACTCCGAGCTGCCCACTGATCTCGGTGGTGGGGTAAAGTCTTCTATCGGTTGAGGGAGCTGGGGCTCCCCAATCAGGCCCAGGTGTTCTTATTCCAGTGGCCAGGGGTCATACTTTGGCCACTGGTAGCTGCTTGGCCCCCACCTAGGGTCATACCTGGGCCCAAGCTGGGGAGCCATCCTGGAAGGTAGGTCCATCTGGTGGGCATAGGCCCCATATGGAGGGGTGGTCACTGTCCCTGGCAGCCATTGCCTTCCTGGTGGTGATGGTGCTGCTGCTGCTGCAGGGTAGTACCTCGTGGAGGTAATGAGATGCATCCACCTTTCTTCCTGTGAGATCCAGGTACTGTATTGGGTTGGTGCAGGTGGTGCAGCAGGTGTTGGAGCAGGTGGTGCAGCAGGTGGTGATGGTGGGTACGGTGTCCACCGGCTAGTCCCCTCCTCAGGATACTCCTCACTGGGTACTGACTCAGCTTCCTCCATGGGCTCCTGCTGTGCTGGAGGCCTAATAGCTGTGTGGGTAAATGAGATGGTGTGATTAGTAAATGTAACAATGACAGGATTAAAGGGATAGTAATGGTTAATTTCACCTTGATATAATATTGTAGGCATTATAAATGATGTGGATCAATGTAAGTCCTATCTCTCAAACCTTTATGGTTTGAGAGATATTGCTTGGTAAAGTTAACTCTTCCTGTCTGTTTTAGTCAAGTCAGCCATCTATGGGACAGCCACAGATTCCAGTCATTTGACCAGATGGAGGCTCTTCAGCAAAGCCGAACTTGAGCAATTTATAGATAAACTCTTAATTGGAGTGGTCTACAAAGTGTGCTTGCAAACCAGGCACACTTTGTAGACCATTTCAATGTATTTATTCATGATTTTGGCTTTACTGATAGGACTTAGAGATACGACTTACATCGATCCACATCTTTTTATAATACCTACAATATTACATTAAGGTGAAATTAACCATTACTATCCCATAAAATGCAAGATTTTGAAGTACTTGACATGTGAATCTCTGGTTATCATGATGGTATCCTATGAATTGTGTTGCGATGCATGGGATACCACCCTGGCAATCACAGATTGATAAACTTGACAGGATCCTGTCCATAAGGTCTGTCCAAGTTCAGTCCTGAAGACCAACAATCTGGCCAGTAGTGAAGGATATCTTTGATTGAGGCCTGTTGTTTTTCCAGATACGCCGGTCCCTCCTTCGGAGTGAGCCAGCCATCCTCAATCAGAGATATCCATCATTCATGGCCTGTTACTGAACAAACTACAATGGTTAATATTTGGTTCTCTTGTGTATCCTGCAAATAGTGGCTGGTGTAACATCCATCCATGGCATCACCACTCCATGTGAGAACCAAATATGAGATATGTCAGTTCAAGTTAGAGTAAATGATTGCATATGCAACCCAAAGGCCTACTTGTTTCTCCTTTAATTTAGGATATATTTTTTTAGGCCTGTGTGTTGCACACACAACCAGTTATTCTCAGTGGCACTGTGATTTGTGACCTGATCTTTTTTGTGATTCAGTGAGCGGTGGTGAAGACCTGAAGAATTGAAAATGATGATGACTTCTCCATTGATCTCATTTCCCCATTTCCAATGTTTTCTATGGAGTTTATCCAATGAGACCTTAACAACTTGATTCAAGTTATTGAATAGTCTCCATAGACTAACATGGGGATTGGTGAAGTGAAGGTATGTAAGGGTTAGTTTTGCTCCATCATCTCTTTTTCACAGCTTAGTTAATGCCCCCTGTGGAGCATGTAATCGTTACCCTATCTACTCATGTTTGTTTTTTGGTTATCCCTTTGAGTACCGGAGGGGTTGCCAAAGCATTGTTAAGCGATGCATTGATGATCCCTCTAGAACTCAAGTGGTTATGTGCTGAGTTTCCTGTGGGAACATGGGTGACATTGTGTTGGAACATTGATGATGTCTAACAGACAACAGCTTGTAAAACATGGTTTGAGTGGCTTGTCTGTGATCAGCACAGCAACATGAGGGTTGAACTGGGACTTGGACAGGTGTGGGCCTGGTCAAACCTTGCCATTTGTGCATGTATTGTGTCCTTTTTTTAACCCTCGGGGTGCTGTGTTGGGCAATTGTGTGGATGAATGATGGGCATGTGGTGTGGTGTGACTGTGTTTGCATGTGATGGTTGTGTTGGTTGATGTGGTGTGTGATGTGATGATTCACTTACCGGCAGTGTGGAGGCTCCTCTCTTCCCCAGTGTCCAATCCTCCAGGGACCCCCTCAACCAGTGTGTCCGACATATTCTGCTGCCGCATCTCCTCCCAACTGCTGTAGCTGATATGGGCAGGGGGACCACCTCTGATTCCTCGGACATAGAAGGCGGCCTCACCCATCTTTTTCTTGACTACCCTCTTGCAGTTGCTCCATCTCTTCTTGATGGAGTCCACGTCCCACTTGCATGTGTCAAGGTTTGGCTGAGCTCTGCTGTTTAATTCTGCTGTCTGAGCTAATCCAGTGCTCAGCTATCTATTACTGCTGCCTTTCCTTTGCTGAGCTGGCAGAATCAGATGACCTCTGTGTATTTGCTCACCTGACTGCTATCAGCCAACAGCCAATCTTTCAAGGTTATTTAAAGCAGCTTGGCTCACTACCTGATTGCTCTTGTGACTGATTCTGGAGCAAGCACATTATCTTGAGTTGCTGATTACCTATGTATGGCCTGGCTTCTAGTGATGAGCGAGCATGCTCAGCCGAAGCTCGGTTCGGCTCGAGCATCGCTCTGCTCGGCACATGGCGGTACTCGTACGAGTACCGCATGTGCTCGCCCGCCATGTTCGGGTCTCCTCCCCGCACATTTCGCGGCTGCTGCGCAGCCAATAAACGTGCAGGGAGGCTCTAACATCAGTGTAATGCCAGCAGCCATGTTGGCTTCTGGCATTACACTGATTGGCTGGCCAGAACCCGTGATCGGGTGCTGTATAGCACCTGACCAGCGAGTTCGGCTCAGTCTTAGCCAGGGAGAGATGAGGATAGGAAGGGAAAGTCAGTGTAGGGAGAAGAAAAGCGAGTTTGTTAAAAAAAAAGACCCAAAAGTCCTTTTTAGGACTACTGTGTGTGGGGGCAGCAGTTTATTTTGTTTGGGGGGGCAGAGATTTAAAAAAAAAAAACGTCACATATTCCGTTCACTGTGCCTAGCCGCAGATTAGCAGCACATTCTGTTTAGTGTGCAAAGTTGCAGATTAGCAGCACATTCTGGTTAGTGTGCAAAGTTGCAGATTAGCAGCACATTCTTTTTAGTGTGCAAAGTTTCAGATTAGCAGCACATTCTGTTTAGTGTGCAAAGTTGCAGATTAGCAGCACATTCTGTTCAGTGTGCAAAGTTGCAGATTAGCAGCACATTCTGTTTAGTGTGCAAAGTTTCAGATTGGCAGCACATTCTGTTTAGTGTGCAAAGTTTCAGATTAGCAGAACATTCTGTTTAGTGTGCAAAGTTTAAAATATCAAAGTCACATATTCCATTCACTGTGCCGAGCCGCAGATAAGCAGCACATTCTGTTTAGTGTGCAAAGTGTAAAATATCAAAGTCACATATTCCATTCACTGTGTCTAACCGCAGATAAGAAGCACATTCTGTTTAGTGTGCAAAGTTTCAGATTAGCAGAACATTCTGTTTAGTGTGCAAAGTGTAAAATATCAAAGTCACATATTCCATTCACTGTGCCTAACCGCAGATAAGAAGCACATTCTGTTTAGTGTGCAAAGTTGCATATTAGGAGAACATTCTGTTTACTGTGCAAAGTGTAAAATATCAAAGTCACATATTCCATTCACTGTGCCTAGCCGCAGATAAGCAGCACATTCTGTTTAGTGTGCAAAGTTGCATATTAGGAGAACATTCTGTTTACTGTGCAAAGTGTAAAATATCAAAGTCACATAATCCATTCACTATGTCTAACCGCAGATAAGAAGCACATTCTGTTTAGTGTGCAAAGTTGCATATTAGGAGAACATTCTGTTTACTGTGCAAAGTGTAAAATATCAAAGTCACATATTCCATTCACTGTGCCTAGCCGCAGATAAGAAGCACATTCTGTTTAGTGTGCAAAGTTTCAGATTAGCAGAACATTCTGTTTAATGTGCAAAGTGTAAAATATCAAAGTCACATATTCCATTCACTGTGCCTAGCCGCAGATAAGCAGCACATTCTGTTTAGTGTGCAAAGCTGCATATTAGGAGAACATTCTGTTTACTGTGCAAAGTGTAAAATATCAAAGTCACATATTCCATTCACTGTGTCTAACCGCAGATAAGAAGCACATTCTGTTTAGTGTGCAAAGTTGCATATTAGGAGAACATTCTATTTACTGTGCAAAGTGTAAAATATCAAAGTCACATATTCCATTCACTGTGCCGAGCCGCAGATAAGCAGCACATTCTGTTTAGTGTGCAAAGTTGCATATTAGGAGAACATTCTGTTTACTGTGCAAAGTGTAAAATATCAAAGTCACATATTCCATTCACTGTGTCTAACCGCAGATAAGAAGCACATTCTGTTTAGTGTGCAAAGTTGCATATTAGGAGAACATTCTGTTTACTGTGCAAAGTGTAAAATATCAAAGTCACATATTCCATTCACTGTGCCGAGCCGCAGATAAGCAGCACATTCTGTTTAGTGTGCAAAGTTGCATATTAGGAGAACATTCTGTTTACTGTGCAAAGTGTAAAATATCAAAGTCACATATTCCATTCACTGTGTCTAACCGCAGATAAGAAGCACATTCTGTTTAGTGTGCAAAGTTGCATATTAGGAGAACATTCTGTTTACTGTGCAAAGTGTAAAATATCAAAGTCACATATTCCATTCACTGTGTCTAACCGCAGATAAGAAGCACATTCTGTTTAGTGTGCAAAGTTGCATATTAGGAGAACATTCTGTTTACTGTGCAAAGTGTAAAATATCAAAGTCACATATTCCATTCACTGTGCCGAGCCGCAGATAAGCAGCACATTCTGTTTAGTGTGCAAAGTTGCATATTAGGAGAACATTCTGTTTACTGTGCAAAGTGTAAAATATCAAAGTCACATATTCCATTCACTGTGTCTAACCGCAGATAAGAAGCACATTCTGTTTAGTGTGCAAAGTTGCATATTAGGAGAACATTCTGTTTACTGTGCAAAGTGTAAAATATCAAAGTCACATATTCCATTCACTGTGTCTAACCGCAGATAAGAAGCACATTCTGTTTAGTGTGCAAAGTTGCATATTAGGAGAACATTCTGTTTACTGTGCAAAGTGTAAAATATCAAAGTCACATATTCCATTCACTGTGCCGAGCCGCAGATAAGCAGCACATTCTGTTTAGTGTGCAAAGTTGCATATTAGGAGAACATTCTGTTTACTGTGCAAAGTGTAAAATATCAAAGTCACATATTCCATTCACTGTGCCTAGCCGCAGATAAGAAGCATATTCTGTTTAGTGTGCAAAGTTGCAGATTATCAGCACATTCTGTTTAGTGTGCAAAGTTGCAGATTTGCAGCACATATTCCGTGTAATATGAAGGCGGGTAAAAAGGGATGGGGAAGTGGACGTGATCCTGATAGTTCAGGGCGCGGGTCAGGACGCGTAGAAACGGTGCCTGGTGCCAGAGCACAAGAAAGAAAGACATCCACCATACCTAGCTTCATGCCTCAGTTTACAGGGCGTCGCAGGACATCACTCTCGAGGTCAGACCACTGCGAACAGGTGGTCGGTTGGATTTCAGGTGATACTGCTTCCAGTCGGTTAAGCACCACCCTGTCTTCCACCAAGTCCACTCTCAGTAGCCAAGAGTCTGGTGAACATAATCCTCACCCTGATCATCCTTCCTCCCACCATAGAGGGTCTGGTCAAAGAAGTGATCCCACACTGGGATATAGTGAGGAGCTCGTCTCATCACCAATCCTTAATTTGAACCTCTCTCCAAGCACGCTTGCAGAGGAACATGACATCTTGTGCCCTGATTCACAACCTCTAGAGGGTACCCAATCACAAGAAGATGACAGAGGGGAACGGCATTTAAGGTCAAAGGAAGTGGATGATGATGATGATGAGACACAGTTGCCATTAAATCAACCACTATTACTGTCTCAAGACCATGATGAGGAGGATGATATACAGTTGTCAATGACTGAGTATGTGGTGGGATCAAGACATGAGGAGGATGATCAGAGTGAGGAAGTGGAGGAGGACTTGGTGGACGATGAGGTGACTGACCCCACCTGGGAAGGTGGAGAGCCGAGCGATGACAGCAGTCCTGAGGGTGAGCCATCTGCAGCACCGCAACAGGCTGGAAGAGGCAGTGGTGTGGCTACAGAAAGAAGGTGGACCGCACCAAACCGGCCCGCAAATGTTCCACGGAGCACCCCCTTGCGTAAATCTCCCTTGCCAAGGGGTAGGTGTTCCGCAGTATGGCGTTTTTTTAAGGAAAGTGCGGACGACAAAAGAATTGTAGTTTGCAACCTGTGCCACACCAGAATGAGCCGAGGCATGAACACTAGAAACCTCACCACCACCAGCATGATCCGACACATGGCATCCAAGCACCGTAATAAGTGGGAGGAACGCCCGGATCGCCAATCTGTGTCTGCAGGCCACACCACTGCCTCCTCTTCCCCTGTTTTCGGTGCCGGCCAATCGCCTGTCGAAGGCGCAGGCCCGCATACCTCCCGCCCTGCACCTGTACCATCTGAAGCACCATCAGCGACCACATCCACTTCCCTGTCCCAGCGCAGCGTCCAAATGTCGTTACCCCAGGCATTTGAGCGCAAGCGAAAATACCCAGCCACCCACCCACAGGCCATAGCACTAACCTCACACCTTTCCAAATTACTGGCCATCGAAATGCTGCCATTTAGGCTTGTGGAGACTGAGTCCTTCCGCAGCCTGATGGCAGCAGCTGTCCCTCGGTACGCAGTCCCCAGCCGCCACTACTTTTCCCGGTGTGCCGTCCCCGCCTTACACCACCATGTGTCCCGTAACATCACCCGTGCCCTGACCAACGCAGTTACTGGGAAGGTCCACTTAACGACTGACACATGGACAAGTGCTTGTGGCCAGGTACGCTACATTTCCCTGACGGCACACTGGGTGAATGTCGTGGAGGCTGGGAGCGACTCGGACCCTGGGATGGCACGGGTGCTACCCACGCCGAGGATTGCGGGCCCTACCTCCATCAGGGTTTCCGCCAGCACCTACGTTATTGGCTCCTCATCCTCCATTTCCACCTCCGAATTCTCTGCGCGCAGCGCCACTCACCCATCAGCCGGTAGCTGGAAGCAGTGTAGCACTGCAGTGGGGAAGCGTCAACAGGCCGTGCTGAAGCTGATCTGCCTTGGGGACAAACAGCACACGGCCTCAGAGCTGTTGCAGGGGATTAGTCACCAGACCGAGCAGTGGCTCTCGCCACTCAACCTGCAACCAGGCATGGTTGTGTGTGATAATGGGCGTAACTTGGTGGCGGCTTTGGAGCTCGACAAGCTCACACACGTACCATGCCTAGCGCATGTATTTAATTTAGTGGTTCAGCGATTTCTAAAAACCTACCCCAATTTGCATGATCTCTTGACCAAGGTGCGCTGCGTGTGTGCACATTTCCGTAAGTCATCTACAGCTTCAGCCAGCCTGTTGAAGCTGCAGCAGCGCTTACAATTGCCAGCTCACCGGCTGCTGTGTGACGTGAGCACGCGCTGGAACTCCACCTTTCACATGTTGGCCCGGCTTTGTGAGCAGCAGAGGGCAGTAGTGGAGTACCAGCTGTTACACGGTCGTCGCCTCTCCGTTCAACTTCCTCTAATCAGAAGTGAGGAGTGGGAATGGATGTCAGACCTCTGTGAGGTTTTACGCAATTTTGAGGAATCGACACAGATGGTGAGCGGCGATAACGCTATTATCAGTGTAACCATCCCACTTCTGTGTCTACTGAAACGCTCGCTGCTCACAATTAAAACCGACGCTTTGCATGTGGAAGAGGTGGAAATGGGGGAGGAAGAGCTTACACAAGGTGATAGCCAGAGCACCCTCACTTCATCTTCTCAGCGACAATTGGAGGAGGCGGAGGAGGAGGAGGAGGAGTAGGAGGAAGACACGGTTGCCTCCGCTACAGAGGGTAGCCATGGAACTTTAGTTCCATCTCTTCAGTGTGGGTGGGCAGAAGAGGAGGAAGAGGATGAGGAGATTGAGAGTCATCCTCCTGGTGAGGACAGCGAAATCTTACCTGTTGGTACTCTGGCACACATGGCTGACTTTATGTTAGGCTGCCTTTCCCGTGACCCACGCGTTATACGCATTTTAGACAACACGGATTACTGGGTGTTCACCCTTCTGGACCCCCGCTACAAAGAGAATTTCTCATCTCTCATTCCTCCGGTGGAGAGGACAAGCAAAATGGTGCAATACCAGAAGGTTCTTGTTGAAAAATTGCTCCAAAATTTTCCATCTGACAACGCTGGCGGCAGAGTATGTGCTACCTTGGCCAACCGAGAAGGGGAGAAAAGGGGAGCACACAGCAGTTCCGACAAAGGCAGGGCAACACTCTCCAAGGCGTGGGACACCTTCATGACACCCCGCCAACACCCTCACCCTTATGCACAGCCTAGTGTCACAAGGAGGGAAAAGTTTTGGAAGATGGTGAAGGAGTACGTAGCAGACCGTGTCAGCGTCCTCAATGATCCCTCTGTGCCTTACAACTACTGGGTGTCCATGCTGGACACGTGGTATGAACTGGCACTCTACGCCTTGGAGGTGCTGGCCTGCCCTGCCGCCAGCGTTCTGTCTGAGCGGGTATTTAGTGCTGCTGGTGGCATCATAACAGATAAGCGTATACGCCTTTCCACCGAAAATGCTGATAGGTTGACACTTATAAAAATGAACAAGGCCTGGATTTCCCCTGACTTCTCCACTCCACTGGAGGAAAGCCCCGGGGGAACATAAAGTCACTTTATATATGTTATTTACAATGATGGGAATACTCTGTATTCCCATTCACCCCTTCCACCCAAAAAACGGGTATATGGTTGACTCTCTTCCATATGCCCAGTGATATAATTTTTATATAGGGCCAGCTCACCAGCGGGCCCAGTGATATAATTTTTATATAGGGCCAGCTCACCAGCGGGCCCTGTGATATAATTTTTATATAGGGCCAGCTCACCAGCGGGCGCAGTTTGACAATTTTTGTATAGGTCAGCTCACCAGCGGGCCTTCTCATATAATGTTTTATTGGGTCAGCTCTCTAGCGGGCCCTCTCATATAATGTTTTATAGCGTCAGCTCACTAGCGGGCCTTCGCATATAATGTTTAGGATGGTCAGCTCCGCAGCAGACCCTCACCCATAATGTTTTAGATGGTCGGCTCAGCGCACGTTTCCCTCTTAATCATGGCCCCAGTTCAGAAAAATCGAGGACATTTTTGGGAGAATTTGCATCTGCGCACGTTTCCCTCTTAATCATGGCCTCAGTTCAGAAAAATCGAGGACATTTTTGGGAGAATTTGCCTTTGCGCACGTTTTCCTCTTAATCATGGCCTCAGTTCAAAAAAATCAAGGAAATTTTTGGGAGAATTTGCCTCTGCGCACGTTTCCCTCTTAATCATGGCCTCAGTTCAGAAAAATCGAGGACATTTTTGGGAGAATTTGCCTTTGCGCACGTTTCCCTCTTAATCATGGCCTCAGTTCAGAAAAATCAAGGAAATTTTTGGGAGAATTTGCCTCTGCGCACGTTTCCCTCTTAATCATGGCCTCAGTTCAGAAAAATCGAGAAAATTTTTCGGAGAATTTGCCTCTGCGCACGTTTCCCTCTTAATCATGGCCTCAGTTCAGAAAAATCGAGGAAATTTTTGGGAGAATTTGCCTCTGCGCACGTTTCCCTCTTAATCATGGCCCCAGTTCAGAAAAATCGAGGACATTTTTTGCAGAATTTGCAGATGATATACAAGTAAATATACAGCAAATACTGTTTGGTAACAATTTTTCGCCTATAGTCGTTTTTATCTTCCTTTTTGTGTGTTTTACGGTCAGTCTGTAAAAATGGCGTACTACGGGCGAAAGATCGTTCCCAGCAGCGATGTTGGAGTCCAAGATGCAGCCAGACATCCTCCCTATGCTGTCCCTGAACCATTTCTGTGGTGTTTCCATCATCTTCTGCCCTTTTCCTATGGACCAGGCACCCTCCCCTCATCAGAGCAGGGGGTGCCTGGTGTAATGCTCGAGTCCTTCCATTGACTTCAATGGGGCTCGGGTGCTCGGCCGAGCACTCGAGCCTCCGGGGGCGCTCGGTCAGAGCATCCGAACACCCGAGCATTGGGGTGCTCGATCATCACTACTGGCTTCCTCTGATGTCCCTTCTAGTTCCTGACTGCTGGTCTTATTCCTGACTTCGCTGATCTACGTATTCCTGACCCCGGCTTGGCTGAGTACCTGTCTTGGTTCCTGACCCCGGCTTGTCTTTTGGTTTACGCTTCAGGATCACGATTTTGCTTTGTTTGCTTTTGTTATTTCAATAAAGGTGTTTTGCATTTTTACATTTTGTGTCCTGTCTGGTTCCTGGTCCCTAACAGTACACAAGGGCCATGAATTCAGAAAGTGCAGGCAATCCACTGAATATTTTTTTGCAGGCTGGACTAGGTAGACCTGTGCATCTGGATCCACTGCCTCAGCAGCCCCCGGGCAGTCTGTCCATATAGCTGCTGCTGTTCCTGCTCTGGCTGTCAATAGTGATTCTAATGTTGTGAGAGGCATGACTGGGTCTACCCCGCTTCCCCAGCATTATGGGGGTGACCCTAACCAGTGCAGAAGTTTCCTGAACCAGGTCGGTATTTGTCTGGAGATGGCACCACAGTCCTTTCCATCTGATAGGAGTGATTGTGATTTCCTTACTCTCTGACAGGACTTTTGCATGGGCTAACCCCCTTTGGGAGATGCAGAAACCCATAGTATACAATTACTCTGAGTTTGTAGCATCCTTTAAAAGGGTATTTGATGTACCAGGCCGCTACTCCTCGGCTGCCAAGCAACTAATATCCATCCAGCAGGGTACAAGGACGGTTGTGGATTATGCCATAGAGTTTCATACCCTGGCAGCCAAGGTTGGTTGGAACAATGAGGCTCTCGTGGCTGCTTTCTCTAATGGGCTTTCAGATACAGATGAGATTGCAGCTGGGACCTTCCCAGAGATTTAGAGGAATTGGTCTCATATTGAATATTGATTCACTCCCTTATCCGGGAACGACCTTCCTTTAGGGAGCACCTGTGGAGGCATTCCATCCGTTTAGCCCCGAGCTTTTTGTCCCCACCCGTGCCTCCCTCTCCTCCCACTTTTCCTAGTCTCGAGACCTCAGGAGATGTGGAGCCCATGCGGCTTGGGTTCACTCACCTTTAGGATGCTGAAAGGGCCTTTAGGAGGAGGGAGGGCCTGTGCCTTTACTGCGGTAAGGCAGGGCATGTGCTGCGAACTTGCCCCACATGTCCAGGAAACGCCCGGGACAGACCTTAGGTGGCGTCTCAGTGTCCCCGGCTATCCAGAAGGATAAATCTGAGGGAATTGGAAGTGAGCCAGGAAGATGGAATAGAAGAAAGAAGAGAAGCCTGAAGTGAAGGACAGAATAAAGAAGACTGAAGAGAAGGACAGAAGTGTTACTTGTAATGCAATTTTTTTTTTACTTGGGTTAACCCTATGCATGCCGGTGGGGTAATTATACCCCACTGGCACTCATAGGGTTAATTCTACTAACTTTTGAAACATTTTTCATACTTTGGAGCTCCATAAGGGACTCAAGTTAAAAAAAAGTAGGTCTTAACTTTCCTGCGATAACTTAAAGGGATAGTAAACCCCCCCAAAAAAGCTGTAAGCCAAATGAAAGGAGTAATAAAAACATACTTAACGCCCTCATTCCTATCTCTCAAAATAAAGAAAATAAAGACCTCCGCTCCCTCCCTGTACAGCGGACGTCACAAGATCCTGCTTCCGGGACAAGACGGCTGATCTACAGGAGAGCTGTCATCGAGATATCCTATATAATAATTCGCTAAGTTGTGTGTAACGCCCGACATGCGCAGTAGACACTGCTGCGCGTGCGGCAGTCATGCGCAGTACAGACTGCCCGCACCGTGGCTGATACAGAGCTGGGCGCTCCGAAGGGCCATACCGATGAAGTAATCATGGTTAGATATCCCGATGACAGCGCTCCTGAAGAGCCGCCTAAAGTCGGTTGACCGGATTCTGCCTCTGACAGCTTTACAGCTCGTCAGGCAGAAGGGGGAGGGAGCGGAGGTCTTTATTTTTTTATATCTCTCAAGCCATAACAGTTGGAAAGATGGGAACAAAGGCGTTAAGTATGTTTTTATTATTTCTATCATTTGGCTTACAGTTTTTTGGGCGGTTTACAATCCCCTTAAGCACCTTATCGGGTTTTCTTTGCTAATGCAGGCATTTGAATTGATATTCACAGTGTTTTCATCATTTTTAATTGATGAAAACACCTCTTAACTTTATCACACGATGGCTCATTTTTTGCAGGTATCTTTTCACAGCACGGGCATTTGCATAGCTTACTGTGTTGGAAAAAATGCCGTAGACAGAAAAACAGCTGTCTCCAACATTTGAATCGAGCCCTAAGCATCTGAGGGGAGGCAGTTTACACTAGGTAAAAGGGGCGGGAGGGGGAAACTTTATCATTCAATTACTCTTGAACTACAACTCTGACAGTATTGAAATAAAACGCTATGGCTCAAATACTATGAACATTAATTGGAGCTGTTGTTTTTATGAAACATTACTATCTCTTTAAAGGGTTGAGCTGCTGTACTGTTTATCTGTTATTGCTTTTGAATAAGCCAGTATTGGATTTTAGCTTTTCTCTATCAGATACAATCAGTACGGCTGCCCAACACCTTGAAATGAATAAAAGGTATGTGTTGTGTAAAAAAAAAAAAAAAAAAAAAAAAGGTTAATATTCTGCCAAGCAAATAAAAATCCTTAGAGTAATGACGAAGTTAGAGAGATCTACAATTGAAGGTCTGCACTTCTCTAAGGCGAGCAAGATTTCACAGACTGACACATCACACTGCAGACTTTTATTGTTTTTCTTTGTCTGTTCCTTTATATTATGAGTCTAAAAACCACAAGGCTCAAGGCAACGGTGGGTAATGAACAGCAGGAACATACCCCAAGGTTCTTTTCTTCTTGTGATATCAAAATAAAACAGCTGAAAGAATCTGCCTGTGAATGTAAAATATATACGTTGACCTTAGGGATTTAAAGTGAAAAATAAAATAGCATTAAGTGCAACTGGTAATACTGTAAGTATCTTATGTATATGCCTCTAGAGTAATCTGGATCTCTGTAACTTGAGCCAGGGTGAAATCCTTCCGGCTAGAGGGCTTTGTATCAGTTTACTTAGATTTTACAAACATGAGAATGGATTTAATGTATACCCCTGTGTTTTATCTCACTTTACATTCTCATAGGCATCTGAATCACTAAGGCAAATGGCTTGGTTAGAAGGCAAAAATGCAGAACATTGGATAAAATGTCACACTCAGGGCCAAATGTTCAAAGGGATAACAACTACAAAATGTTGTATGAATGACAAAAATAAGTAATTGTGTGCATGAACGGCACATTTTCTATAGAGTTTAGGACAATAAACTACAAACGAAACACATAAGATGGTGCTCCTAGTGTAATAACTTCTAATGATAGTAGATCAACCCACAAATTTCCCTTAGAACCGTACTCACAGATTCACATGGTCAACTCAACAATTAAAAGGATAGTAATGTTTCATAATAAAAGCAGCTCTAATTAATCTTCATAGTATTTGGGCCTTGGAGAGTGTTAGTTTAATTCTGTCAGCGTTGTAGTTCAAGAGGAATTCAATGATAAAGTATCCCCTCCCACCCCTTTTACTGATGTAACACTGCTCAGCCAGGGCAGAAGGGAGGTGTCCAGGTAGATTGCAGAGAGGGACAATCTTCAATTAAGATAAGGGAAAAACCTGAAAAACTTGTCAAGGGGGGCAGGGCTTTCATTGTTCTCATAGGAACAAGATTGTCCCCTTCTGTTATCTGTCTGGTCTATGGACTGCATTCCACATCTGAGAAGAGATGGCTTACACTAGGTAAAAGGGGTGGGAGGGGGAAACTTTGCTTGTGAATAACTCTCAAACAATAAAGGTTTGAGAGATAAGACTTATATTGTTCTTCATGTTTTTTTAATGCCTACAAAATAAAATAAAGATAAAACAAAGTATTAATATCCCTTTAAATGTTAGTTGACATGTATGCTTTGGGGATATTTTCATACACCGTCCCCTGCACAGCAAGAATATTTTCTTCAACAGGGCCGCTCCTCAAAACGACTCAGCGGAAGTATGATACATGTAAACAAAACAAAAACAGAAGTGACCGCCCGATAGTGCCTGTTATCCTTTACAAACGGACTTTAGCGTATACAATTGAAATTATACTCACAAGAACGGCTGTGGGAAGATATATACCATACCACAGCTAATTAGGCCTGCAGAGATATTTTCCTCTCTCTGCTCAGGTAGCTGTATTCAGGATCGGTGGAATTCACAAATAGCTGCTAATTTGTCTCCAAAGTTATTTAATAAAATTATATCCATATAAAAATAAAAAATCTCAATAATACAGAATTTAAAACAATGATAACGGCAAGCTATAACGTTTCGTGGTACCCTGACCAAATTATCAAATTATCAAAATCTCTACTGATTTCATTGGGATTCTTGACTCCCTGACTGCTAAAGGTATTGTAGAGAAATGTGCTAAAGACGTCTTCAGCATTCAGGTGTTAAAAGCCCCATTTATATCAATGGAAAGTGGCACGCAGTTGATCAGCTCCAGAATACATACATACATCTCAATTATATAATGATGGGTTATATTCTATCAGTTAAAGGAGCAGTAAAACCCTGTATGATATAGAGCTTTTCCTGCTGAGTAAAGCAAGGTCACATACACTGCTGTTAGCTGTTTTATTCATAATTTATAACAATTCAAATTGTCCGGAAGTGAATTGCAGTGTGGTTACTTCCTGAAAGTTCTGACAGAAAATGACTCAGCATTTTCTATGACATTCTAAGGAGAATTGCTTGTCAGTGACTCACCTCTCCCAGAGAATGCAACAGAATAACTAAATGGATTCTGAACACTAGAGGGTACTGTTAATGCAAAAAAAGTTTAAACTATAATAATTCTAGAAATATATATATCTCAACAGTGGGAGTACCCTCGTTTTAATCAGCAGGAAAAGTGCTAGTTCTTATTTTTTTTCATAACAAAAGATTGCTGTTCCTTTCAGCTCCTTGGCTGATATTGACTGATAGTGGAGGAATGTGCTAGAGACCTCCCTGTCATTCAAGGTTTTAAAGGGATAGTAATACTTCGTTTTAACTTTATTTCATTTTGTAGGCATTAAAAAAACATGAATAATGATACAAGTCTTATCTCCCAAACCTTTATGGTTTAAGAGATATTCACAAGCAAAGTGTCCCCCTCCCGCCCCTTTTACTGATGTAACACTTTTCAGCCAGGGCAGAAGGGAGCTGCCCAGGTAGACTGCAGAGAGGGACAATCTTCAATTAAGATAACGGAAAAACCTGAAAAGCTTGTCAAGGGGGGCAGGGATTTCATTGTTTTCAAAGGAATAAGAGTGTCCCCTTCTGTTATCTGTCTGGTCTATGGACTGCATTCCACATCTGAGAAGAGATGGCATACACTAGGTAAAAGGGGTGGGAGGGGGAAACTTTGCTTGTGAATAACTCTCAAACAATAAAGGTTTGAGAGATAAGACTTATATTGTTCTTCATGTTTTTTTAATGCCTACAAAATAAAATAAAGATAAAACAAAGTATTAATATCCCTTTAAGTCCCCATTGAAATCAATGGAAAGTGGGAAAATGTTAGTTCTCATACTATCATGCTATAGTTCATTTGCTCCAGAATTTAGTTTATTTATTGTAATATTCTTACATTTTTATTATATAACATGGGAAGTGTTCTATAAGCTTTAGAAGGGCAATTCTTTATTAAACCATCTGCACTATAGGAGACAAAAATGCCTTTAATTCACCATTTGTTTGCAATGTAAATAGGTTTTGAGAAATTAATCCTTGTTAGTGGCACAGTGGGGCACTTTATGCTAATTTGCTTTTGTGCTCTGAATGAAACCAGGAAGAGCACACACATATTGGAGTAACTCTAATAGTAGAATGTGATATATTTGGCCTCAAATATAACTATCATACTTTGCAGGGATTAGTATCAAGTAATGTTGAGCGAGCACCCCGATGCTCGGGTGCTCGGGTGCTCTGACCGAGCACCCCCTGATGCTCGAGTGCTCGGCCGAGCACCCGAGCCCCATTCAAATGAATGGGAGCACTCGAGCATTAAACCAGGCACCCCCTGCTCTGATGAGCGGAGGGTGCCTGGTCAATGTCCCCCTTCATCTCCGCTATGCCCCTCTTCCACAATGTCCCCCTTCATCTCCTATGCCATAGCGGAGATGAAGGGGGACATTGTGGAAGAGGGGCATAGCGGAGATGAAGGGGGACATTGTGGAAGAGGGGCATAGACTCTATGCCCCTCTTCCACAATGTCCCCCTTCATCTCCGCTATGCCCCTCTTCCACAATGTCCCCCTTCATCTCCTCTATGGCATAGGAGATGAAGGGGGACATTGTGGAAGAGGGGCATAGCGGAGATGAAGGGGCACATTGTGGAAGACGGGCATAGCGGAGATGAAGGGGGACATTGTGGAAGAGGGGCATAGAGTCTATGCCCCTCTTCCATAATGTCCCCCTTCATCTCCGCAATGCCCCCTTCATCTCCGCAATGCCCCCGTACCTCCATTCCCTGGTGGTCCAGCGGAGCGTCTTCGGATCTGTGCCTCTTCCGGCACAGATCCTCTTCACCCGAGCATGTCGGGCGAGCACATGGCGGTACTCGTACGAGTACCGCCATGTGCAGAGCAGAGCGATGCTCGAGCCGATCCGAGCATCGGCCGAGCACGCTCGCTCAACACTAGTATCAAGTGCTCAATGTCACAAAAATATAACTGTTAAAAGACCCTTAAAGTTTGTTTCTTAATGAAAAAAAAAAACTAAAATAAACTATCTCATATCTATCTATCTATCTATCTATCTATCTATCTATCTATCGATCTATCTATCTATCTATCTATCTATCTATCTATCGATCTATCTATCTTATATCTATCTTATATCTATCTATCTAATATCTATCTATCTATCTATCTATCTATCTATCTATCTATCTATCTCACATCTATCTATCTCATATCTATCTATCTATCTATCTATCTATCTATCTATCTATCTATCTATCTAATTGAAAGAGTTAATAAGAGACTGAAATGGAAATGGGCAGGCCACATAGCAAGGAGGTTTAAAACTTTTGCACAGTACTATCTATCTATCTATCTATCTATCTATCTATCTATCTATCTATCTATCTATCTATCTATCTAGTAGGGGTTGTCCTGATGCATAATGTAAAGGTGACCCAGTGTTAATAGTTGCTTTATTCAAAAGTTACAACTATTCAAACTGCCACCAATTGAAGGATCAGTTATGATCACATGCTATAGACTGTAGCCTCTCCTGTAGGCAACAAATGAACTGTTGTTGAAACAAAACCTATCCCAGCAATTTTACTCAGCAGGAAATATCCTACAATTAATGTGGTTTCATAACAAATGTTTACTAGTCCTTTAATGTCAATGTTTAATGTTTTACAGAAAAACATTTTAATAACAAACTTAAAAATTGTCTTAAAGTGACTGACCATTTTAGCCCTTTAAAGTGATAGTAATGTTTCACAACAAAAGCAGCTCCAATTAATCTTCATAGTATTTAGGCCATGCAGAGTATTATTTCACTACTGTCAGAGTTGTAGTTCAAGAGTAATGGAATATTAAATCATCCCCCTCCTGCCCCTTTTACTGATATAACACTGCACACCTCAGAGCAGCAAGACCGTCTGGATGGATCGCAGAGAGGGACAATCTTCAGTGTTCATAAGGAAAAACCTGTCAAGGGGGGCAGGGTGTTCCTTACACTCACGGTAAGAAGATTGTCCCTTGCTGTGTTCTGTCCGGTCAAGACACCAGATTTCACATCTGAGGGGAGGTAGCTTACACTAGGTAAAAGGGGCAGGAGGGGGATACTTTATCATTCAATTACTCTTGAACTACAACTCTGACAGTATTGAAATAACAGTCTCCAAAGTCCAAATACTATGAAGATTAATTGGTACTGCTTTTATTTTGAAACATTACTATCGCTTAAAGGAGCAGAGGGTAGGGCAACACATTGCTTTGGAATGCATGGCACACCACTCTGGTACGTACAGGGTTAAGAAATTCCATTTGTAACTATAACATTTTTAAAGTGATACTTGTGTGTAATCCTTTGCGTTCCAGACGGGCATGTAACATGCCTCATTCTGGCATTCACAGGGTTAAAATTGATGAGTCCATTTGAAAATGGCATCATAAACTCAGAGAATTATTTATAAGAGAGGGATATCATCTTAACCCCTTACCGCCCGAGGACGTACATGTACGTCCCAAGTGGATGTCCCAGATGGACAGAGGCGTGCACGTGAGGCCGGTCGCTAAGGGGTTAAGTATGGAAAAAAGATCAATATCGTGTAAGAGTTTATTGGCAAAGGAACGTAAACAACATTTCAGCTGCAGATAAATCCTACCCAGGAGTATTCAGTAAAACCAGGAAGTCTGCTGAAACTGTAAACTCTTTTTCATTTAATATTTAAGAATTCTATTCACTCTGGTGTGTTTCAAGGTTTGCGGAGGCTTGATATCAGTTTTGTGTGTTGTCATGGAAATCAACATATTTTTCTCGGTGAGCGAATGGTCCTCAGAGAGGATTTATTTTTACCGTACGTTGAAGTATGTGAGGGGGGAAAAATGTAGTTTTGCCTGTCCACTGTTTGTCTGTTCCAGTTTTTGACAAGTTTTCTATTTTATTTGACCTCGATAATCTAACATTATTTAAAAGTAGAACATTTGAAAAAGTTTATTTTCCTTACAAGGTTTAAAGGGATAGAAATGTTTCGCAATAACAGCAGCTCCAATTAATCTTCATAGTATTTGGGCCATGGAGAGTGTTATTTCAATACTGTTATAGTTGTTGTACAAGAGTAATTGAAAGCTAAAGTATCCCCCTCTCGTCCCTTTTACCTAGTGTAAGCTGCCTCCCCTCAGATGTGGAATCTGGTTTCTTGACTGGACAGCTCACAGCAAGGGACAATCTTCTTACTGTGATCATAAGGTAAACCCTGCCCCCCCCCCCCCCGACAGGTTTTTCAGGTTTTTCCCTTCTGTTAAAGGGATAGTAACTAGTGTTGAGCGAGCATGCTCGGCCGATGCTCGGATCGGCTCGAGCATCGCTCTGCTCGGCACATGGCGGTACTCGTACGAGTACCGCCATGTGCTCACCCGCCATGTTCGGGTGGCAGGGATCTGTGCCGAAGGAGGCACAGATCTTACAGACGCTCCGCTGGACCACCAGGGATTGGAGGTAGGGGACATGTGGAGATGGAAGGGGGCATTGCGGAGATGAAGGGGGCATTGCGGAGATGAAGGGGGACATTGTGGAAGGGGGACATTGTGGAAGGGGGGCATTGCGGAGATGAAGGGGGCATTGCGGAGATGAAGGGGGCATTGCGGAGATGAAGGGGGACATTGTGGAAGGGGGACATTGTGGAAGGGGGACATTGTGGAAGGGGGGCATTGCGGAGATGAAGGGGGACATTGTGGAAGGGGGACATTGTGGAAGGGGGGCATTGCGGAGATGAAGGGGGCATTGCGGAGATGAAGGGGGACATTGTGGAAGGGGGACATTGTGGAAGAGGGGCATTGTGGAGATGAAGGGGGGCATTGACCAGGCACCCTCCCCTCATCAGAGCAGGGGGTGCCTGGTGTAATGCTCGAGTCCTCCCATTCAATTCAATGGGACTCGGGTGCTCGGCCGAGCACTCGAGCCTCCGGGGGTGCTCGGTCAGAGCACCCGAACCCCCGAGCATCGGGGTGCTCGCTCAACACTAATAGTAACACTTCGTTTTATCTTTATTTTATTTTGTAGGCATTCAAAAAAACATGAAGAATGATGTAAGTCTTATCTCTCAAACCTTTATGGTTTATGAGATATTCACAAGCAGAGTTTCCCCTCCCGCCCCTTTTACCTAGTGTAAGCCATCTCTTCTCAGATGTGGAATGCAGTCCATAGACCAGACAGCTAACAGAAGGGGACACTTTTATTCCTATGAGAACAATGAAAGCCCTGCCCCCCTTGACAAGCTTTTCAGGTTTTTCCCTTATCTTAATTGAAGATTGTCCCTCTCTGTAGTCTACCTGGACACCTCCCTTCTGATCTGTCTGAGCAGTGTCTCATCAGTAAAAGGGGCGGGAGGGGGACACTTTGTCATTGAAGCGTTACTATCCCTTTAACTGACGATTGTCGCTCTCTGCAATCCATCTGGACAGTCTTGCTGCTCTGAGGTGAGTAGTGTTATATCAGTAAAAGGGGTGGGAGGGGGATACTTTATCATTCAATTACTCTTGAACTACAGATCTGACAGTATTGAAATAACACTCTCCATGGCACAAATACTATGATGATTAATTGGAACAGCTTTTATTGTGAAATATTACTATCCCTTTAACCCTTTGAATGCCAGAGGGGTACAGAATGCATTGCCTTGCAATGCATTCTGTACTCCTCTGGTACTCAAAGGGTTAAAGGATAGTATAACATATTGAAACAATCAAAATATTTTATATAGCTGCAGTCCTATAAAAAGATACATCATTATGTGTTTACCACATACCTCCCAATATTTCAAATGGCCAAAGAGAGACACATTTGTTTTAGGGGGTGTTACTTGGAGCGTGGCAGGTGGGTGGGGCATCACCACAATTTTTTTTGTTTATTTCATGACATATTGACACCTCTTTGTGTAAATAAATAAATGATTTAGAGCAAGAACAAAATGTTTCAGTTACACTGACTAATTTATAAACACACATACTGAAGATTGGGGAATTTGTGTCTAATTAATGCTTTTTCTGTTCTAAGGGTTTCTATGCTGACCTTCAGTGCTCTTTCAAAAGTGACTGGAAACCACATGTTGAGACCCTCACTGGCTGAGTTCTTCACACCATTAGTTGCCTTCTTCCCTCCTGGATCCATGTTCGAATGTGGTCTTGATGTGCCTCACCGTCACCAATGGTGCCTCGCCAGTTCTCCTACAAATGGTAACTGTGTTGTGTCTCTTCAACTTTTTCTCTTACCCTGGCTGGACACTGTGACATAATAGAAGAGAGTTGCTCATTATAGTCTGAAACCACCAACGACAGATCACTTCAGGCCTGTGGAATATTGAAGCTCACCAGCTATTAGGTCTTAGGGGGCTGAATGGGCACCACAGCTTTCCCTTGCTATCAAAATATTGTAGAACATACAGGCCCTTCCTTCTTGGATGGACTAGATTACTTGATATTTCATCTGCTTGTCCACATAACTGAAAAGGTATGTTCATTGGCCTATTTTATATGTAGGTTTTACCCACCTGAAATTTTGTGCATTATCTATAATTTTCTCACTTAACAGTACTGGAGATAGATAAAAAACGACAGTAGGTTGCTAGTAAGCCTGAAAACTCTGCACCACTCTAGACAAATAATTTTCTTTTTTTCTCAAGATCAAGAAGATGTAGACACTAATGATTCTCCTCAGCCCATCCCATCTGACAGTGATAAACCTGACACTGGACCTACTCTCTCTCACAGCAGCTACTAAGTCAGTCTACCCTCATGCAGAAATAGTGAGTGTATCAGAAAGTAGAGACTAGCGGTGGTAACCTGACTGACCGATGTCTCCCTGTTCAAGATGCAGTACAGGAGGTTTAACGACAAGTATTAAATGTAAATCAAAAATGAAAGACCTTAAAAATCAAATGATGTGCAACCATCCGCACATTATAGCTCTCCTGGAAAAGGCATAAGGTAAACATCAAGAAAATGTTCTTGAAAAGTGTCTGAAAAACATAGAGTGGACAGGTCTCACCCATTTGTTTGTAGAGCTGGAGCTCTGAGTTCCTACTGATCCCTGTTAATCATAAATAGTACAATAGTACCTCAGCCTTTAATTGCCCACATCCTAATCTACAGGTAAAGGGTACTTGTCATTGCTAGACCACATGGGGACATTCTGTGAATGTCAAAGCTTCTTTATTCTCTGAATTTTCAGTGTACGAACCTCACCAACTAGCTTATTTTACTGCTGTCAAATGAAGAATGAATTTTCTACAACTCTCATACCACATGCTCTGTCTTGCTCGGATTTCTGGATGGGGGTAGGGCTTTCTTCTTCACTACCCATGAACAGGTGTCATGTTGGGTTGACATGCATCATCCAAACTCTCCTGAGTGATGATGCTAAGCTATCTGTTTGCTAGAATATCAACCGTTTACAATTGTAGAGCTATGTGACTTTGTCTACACTGCTAATAGTAATGCTATGCTATAGCCTAATTGAAACTTCATGTGCAATTTAGCAAGCCATATATCTTCATTTTGTAACTTGTTGGTACTTTCTACAGTTGAAGACTTGTAGAAAGTAGTATAGACCAGTTTGGTTGCTGTTCTTTGCCTTGTAGGTCTGTCCTGTGCTGGGGTGGGATGAACAGGGTGCGTTGAGGATGATGGATTTGTTTTGCAGTATCTCTATCTCTGCTGTTCCTTCTTTCTACTTTACTTTTAGTCTCTTTCCAGTTTCCTTATTTCATTTTGGAGGGAGTATGTCTCAAGATAATTGGTTTTCTATACATAGCTGGTATACTGCTTTATAATGGATCTGTTTGTGGGAGTGGGGGTCCTGACCCATGCTTGCTCCCAGAAGGTTTATAAGTTGGAAATTACCAAAATGGATAATAGTATTAGAATTATATCTTGGAATGCACTCAGTCATAACTCAAACTTCTAACACTCATTGATGGTTACACAGCTTAAGTACTCATCACATCACCTACTTCTGTTACAGGAGGCACATTTGATGGGACAAAAAATTCTGGCTCTTAAAACAAAACATGGGTTGAAAGGGATTATCACTTCCTTTATTTAAACTATTCCAGAGAGGTGTCTATCTTGGTGCATACGTCCTTGCCATTAGAGATCACTTGACTTCATAGTGATTTTAAGGGCAGATACTATATTTTTTACTAGATACCACCCTGATGAGTAACCTGTAAGAGGGACTTAATGTATATGTCCTTCCTTTCTTTGAGATGAAGGTTGGTAGGTATGGACTGATCCCTATCCTCATTATGTGAGTTTATAATGAAACGTTTGATCCACAATCAGATACATTTTCTTTGCGGGTGAATCTCTGTGGTCTCACAGAATTGTGGGGGTGGAGGTACCCTGACATTAGTGAGTTTTCATACCACTCTAGTATGAATAAGTCTGTTGAGAACTGATTATGCATTTATAACTTCTGATCTCTTACCACATGTACAGCAGGTGGAGTATCTTTCCAAAAGGTATTTCAGCCCATGCTCCATTGCTAGTGAAACCTTTGTACAATTGTCAACATGAATACAGATTCTGGCCACTTACCTCTATTTGACTGTCTGTAGCTGAGATTTCCTGTAGTTCCTAGGAGACGTGTGGATAGTGTGCAATGGGATGCTTTTAAGACTATGGCCTGTGGTGCCTCAACTTCCACTATTGTTGGATATAGAACTACAGAAGGGCAGCTGCAGTGGAGCTGCTCAAGGTGGGTCAGGGTCAGGGGCAGCAGAGCTGGAAACCTTGTATATTAGAGATGGAGATGAGTTGATATTATAATTGGGCTCAGGCCTGGAGAGTTTACCCTATCTCTTAACAGATATTACTAAATCTACCCAGCTCCACTCTAGACAAAGATAGTTTGAACATGGTAAAACAAATTAACACTTTTTTGCCTCTTGGACAAAGCTGATGAGCATATTTGGTTCAGAAAGTCCTTGAGAAACACGTTGGAGAATATTATATATATTTTTTATATGCTGTCATTATTAATTTTTATTCTGTTTTCCTTCAAGTCAATAAATATATTTTTAAAATTAACAACAAGTGGAATTTGAGGCCATTTCATTAACACCATCTTAGAGATCACAAAGGGGATGAATAATATTAAGGCTATTTGATAATCTGGGATCTGAGTTGAACAAAAGTGGGGGCATTGTACCCTTAAAGGGATAGTAATGTTTCATAATAAAAGCAGCACTAATTAATCATCATAGTATTGGGACTTTGGAGAGTGTTATATCAATACTGTCAGAGTTGTAGTTCAAGAGTAATTCAATGAGAAAGTGTCCCCCTCCCGCCCCTTTTACTGATGTAACACTGCTCAGCCAGAGCAGAAGGGAGGTGCCCAGGTAGACTGCAGAGAGGGACAATCTTCAGTTAAGATAAGGGAAAAACCTGAAAAGCTTGTCTAGGGGGGCAGGGATTTCATTGTTTTCATAGGAATAAGAATGTCCCCTTCTGTTATCTGTCCAGTCTATGGACTGGATTCCACATCTGAGAAGAGATGGCTTACACTAGGTAAAAGGGGCGGGAGGGGGGAACTTTGCTTGTGAATATCTCATAAACCATAAAGGTTTGAGAGATAAGACTTACATCATTCTTTATGTTTTTTTAATGCCTACAAAATAACATAAAATTAAAACGAAGTATTACTATCCCTTTAAGTTTGAAACAAACCTACTCTCAGATGGCTTTGCACCCTGTTCTTTCTTCTTTGTGTCTATATCCTATACTTCAAAGGCCATACATAATCCCTTAGTTCACTTGTATTCTACATGGTTGACTGATATTGCCTTATCTTACAGCTGAAGACCCAGAGGATGTAAACATTTGTTTACTGCATTGGTAATCTGTTCTAGATACATTTTCTATAGTGTTTACTAGTCTCTAGCATACTTGTTTGCAGTGGACAGACTCCTAAGCAACCTTTGAAGTAAATGCCAAACACAACCAGGAACTTTTTTTCATCTTTTTTTGGTCTTGCAATAAAAGTTTTAGATTTTGTACGGGTGGTTCTGTTGTCTGATTAGTCCTTTTCTATGCTAACAAGGACATTCTCTCTAAAGTGATAGTAATGTTTCACAAAAAAAACAGTTCAGATTAATCTTCATAGTATTTGGGCCATGGAGAGCGTTGTTTCAATACTGTCAGAGTTGTAGTTCAAGAGTAATTGAATGATATCCCCCTCCCACCCCTTTTACCTAGTGTAAGCCACCTCCCCTCATATGTGGAATCTGGTCTCTTAATGAGACAGATCACAGCAAGGGACAATCTTCTTACCATGAGCATAAGGAGAACCCTGCCCCCTTGACAGGTGTTTCTTTATGATCACTGAAGATTGTCCCTCTCTGCGATCCATCCAGACAGTCTTGCTGCTCTGAGGTGAGCAGTGTTACATCAGTAAAAGGGGCGGGAGGGGGATATTTATCATTCTATTACTCTTGTACTACAACTCTGACAGTATTGAAATAACACTCTCAATGGCCCAAATACTATGAAGATTAATCGCAGCTGCTTTTTTTGTGAAACATTACTATCCCATTAAAGGAAATGCCTTGAACTCCCTGATGTGGGCCTTTTGTTCAGGTTGATAAATAATGAGCGTCCTTTAAACCAATTGAAATATTTCAATAAGTGCTTTCCTGAGATATTCAATAAAGTGTGGCCTGCTTTGTTGGAATGCCTGTTGACTATTATAATTATTTTTTTTAAATATTTTTCCAGGAAGAATACAATGAGATTGCCTCTCGTTTTCAAGTACATCCTGAAATCATTTAATCTACCTGAGAAGGGTGAAAGGCTGAGTTGACCTCACAAGGACTAGGACCTGTGACCTTGCGGCTTGATCAGATTCTACAGCTGGCGCATAAAGCAACTGAGCCATTTCACTGGATCAGTTGGTAATGCATGCTTTAGTTATGTCTGATAGCAATGGTTCCCGTGTACGATTGCAGCATGCATTTTTCATTGTAACTCTCTGAGTGCCAGAGGGGTCTGCAAAGCATTGTGAATGGTTAAAGAGAAGATCTGGCAACCTTACACTTAGGGCCTTATGCATAATGAAAACCAATAGTGTTGAGCGAGCATGCTCGGCCGATGCTCGGATAGGCTCGAGCATCGCTCTGCTCGGCACATGGCGGTACTCGTCGAGTACCGCCATGTGCTCGCCCGCCATGTTCGGGTGGCGGGGATCTGTGCCGGAGGAGGCACAGATCTGAAGACGCTCCGCTGGACCACCAGGGACTGGAGGTACGGGGGCATTGCGGAGATGAAGGGGGCATTGCGGAGATGAAGGGGGACAGTGTGGAGATGAAGGGGGACATTGTGGAAGAGGGGCATAGCGGAGATGAAGGGGGACATTGTGGAAGAGGGGCATAGCGGAGATGAAGGGGGACATTGTGGAAGAGGGGCATAGCGGAGATGAAGGGGGACATTGTGGAAGAGGGGCATAGACTCTATGCCCCTCTTCCACAATGTCCCCCTTCATCTCCGCTATGCCCCTCTTCCACAATGTCCCCCTTCATCTCCGCTATGCCCCTCTTCCACAATGTCCTCCTTCATCTCCTCTATGCCATAGAGGAGATGAAGGGGGACATTGTGGAAGAGGGGCATAGCGGAGATGAAGGGGGACATTGTGGAAGAGGGGCATAGAGGAGATGAAGGGGGACATTGCGTAGATGAAGGGGGGCATTGACCAGGCACCCTCCCCTCATCAGAGCAGGGGGTGCCTGGTGTAATGCTCGTGTCGCCCCATTCTATTCAATGGGGCTCGGGTGCTCGGCCGAGCACTCGAGCCTCAGGGGGTGCTCGGTCAGAGCACCCGAGCACCCGAGCATCGGGGTGCTCGCTCAACACTAAAAACCAACCAACTACTATTGCAAGGTGTTGAGAACTCTGTGAGGTGCCATATAAATATATACATACATAGAAGTAATTCTGTTACAATCCTAAAGTGATCAAAACCCCTTTAAATGCAAGATGCTTACAGGAATCTATAGGACTGCACAAGAATCAGAGCAGCTCTGCAGTATCTGCGTTTCATAAGTGTCCTTCATTTAAAGGAATATGTGGTCACCTTAGGCAAACCAATTGCACCATCGGAGAGAAATAAAAGTTCTAAAAATTTCCATTACTTAGAGTCTTTTAATACCTTAAAGGGATAGTAATGTTTCATAATAAAAGCAGCTCTAATTAATCATCATAGTATTTGGACTTTGGAGAGTGTTATTTAAATTCTGTCAGAGTTGTAGTTCAAGAGTAATTCAATGACAAAGTATCCCCCTTCCGCCCCTTTTACTGATGTAACACTGCTCAGCCAGATCAGAAGGGAGGTGCCCAGGTAGACTGCAGAGAGGGACAATCTTCAATTAAGATAAGGAAAAACCTGAAAAAATTGTCAAGGGGGCAGGGCTTTTATTGTTCTCATAGGAAGAAGATTGTCCCCTGCTGTTATCTGTCTGGTCTATGGACTGCATTCCACATCTGAGAAGAGATGACTTACACTAGGTAAAAGGGGCGGGAGGGGAAACTTTGCTTGTGAATATCTCTCAAACCATAAAGGTTTGAGAGATAAGATTTATATCGTTCTTCATGTTTTTTAATGCCTACAAAATAAAATAAAGATAAAATGAAGTATTACTATCCCTTTAAATGAGAGAGAGAGAGAGACAGAGAGACAGAGAGACAGAGAGAGAGGGAGGAGGGGGAGAGAGGTGTCTTCAACATCCTGATTCTCTTTTATTTTGTGCATATAGCATATTTGCATGCAAAATGATCACACGTTACTGGCACTTGAGCTTAAACCAACATATGTGACATTCAAGGTTATTACATACAAGGCAGATTCCAAACAAAAGATTGTTTGTGTTCACACTGAGGTGTCAGAACAATTTCCATAATAAGGCTGGACCTGCAATGTGGCTTTTCCAGCAGTGAATAAACTAACTGGCACTGGAATTGTAACTCTTTCGTAGTGGTGCAACTAGCCATTGGATGGCCTTGGAGCAAACATATTTTGGGACCCCCTAACACAAAAAACATAGAAACACAGAATATGACGGCAGATAAGAACCATTCAGCCCATCTAGTCTGCCCATTTTTCTCACTGCAAAAAACTCTAACCTTATTTTGTTCTTGGTCTTCTCTTACGTTCTGGATAGCCGTATTCCTGTTCCAAGTAAATCTGTGCAAACAAATTACACAGATGCAGACCTAGAACCTATTGGACACTGTGGCACTGCACCTCTGCAGTTAACCCTTTAAGTGCCAGAGTGGTACGGTGGTCCGTACCACTCTGGCACTTAAAGGGTTAAGCCCTACTACTTTCTACTTAAAGGAATACTAACACATAAAAATTAACAAGGTTATATACATTTAAAGGGTTAGTAATGTCGCTATATAAAAAAATGTCATATTGCAGCTATGTAAAAATAAATACTTCATTGTAATCGTCTACAAAGTGTGCCTGCAAACCAGGCACACTTTGCAGACCGTTTCAATGAAGTATTTCTTTTTATATTGCTCAATTTCGGCTCTGCTGAAGAGCCGCCTCGAGTTGGCAGACACAGATCTCCTGCTGTCAGCTTTACAGCTGACATCAGGGAAAGCAGAGGGAGGAGGGAACTTTAGCCTTCTGTATCTCTCAAACCATAATGGTTTGAGAGATGGGACTGGGGTCGTTTAGTTTATTTTTCTAATAGCTGCAATATGACATTTTTTTATATAGCGACATTATTAACCCTTTAAATGCTCTGTACTTCATGCTAGCTTCTAAAAATTATGTGTTTTATGAGGCCCAAAATCTAGTCTTACCTAGGCTCTGAGTGAGTAGCCATCCCTGCTTTTTCTATTACTCCAGTTATCAAAACAATATAAGGTCATTGTATGTAAATGGGCTGTGATAACATAACATCCATTCTGAACACAAGAGTTGTGACCACTAATCAAAATAAACCATTTAGCTTTATATCTTATGTCTCATTGCAAAACAGCGCAATCAAAATTAAATACATGCTCACTAAACAGGACTTGTTTTATATGCATTAAAAGCAAGTTTTCAATCATATTTTAAGGTTATAATATAAGAATAAATTAGTTTTACACGAGTACTTTATAATTAAAGGTATATCTTGTGTTGTCAGATTATGCCTTTAACCCTTTAGTGACAGCCGCGTGCGTACGCGGCTGTCACCTTAACGCCCGTGGTACATTTTTTTTTTTTTTTAAACGAGTCCGGAGTCCCCGAGCGTCGTGCAGCCGCACGGAGACCCGGACTTCCGGGTCTTACCAGGTACATCCTCTGTCACTAAGTGACAGTTTCTGCAGGACGTACCTGGTAAGTCATTTGTCATTAAGGGGTTAAAGGGATAGTAATACTTTGTTTTATCTTTATTTTATTTTGTAGGCATTAAAAAAAACGATAGAACGATATAAGTCTTATCTCTCAAACCTTTATGGTTTGAGAGATATTCACAAGCAAAGTTTCCCCTCCCGCCCCTTTTACCTAGTGTAAGCCATCTCTTCTCAGATGTGGAATCTGGTTGTAAGACTAGACAGATAACAGCAGGGGACAATCTTCTTCCTATGAAAACAATGAAGGCCCTTCCCCCCTTGACAAGTTTTTCAGGTTTTTCCCTTATCTTAATTGAAGATTGTTCCAATCTGCAGTCTACCTGGGCACCTCCTTTATGATCTGGCTGAGCAGTGTTATATCAGTAAAAGGGGCGGGAGGGGGATACTTTGTCATTGAATTAATCTTGAACTACGACTCTGACAGAATTGAAATAACACTCTCCAAAGTCCAAATACTATGATGATTAATTAGAGCTGCTTTTATTATGAAACATTCCTATCCATTTAAAACCGAACACATATGAAAAATGCCTGTTGCATAGATACATGGAGATAAGGTGACCAAGGACAGGATTCAAGAAACATGAGCAATTGCTATTTCAAGCGTGAAAATCACTAGTGAATAATTTTGCACATTATGTTGTTGAATAAAACATAAAAAATCCAAATTAGCGAACAGCTGTGCATATTTTTTGTTGGCGTGTTCATGGGGGCGTGGTCAGGATTAACTTATCTCTCTGAGTGCAATAATGGATGCAACTAATACAGGAAGTTCTATTGTGCACAATTTTATACGTCTGTGTAGTGTTGTTGTCAAAAACTCATTTCTTATGTGCAATTCAAGATGTGTTCAGTATATGGCTTCCTGCATTAGAATGTGCGCAATATCTATTTGCCCGGGAAAAATATCTTTAGCGCATTGCACATATCTTGCATTCTGCTCTATGTATCCATTTAAATCAGGGAAGCTAATGAAAACTTATGGTGGGATGCAAGAAATGTGCACATGCAATGTAATTTGGGAGAGAAAATCAGTAGCAAACAGTTTTGTGCATGATGTTGAATTGTGCATGAAAAATCAAAATGATCAAACAGCTGCGCACATTTTGTGTGTGTGTACGTGGTTATGTGGGCATGGTCAGGATTAACCCCTTAAGGACCAGTGATGGTCATAGCACGTCACATACTTTTTACTTACAGCGCTCTACAGGAAGCACTGTAAGTAAAAACGGGGCCTAAAATTGATCGCTCCAAGATCAGAGCATTCTCTCTTAGGCCTCAAAGCGATGCGCCGATACACGCAACAGGTCATGTGTACTGGCACGTCGGCAAGGATCAAAGCTGTCCTTAAGGGAAGGTAACTTCCCTGGACCGCTGGTACTTAAGGGGTTAAGGAATCTGTCTGAATGGAATAGGGAATGTTCCTAATGCAGGAAGATCTATTGAGAACAAATTTAGAGCAGTTTGTCATAATAAATAGTTTTTTTTATATGCAATTCTGTATTCGGCTTCCTGGGTTAAAAAATGCCCAATATCTACCTGCGCACGAAAAAAGCCTTTAGTGCATGCACACATAATCCTTCATACAGTAAAATCCTTATAAAAAACACTCCTGAATTCCAGAGAGGTAACTGTTGAATGCCAGAAAGCTATAAAAAGCATTGCAATGCTTTGTATACCTTGCATGCACTCAAAGTGTTAAATCATTATAGAAACATTTATTAATCCCTTAGATGCCAGAGGTGCCTTCTAAGTATTGCAGTGGAATGCATCTGATATCCTAGGGGTTAATATTCACAAACCTGCTCTAGCCAAGTAACGGAACATCTCCCTACTTGCCTGTCACACACTCCCAGCCTATTAAGGCTCCCAGACTAGGAAGGAGTTCCCGACACTGAAAGCATCCACTGATCCTCGAAAAGACCAACATTTATTTTATGGGTATTGTGCAGCTGCCTTGTGGAAGAGCTTTGATGTTAAAGGAATAGTAATATTTCACAATAAAAGCAGCTCCAATGAATCTTCATAGTATTTCGGCCATAGATAGTGTTATTTCAATACTATCAGAGTTGTAGTTCAAGAGTAATTTAATGATTAAGTATCCCCCTCCCGCCCCTTTTACTGATGTAGCACTGCTCACCTCAGAGCAGCAAGACTGTCCGGATGGATCGCAGAGATGAACAATCTTCAGTGAGCATAAGGTAAAACCTGAAAAACCTGTCAAGGGGGCAGGGTTTTCCATATGCTCACAGTAAGAAGATTGTCCCTTGCTACGATCTGTCCAGTCAAGAGACCACATTTGAGGGGAGGTGGCTTACACTAGGTAAAAGGGTCAGGAGGGGGACACTTTATCATTCAATTACACTAAACTACAACTCTGACAATATTGAAATAACACTCTCCATGGCAAAAATACTATCAAGATTAATTGGAGCTACTGTTTTTGTGAAACATTACTATCCCTTTGATGCCCTTACCTACCTCACCCTAATAAATTGTGTCTTTGGTGAAGCTAAAAGGTAATAAATATTCTTTGGTGTGGAGAGAAGCGGAGCTCTCAGTCTCCAGAGCTCTGATAAGCTGTTATCACAGTATCCCTATGTAGGCTAGTCCTCCTGTGATTCCTTCCTCTGCTTTGCTATCGACCGGCATGGATGTTGGCTACTTCCACAAGCTGACATTCACTAGAGCGGGGGCAGTGAAGTGCGCTTATTTATGGGCAAGAGCTGATTTGCCTAATTTGTTCCTGCTTTGGTTTAGCTCCTATTTAAGCTTCCCAGGGCCAAGGACTCATTGCTCTTACGTGGTATTCCTGCTAGTAGCTCTTGTGTTCTCATTGTGAACCGTGCCTGACCTCCGAATCCACTCTGTGTATGACCTTGGCTTGCCTGACTACCCACATCGGTTCTGACCTGTGGCTCTGGCTGACTAATTTGCTCTGTGTATGACCCCGGCTAGTCTGACTACCCACACTGGTTCTGACCTTTGGCTCTGGCTGACTACTCACTCCGTATGTTACCCAGCTTCTCTGACCATTCTCATCTGTGTACCCGTGGCTCTGGCTTGCTCTCGCTCCCTGTTGCCTCCTTTATTTATACCTTGGTTGGAGATTCGAGCTACCTCAATAACCTGGTTCTATAGGTGCTAGAACCGTAGGCATATTCCCAGTATCCTCTGGTATAGTGTCAGTAGTGCAGTGTTCAGCACAGTGTTCAGGTTGGAGTAGTACAGTTGTCCAGTGGTCTGGGGTTGTGTGGGCATTATTATCATTACTCTGTGTATTATCAATAAAGGTGTTTTTATTAATTATACTGTTGTCTGTCCTTCCTGGCCTGATTACTGTGACAGTACGTAAGGGCTATGTCTACTGTAGGTGCAGGCAGTCCACCTAATCAGAGCATCCTGACCAGGATGGATTCTCAGGACCAGAGAATTGATCAGTTGTCATTTGTGATGCAGACACTGTTAAACCGCACAGCGCACCTTGATCGTTTTGCTCAGCAACTGGTGGCTTCTCCAGTGCCTGCACTGGTTGTTGCCTACCTCTGAGGCTATCATTACTAGAGGGTTGTCTGGCTTTGCTCCCTTACCCCAAAGACATAATGGGGAATCTACACTGTGCCAAGGGTTCCTCAATCAGATGGGAATTTTTTTAGAGATGGTACTGCATGCATTCCCTTCTGAATGAAGTAACATGGCCTGGGCCAACCAAATCTGTTAGACAGAAAATATTAAAATTCATAACTTCACATAATTTGTGGCTTCTTTTCTGAGAGTTTTTGATGTTCCTGTCTGAGCAACCTCTGCTGCCAATTGACTTATGACCATACGGCAAGGCACACTTACAGTATCTGAGTACGTGATCAAGTTTCGTACTCAGCGGAGGTAGGATGGAACAATGAAGCCCTAGTAGCAGCATTCTCGCAGGGCTTATATGATGCTATCAAGGATGAGACAGCGGCCCACAAGCTGCCTGGTGATCTGCGGGCATTGATCTCAGTCACCATCTTGCTAGATACTAGAATTCGTGAGAGACCCTCATTCAAGGAACACATGAGTAAACCTTTGTCTTGGTTGGCACCTAGCTTCTTACACCCACCCTGTCCTTCCTCGCCTCCCACACCTCCTGGTTCCGACTCCGCCGGGGGGGAACCGATTACGCTCGGCTTCACGTGCCTTTCAGTGGAGGAGAAGGCTCTGCGCAGAAGGAGGGGCCTTTGCTTATACTGTGGGGAGCCGGGTCATATGTTGCGTTCTTGTCCTGTCCGGCCGGGAAACGCTTGCAACTAGGGTCATATAGGGGACAGACCCTGGGTGGAATTACACAGTCCCCAGAGACTTTTCAAGACAAACCTTGAGGTAGTGCTGTCTTGGGATGAGTGTGGTGGCTCCTAGGCTACTGGATTCTGGGGCCGCAGGGTTTTTCATTGAGGCTTTGAGGCCAAACACTCTATTCCTCTGCTGCCTCACTCCACTCTGTTGGCTATTGAAGCCATTGCAGACCCCTACAGCCATCACACTTTACTCATGAGACTCATCCCTTGCCTCTAAGGGTAGGGGCACTACATGTGGAGACACAGCAGTTTCAAGTCATTTATTCTCCTCACTATGCGATCATTCTGGGTTTTTCCTGGTTGCAGACTCACAAGCCAATAACTGATTGGCAGACTTGCGATATTCTGTCACGATCCTCACAGTGTACTAAGTCTTGTCTCCAGCAGCCTACAAGAATATTGTGTACCTCTACCTCCTTACGTGCTGCGTACCAGTCCTACAAAGAGGTACTTAATAAGGTAGAGGCCAGTACATTACCGCCACATAGGCCTTACGATTGCACTGTTGATCTGGTACCAGGGGCCATACCTCCTAGGGGTCGAGTGTACCCTTTGTCAGTGGAGGAGTGCAAGGCCATGGAGGATTGAGTGGCTGATGCCTTATCCAGGGGCATTATACAAAAATCTTCCTCTCCTGCAGGAGCAGGCTTCTTTTTTATAAAGAAGAAGGATCAGGAACTAAGACAATGCATCTGTTTCAGGGTTCTGAATAAACTGATGGTAAAAAAACGCCTACCCCATTCCACTGATGACATAGCTATTTGATCGGCTCAAAAACTCTACTGTATTCACTAAACTTGACTTGAGGGCTGTGTACAATCTGGTATGAATAAAAGAGGGCTACGAATGGAAGACAGAGTTTAACAACCGGAGCTGGCACTATGAATACTTGGTGATGCCTTTTGGTTTGTACAATGGTTCCGCTGTCTTCCAGGAATTCATTAATGATGTCTTAAGAGATCTACTGCAGAGCTGTGTTGTGGTCCATTTGGATGACATACTCATCCATTCTCCTACTTTTGTGGCACATCGAGCCTCGGGTTCTACAACTGCTAAGGGAGAACAAGTTGTTCTGCAAGTTGCAGAAATGTGAATTCCATAGATCTCAGGTGACATTTTTGGGGTACGTTATCTCCTCCTCTGGCCTAGCCATGGACCTGCAGAAACATTCTGCCGTCTTGCAGTGACCGCTTCCTGTGGGGTTAAGATCCATACAGAGGTTCCTGGGCTTCACTAATTACTACAGGAAGTTCATATGAAACTTTTCCATGGTAGCCAAACCCCTCACAGATATGACTCAGAAGGGAGCTAATCCTTCTGACTGGACACCTGAAGCACTTCAAGCATTGTAGGACTTGAAGTCTGCTTTTTCGAAGGCCCTGATATTGTCCCATCCGAACCTCACCCTACCCTTCACCCTGGAGGTCAATGCTTCTGAATCTAGAGTGGTCGCTCTTCTGTCTCAACGCTTACTGTTACTTCCGTGCAGGTTCTTCTCTAAGAAATTGTCTAAGACTGGGAGTTTATATGATGT
The DNA here is from genome assembly GCA_037306005.1 of Rhinophrynus dorsalis. Classification (NCBI taxonomy): domain Eukaryota; kingdom Metazoa; phylum Chordata; class Amphibia; order Anura; family Rhinophrynidae; genus Rhinophrynus; species Rhinophrynus dorsalis. The sequence goes on from CM074727.1 coordinate 161,429,438, forward strand.
GGGCAATCATGAATTACTCTTCATAATCCTTGCCCTGAAAGAATGGCGATATCTGTTGGAGGGGACGACCGTTCCAATACTTATACTGACAGATCATAAGAACATCACATATCTGTTGGAGGCTAAGAGGTTGTCTCCACGTCAGGCCAGATGGGCCTTATTCCTCTCTAGGCTCAATTTTGTGGTTTCCTACCTCCCTGGTACGAAAAATATTAGAGAAGATGCTCTTTCTTGACAATTTGGGGCAGAGTCCCAGGAGGAGTGTCCTCCCAACAGCATTTTGGCTACGATACATACAAGTATTACCTCTCCATTGGGTAAGGACATTTTGGCTGCTCAAGCTTCCGCCTCGTTGGATAAACCGAATGGGAGATGTTTTGTGCCCGAATCTCTATGTACCAGACTGCTGGAAATGAACCATTCCTTGAAGGCAGCAGGGCACAATGGAAGAGATCAACTTATATGGTCAATGTCTAGACTCTTTTGGTGGCCCAGCCTGAGAGCAGATTGTTCCACATTTGTTACGGCATGTTCTACTTGTGCACGGACTAAGACTCCCAGAGACCTTCCGGCGGGTCTCCTCCAACCCATCCCCAACGGTGACCGTCCATGGTTGCATTTATCAATTGACTTTATAGTAGAATTGCCAGTGTCAGAAGGCTACACAGTCATCCTCACGATTGTGGATAGATTTTCTAAGATGGCCCATTTTGTGCCACTTAAAGGATTCCCCTCCTCTAAGGAGTTGGCCGAAATCTTTGCCAAGGAGGTTGTTCGTCTCTACGGTATACCCAAGGTGGTAGTCTCAGATAGTGGGATCCAGTTTGTGTTGCGTTTTTGGAGAGCCTTTTGCAGACAGGTGGGTATCCAGCTCTCCTTCTCCTGGACTTACCATCCTCAGTCTAACTGTGCTGCAAAAAGGTCTAATCAAGTGTTGGAACAGTTCCTCCGTTGCTTCATTTCGGACCACCATGATAATTGGGCAAACCTGTTACCATGGGCTGAGCTTTCCAGAAATAGTGCTGTCAATTCCTCCTCTTGGATTTCACCTTTTCTGATTAAATATGGATTCCAACCTTCGCTTCTGCTCAGAATATTCCTGCTCTGGAGGAGTACTTGAGGGCACTCCGCTCTACATGGATACAGGTTCAGAGAACCCTGCAGAGGTCCATGCTGTGCTACAAGAGACAAGCAAGCCGTAGACTTTTACCGGCTCCAGTTTTCTATTTGGGAGAGAGAATATGGCTTTCTTTGCGCAACCTCCATCTCTAGGTGCCTTGTAAAAAGCTGGCTCCTCGATTTGTGGGCCCCTTTCGGGTTCTCCATAAGGCCAACCCTGTGGCTTATGCCCTTGACCTTCCTGCCAATATGCACATTTCCAATGTGTGACCAACTCTTCTTTGCAACCATTACCCTTCTGTCACTGTTCGTCCTAGGCCTTTCAGAGTGAGAGACTATGAGGAATATGAGGTGCAAAATATTTTGGACTCATGTACGGTCAGAGGCCAGATACAATATCTAGTAGATTGGAAAGACTATGGGCCTGAGGAACTCTCTTTGCCAAAAAGGATATGCATGCCCCTGCTCACATACGACGTTTCCACTCCCGCTTCCCTGCTGGGGCTCACCCTACTCCTCAGGGAGCGGTCATTAAGGGGGGGGTACTATCACAGTATCCCTAGGCAGCCTAGCATTCCTGTGATTCCTTCCTCTGCTGTGCTATTGGCCGGCATGGACGCCGGCTACTCCTGCATTGCTGACGTTCACTAGCGCTTATTTATGGGCAAGAGTTGATTTGCCTAATTTGTTCCTGCCTTGGTTTAGCTCCTTGTAACAGAAGCAAGAGGGGACTGAGTTGCCTTCCACCGTCGTTCCCAGGTTTCTCCGTCTTGACGCCCACTGGCACTGTCGGATGCACTGGTCAAGAAAATGGACGGACTGATCGAACACCGTGGTGTCGCAAACTCCGCGTCAAAGTCGACAAAGTGGTAGCGGCATCAACTTCGTGTCGGAGTCTGAGGAAAGCCAGGCGAACAGCGGAAGAGACAAAGAGACGCACAGCCAGAGCTGGGTTGCAAACTGGTACCACAGGCCGTAAAGAGTGAGGCCTCTACTCCTGGTGGAACGGATAGCAAGAAAATGTAGCAGGAACCGAGGAATGTTGAACGGCTTTGATCTGACTGTAGCTCTCAGTCGCAGAATCTCTGGAACACAGGAAAGAGAAGATGGAGTCCATGTCGCCGCCTGACAGCACACTAAGTCAGGTCGCAGGAAGCTGGCAGCAGGCGGTCGATGATTCAGGATACTTGGCGCAGATGGGTATCAGAGTGGACACTTTAGACCATAAGCAATACAAGACTCCAGGGCTCCTTGTTCACGCAGAATAAGACCAACTTTATTGTACAAAACCACACATATTTATACAGATCAACTACATTGAAATACATGGGCCGACCAGATACAATAGGGTGAGGGGCAGGGATAATACAATCCAAACATAAGACAAGAAACCAGCAGCAAATGGTAAGGGCTAACACAATGGGTGCATTCACAGAGGTAATCAAACCACAACATATAATACAAAGGACTGACAACAGAGTTTCAGGTTATACAATAGGTGACTCACAGACTGAGGGGCGTGAATGAATTAACACACAGCAGGGGGTCTCAGTACAGTTCACAATACACTGGCTTGAGTGGCTACAATATACTTTGAAAGTAACTTTAGCTAAATTCAAATAATTAACCCATTTCCTTGGAAGCAAGCCAGCAGTCCATGGATGTCAGTCTCTTTGGGCCCAGAAATGTCCACAGTCTCTGGGGTTCTTGGGATAACAGTTCCAGGCCCAGTCGAGGGCTCCAGTAATGGACTATGATCCTTTACACTCCTATTCAAACTTCCCTGGGCCTAGGAGCCATAGCCCTTATATGGTGTATAGTAGTGCTTGCGTTCTTCTTGTGACCCATGCCTGACCTCCGAATCCACTCAGTTTATGCCCCCAGCTTGTCTGACTACCCACATCGGTTCTGACCTGTGGCTCTGGATGATTAATTTGCCCCGTGTATGACCCTGGCTGGTCTGGCTACCAACATCGGTTCTGACCTGTGGCTCTGGATGATAATTTGTCCCGTGTATGACCCCGGCTGGTCTGGCTACCCACATCGGTTCTGACCTGTGGCTATTTTCTATGTGCATTACCCAGCTTACCTGATCATTCACATCTGTGTACCCGTGGCTCTGGCTGGCTCTCTCTCCCTGCTGCCTCCGGTTATCTATACCTTGGTTGGAGACTCAAGCTACCTATCGGTGCTAGAACCGTAGGCATATTCCCAGTATCATCCAGTATAGTGTCAGTAGTGCAGTGCTCAGCACAGTGTTCAGGTCCGGGTAGTAGAGTGTGATCAGTCGTCCAGTGGTCTGGGGTTGTGTGGGCATTATTATCATTACTCTGTGTATTATCAGTAAAGGTGGTTTTATTCATTATACTGTTGTCTGTCCTTCCTTGCCTGATTACCGTGACAGCTATCTGCTTACTCCTGTACAGAGGGGAGGTAGGACTTCTTAACGCTTTGGATGCCAATGACATGTGTGAGGCATTACTTTGCAATGCATTTCTCACCCTTCTGGCACTTAAAAGGTTAAGACGGTAGCAATTATTGTCTGGGTCCCCCAGTTTACCAAGCCCTAAGCAGACTACTAGGTTATCTTACCCATGATTAGGCTCTGCTACTCCGTGTACTACAAGCTGCTCTGCTGTCCCAGCTGTCCTACTCACTAGCCAGCCAATGAGAGAGAAGCATCTGACAAAACTCTCTTCTCTCATTGGCTTCTGGTGCATGTTGTTGGGAGGGCACTGGAGTAGCAGAGACTGCTTAAAGGAGCAGTAAACTTTTTTATGAAAACATATATGTTATAGAGCTTTCTCTGCTGAGTAAAACAAGGTCACTCCCACTGCTGTCAGTTGTTTTATTCAATTTTTTTAACAGTTCAAATAATCAGGAAGTGAATTTACTGTGTTTACTTCCTGGAAGTTCTAACTAACAGGAAGTGATTCAGCAGTTTCTATTCTATGGAGAACTGTATGTCACTGACTTTCCTCTCCAAGAGAATGAAACAGAGTAACTAATTAGAACTTGACCACTAGAGGGCACTGTTAATGTAAAAAAGCACAGGTTTAAACTGTAACAACTCTGGAAATATGCATCTCTCAGTAGTGAGAGTACACTTATTTTACTCATCAGGAAGTACCCTACAATATATTTTTTTCATTAAAAAAAGTTTACTGCTACTTTAAGATTTAAGGAACACGATCTCTAAGTGGAGCCTGGCTGCCAGCTATTGTGTGCGGAGTGGCAGACTAGACAGTGTCATGAAGTCTTCATTCCATTAGGGGCTGCCTACTGATGTATTCTGGGCTTCAGCCCCCCTTAGCGATGTCCCTGCCCAAAAATATTCTGTTTTATGGCAGCGAAAATACCTTTGTCCTATAAAAAAAATCAGCAATTAAAAAAAGCTTTAACCCTTTGATTGCTAGAGAGAGAGAGATGTACAAAACATTTTTTCCACTATGTGTTGACATCTATCTCGCATCCAAGGGATTAAATAATAGCCTGTAAATGGGTAATCAACAGCTGCAGGGACATTGAGATTGCTCTAGCCACACCCACAATTCAGAATGTGGGTGTGGCCAGCACAACTGAGGCACTCCCCTCAGAATTTGCAGCTCTAGGAAGTTGCCTACTGTTCTTGTGGGGAAATGTGGCACTATCAGTCCTCAAAGGGTTAAGTAGGCATTCTGCTCCCTGCTTGCTTCAGTATGAAAAAACTGCCAGCAACTGTCATGTCTGCCTCCATGGACAGAACATTCAGGACTGACTGAGGATGTTATCACTTCAGTAAAAGCGCTAGTACAAAATTCATAAGGGCCATAATACATTTTTGGCCATAGTAAGGTAAGTGTGGGGAATTACTAAGTGGTGTTAGTTCTCCTTTAACCCCTTGAGTGCCAGAGGGGTACGCAATGCATTGCTTTGCAATGCGTTGCGTACCGCTCTGGCAATCAAAGGGGTTAAAACAGCTGTGCGAGCTATACTACAAATTCACTACTCAGGACTTCAATTTTTCTGTATGTAGTTCAGATAACTTTGCATTGATTTAAATGGTGGCTTGAATTGCTTCTGAATTTAGAGATGTGTTACCTGCATAAAACTTACAGAAAGATAGGGAATTGACATTAATGGTCAATAAACTTTAAGGCAAGAACACGCAGACAGTTTAATTAAAACATCATCAGTCCTGCGCTACAATTTAGACGTGAAGCTGTGTAGTTGCTGTTCAGACAGTTCAGTAGGATTTGTGGTTTTATTACCTTCATTAAATGTACTTTAATTATGCCGTTGCTGCATTTTCATGTTAAATATCTCTTTAAAGTGTGATTACGGGGTCCTTGGTCCACTGTCTTTCGCAACTGTGTAAAAACATCTGATCGTTTATGTTTTTGTTTAACCAGAGTGATATTCACTTTTGCTGTACCACTAATGTGAGTAGAAATCATTGTCAAAGCAGAACTACCACCCTCTATAAAGTCGCCCTCAAAAAATAAGGCATACCGCGACTAGCTTCTTAAAGGAGCAGTAAACTTTATTTATATAAACACATATTTTATAGAACTTTTCCTGCTGGCTAAAACAAGGTCACTCCCATCGCTGTCAGATGTTTTATTCAAAATTTATAGCAGTTTAAATAATCAGGAAGTGAATTTACTGTGTTTACTTCCTGATAGTTCTAACTGACAGGAAGTGAATTTACTGTGTTTACTTCCTGGAAGTTCTAACTGACAGGAAGTGACTCAGCAGTTTCTATCACATTCTATGGAGAACGTACAGTTCTCCATAGACGTACAGTCTCTGACTTTTCTGACTTTCCTCTCCATTAGAATCTAACAGGAAATCTAATTAGAATTTGACCACTAGAGGGCACTGCTAATGTAAAAAAACATGGGTTTAAACTGTAATAACTCTGGAAATATAAATCTCTCAGCAGTGGGAGTACCCTTATTTTACTCAATAGGAAAATCCCTAAAATATTTATTTTTTCATAAAAAAGTTTACTGCTCCTTTAATAGTGCTATTATCTCACACAAGTAGCCAGTTCTGAAGTAATCCTTAATCTTCTGAGACCAGAAGCCAGGCTTGCCACAGACATCTTGGCTTAGAGACATCTGCACACCAGCACTGTCCATCCCAGTCTCCTCTGGGAGGCATTTCATGAAGCTGAAAGGCACCAGAAGGGACTGACGGTGCAGGCACTCAGACGGCTCTAAAGCAGGAAGCCTGGCCGTCAGTCTCTGAAGAATAAGGATGACTTCTACCGTCTACTTGTGTGAGATAATAGCACTATTAAGAAGCTAATCGCCATATGTCTAATAATGGGGGGGGCAACTTTATATAGGGTGGTAGTTCTGCTTTAACTCTTTGAGCTCCAGAGGTGTATGCAACGCAACCATGAAGCCGGCAGGTAAGGACCATGGACTTTTTTTTTTTTTTTTTTTTTATTCGCGCAATGGATTCAGGGATCCCTGAGCGGAGTGCAGCCGCGTGGTGGCCCCTGAATTCTATGACGTGCCAGGACCGTCATGGGTCCTTAATGCAAGTTTACCCATGATGTTCCTGGCACGTCATGGGTCCTTCTGGCACTCAAAGAATGAAGCGGTATTGCCACAAAATGCGTCGACAAAGGTTGTGAGTCCTAAGAGAGTCTTGACTTTGACTTGAATTTTTAATGGATGTTCAAATAAATTTGATTTGTTTTTATCATTTATATCACCAGACTTGTCTCATTTGAACGGTGCAGCTTATATACTGAATAGTTTGCATATATTTGGGAGCCTTTTTTTACTATGCACCTTGTTTTTGAAAGTGTCAGTGATTTGCTCTCTAATATCTATTATTTATATATATATATATATATATATATATATATATATATATATATATAAAAGAAGACTTTGTGCCTGCCAAAACACACCCAGGGGAGGCATAAAGCATGAGTTACTACTCCTATTGGGTGATTCAATCATGCAGGGAGTTGGCCCGCCTCCACTATGCAGCCCGCCCACCACTATCAAAGTCAGAAAAAAACAATATGGCCGCCACTTGCTCCTACACCACAGACAAACACACATGCCCCACTCACACGTGCCCCACTCACACACACAGACCACCACACACATGCCCCACTCACACAGCACCACACACACATGCCCCACTTACACAGCACCAAACAGACATGCCCCCACTCACACACACAGCACCACATACACACACAAAGCCAGAAATACATATGGCTGATACACACACACAGTCACTCACCCTGACTCCCAGAGGCCTCAGCAGGACCTGTACTGCAGCACCAGAGGAACAAAATTGCACTCAAAGGGTTAAGGTAGGTCCTCATTGCTCAATTATTTCTTCACTGTCATCATTTGCCATGCAAGACACAGGACAGACAGCCATCAGATTCACACTTAACCCACTGACTGCCACAGGGTTGTGTATCAAGTTTTACCCCTCAGGGAGTGTGTTCAAACCCCTCACACTGTAAACTTGCATTTCTCTCCCATTTCTCTCCCACTTCTCCTCCTTCCCCAGCCTATTACTAACACTTTTCCATATTTATGTTAAGCCCCGCCCCTACTCGCGATTAAGCCCCGCCCCCTTTTAACCCAGATTGCCCCATTGCTCTCTCCACATCAGCACCACATGAGGGACTCCACAAGTAAAAGTTCACAGGTATTACACACTCATGCCCCACTCATACAACACCAAACACCCATACACACACACAAAGCCAGAAAGAAAGATGGCTGACACACAGTCACTCACCTTGACTCCCAGTGGCCTCAGCAGGACCTGTAGTAAAGCCACTGAACGGTGCTGCTTCACCAGGGGAACAAAATGGCACTCAAAGGGTTAAGGTAGGCCCTCACTGCTGAATTACTTCTTCACTGTCACCATTTGCCATGCAAGACACAGGACAGACAGCCATCAGATTCACACTTAACCCACTGACTGCCACAGGGTTCTGTATCAAGTTTTACCCCTCATGGAGTGTGTTAAAACCCCTCACACTGTAAACTTGCATTCTCGTCCCACTTCTCCTCCTTCCCCAGCCTATTACTAACACTTTTTCACATTTATGTTAAGCACCGCCCCCTACTCGCGATTAAGCCCCACCCACTTTTAACACAGATTGCCCCATTTGTCTCTCCACATCAGCACCACATCAGTCCCCTCTAGGGACTTCACAAGTCAGTGTTCCCAGGTATGAACACACTTCCCACTGCTATTTAACTCTGACATGCCTCTCTGTACCTTAACCCTTTGAGTGCCAGAGGGGTACACAACTCATGAGCACCTGTGTTTCTGCTCATATATGTTGCGTGTCTGTGTGTGTACATCTCTGTTACATATGTGTGTCCATGTGTGCATCTCCAGTGTGTCTGTGTGTACATGTGTTTTGCATGTCTCTGCCGCTCACTGTGTGTATGTGCATACCTCCCAACATTTCACAGGGCCAAAGAGGGACACGTTAGTTTTAGGTGATATTATTGGGGGTGTGGCTGGTGGGCGGAGCATTAGTAAGAATTTTTAGGTTATTTCATGACCTATTACTGGCTATTTATGTAACTGAATAAATGATTTAGTTCAAGACCAAAGTATTTAATTTGCACAGACTACTGTATAAACACATATACTGAAGTTTATTGCTTTATTGCTGTACAGCAAAGTAATACACACCACACAGTCAGGGATGGTGCAAGGATTTTTGACACCCTAGGCAAAACCTAATTTTGCCGCCCATTTCGCTCCGCCCCTTGTGTCCCACCCCTTTATACCCCGCCTACTTATACCCAACCTCTTTTCATGATTGTCCTCTCTCTGCCCCCTGAGCCACTCTGTCCCTGGTCTGGAGATGCCTGTAAGAGATGCCCCCCACCAGCTCCAACTTGCCCCTTATCAGCTTCACTTTGGCCCACCAGTTCCACTTTGCCCCTATCAACTCCAACTTGCCCCCATCAGCTCCAACCTGCCCCCACCAGCTCCATTTTGCCCCCTCAGCTCCACTTTGCCCCCTCAGGTCCAACTTACCCCCATCAGCTCCACTTTGCCCCCCATCCTCTCCAACTTACCCCCATCAGCTCCACTTTGCCCCCCATCCGCTCCAACTTGCCCCCACCAGCTCCACTATGCCCTCTCAGCTCCAACTTTCCACTATCAGCTCCACTATGCCCCCAGCAGCTCCACTATGCCCCCAGCAGCTCCAACTTGCCCCCATCCGCTCCAACTTGCCCCCCCATCCGCTCCAACTTGCCCCACCAGCTTCACTTTGCCCCCCCTCAGCTACACTTGCCCCCCCTCAGCTACACTTTGACCCTCATCAGCTCCACTTTGACCCTCATCAGCTCCACTTTGACCCTCATCAGCTCCAACTTGCCACCATCATCTCCAACTTGCCCCCACCAGCTCCACTATGCCCCCTCAGCTCCAGCTTTCCCCTAACAGCTCCAACTTGCCCCCATCATCTCCACTTTGCCCCACATCTGCTCCAACTTGCCCCCTCAGCTCCACTATGCCCCCTCAGCTCCAACTTGCCCCCCATCACATACCTGTATCTCCTGCGCAGTCTTCTCTTCAGTAATGGAGAGCGCGGCGGGAGATCATGACTCCCAGCACGCTCTGCATTACTAAAGATCCGACCAGATGAGGGAGCGCTGTAGCAACACAGACCTGACTGTGTTATGGTTCCTGGCATGGTGTGTGTGGGCGCACCTCTTCTCCGCTGCATGCCCGCGCCCCCAGTACGTGTGCGCCCTAGGCCGGCGCCTACCTCGCCTATAGGTGGAGCCGGCCCTGCACACAGTCTGACCTCCTAAAAAGAGGGACAACAGGGTGGGAAAGAGGGACAGAGGGATTTGGCCCTCAAAGAGGGACTGTCCCTCCTAAAGAGGGACACTTGGGATGTATGGTATGTGTCTGCCTGTATGCTGCATATGTCTGTGTTTATCAGTGTGTCTGCATTTCAAACACGTGCGCCCAATGGTCATAACATGACGGGCAACGCCGTCCCATGTTGCTAGTATATTATAAAAGAGAATGCCTCATTGCATAATTTATGTCTCCTCAGGAGACACACATACCCAGGCGTGGCAGTAAGGAGGGGATATAGAAAATATCCTCCTTATTGCCAATGCTGGAGATACAGGAGTGGGCAAGGTTTTCCCTCCCTCAACTTCAACCAGAAAGAAATATGGCCCATGCACAAACACACACACACACACACACACGTACATGTGTGCATCTCCGGTGTGTGTATGCATGTCTTTTGAATGTTTTTGCCACTCACTGTGTGTATGTGTCTGTCTGTGTGTTGCATATGTCTGTGTTTATCAGTGTGTCTACATTTCAGACACATACGCCCAACGGTCATAACCTGACGGGTAACGCCACCCCACATTGCTAGTGTGTGTGTATATATATATATATATATATATATATATATATATATATATATATATATATATATATATATATTTATATGTTAATGATTTCTATCCCTTTAATATGTTTCCATATTAACATCAGTGCTAGAATCAATGTTTGAATGTTGTGCCTCCTAACAACACTTTACGCAGATAGTTACATCATCATTTGCCCTCTGTACAACAAAAGAGCAGTGCGGAAGTCTTTCATGTTATATACTAACAAGGCTCAGAGGAACTGGTGAAACTCTGCCCCAGTTTCCTGTGTATGTTATAGGGGAGACGTTTGGGACTTGATGCTATTACAGTCTTAAGAAGAATGACGTGAATGAACTGGTATGCACTAAAGGCTTCATAAGCTCTAGAACAGGGGAGCTCAAACTTGTCCTGAGCCCCTCCCCCCCAACAGTGCTGGTGTTCCAGAACTCCTCACATGAACATTGATGAACCAATCAGTGGTTCAGTCATTCTGAAGGTCCTGCCTGATGTACCGACATTAACTTGTGTTTAATGGAGGAGATCCTGAACATATGCCCTGGTGGGGGCCCTGTGGATGGGTCTGAGTTCCCCCTGCTCTAGAACAGGGCTGTCCAAGTTCAGTCCTCAGGGGCCACCAACAGGCCAGGATATAAGGATTTCCCTGATTAAGCACAGGTGAGTCAGTCACAATGAATGATCCACTGATTAACTCACCTGTGTGTGATCAGGAAAATCCTTACATCCTGCACTGTTGGTGGCCCTTGAGTGCTGAACTTGGACAGGTCTGTTCTAGAACATCAGTGAGCAACATGAAGCCCTCCAGATGTTCAGGGCATTTGCTTAATTCTCATTGATTTATATTGGGTTTTTAACCCATTGAAAGCTTGATCACACTAACACATAGTTTCACGGTACATTAGAGACCTCTCTAGCATTCAGAGGGTTAAAATCCCTATAAAAGTCAATAGTTATTTTTACTTGTCCCATGTGGTTCACTTCTTTTGCTCCAGAAAAGCTCTAGTTCTTCATATTAAAGGAATAGTAATCCTTTATTTTACTTTATATATTCTGCAACATAATATGCAAAGTGCAATGGTCTATACCAGAGGTTCTCAACCCATGCCCTCAGTAGCCACTAATAGGCCAGGACTGCAGCACTGATGCTCTGTGTGTATGATCTTGTTTACAATGTAACTTTTTACATTGTGTCACTAGACCTGCTTTTATGTTTTCTGATAGTGATCTTCTTGGGTCTCAGTTTCCAGAGAGTTTTCTGGTCAGTTGACCATCAAAGCAGGATGTTACACTGTTCTTACAGCACTGAATGCTCTGTGTGATGTAATACAATGTTAGAGTCTCTATAGCACTGAATACTCTGTGTGATGTAATAGTGTTAGAGTCTCTACAGCACTGAATGCTCTGTGTGATGTAATACAGTGTTAGAGTCTCTATAGCACTGAATGCTCTATGTGATGTAATACAATTGTAGAGTCTCTATAGCACTGAATGCTCTGTGTGATGTAATACAATTGTAGAGTCTCTATAGCACTGAATGCTCTGTGTGATGTAATACAATTGTAGAGTCTCTATAGCACTGAATGATCTGTGTAATGTAATAGTGTTAGAGTCTCTACAGCACTGAATGCTCTGTGTGATGTAATACAGTGTTAGAGTCTCTATAGCACTGAATGCTCTGTGTGATGTAATAATGTCTTAGCGTCTCTACAGCACTGAATGCTCTATGTGATATAAAACAATGTTAGAGCCTCTACAGCACTGAATGCTCTGTGTGATGTAATACAATGTTAGAGTCTCTATAGCGATGAATGCTCTGTGTGATGTAATACAGTGTTAGAGTCTCTGCAGCATTGAACGATGTGGTTGATGTAATACAATGTTGCAGTCTCTGCAGTGCTTAATGCTCTGTGTGATATAATACAGTGTAAGAGTCTCTACAGCACTGAACGATGTGTGTGATGTAATACAATGTTGCAGTCTCTGCAGTGCTGAATGCTCTGTGTGATGTAATACAGTGTAAGAGTCTCTACAGCACTGAACGATGTGTGTGATGTAATACAATGTTGCAGTCTCTGCAGTGCTGAATGCTCTGTATGCTTTCTTGTTTACATTGTATCCTCTTTACATTCTATCACTAGACCTGCTTTCAGGTTCCCTGACAGAAAGCTCTGAGCAAACAAATCCTGAGAGCTCATTGTCAGGGAAATCAAAGTGCAAAACGAAAAAAAAAAATTGATGAAGATTTTTTTTTTGCTTTGTTTTCCCCACCTCTCAGTAGAAATCCCCCAAGTCTATCATCTGGGTCTACTTCTATTTTCTCTCTATCCACCTTTATGTGGATGTTACTCAAACTATTTTTCTACACTCGCTTCCTCACTTGAACTACATCAGGTTTCTGGTTGCTTTACTGTTGTCTCTACGTTGATGGCTTTACATTGATTAAAGCTTAAAATGTCAAACCCTAAGATACTTATTTATCCTCCTGATTCCCTCCCAACACCTCTGTTTAGTTAACTGTTGATGTCTTCATTATATACACCCTGTGACATATTGCCTAAGGGCAACACTGCTCTCCTCTTTTTCCTTCACCACCCACATTAATGAAATAACAAAAATCTGTTGCTTCTTTCTTTGATAAATTGCAAAAATCCCATTTCTACAACTGTCTACAACTAAAACCTTTATGCATACACTTATCTTTTCCCACCTTGACTACTGTAACTCCTTGCTTATTTGCCTACCTGCTACATACACCTCTCCTGTTCAATCCACCTGTACGCCTGTATTGTTTAAATCCCTAAATGCAAATGCAATGCACCTGTAACACTGCATTGTTTAAACCCTTAAATTGTAAAGCACTGCGTACACTTGTGGCGCTATATAAATAAACATATTCATTCATTTTTATTTCAGAAACCAGAATACTCCTTCTTATACTTACTGCCACACCACTAGTATCATTCTCCTGGCTGTCTAACAAGCATAAAAACATATTAGGGGAGATTCACTAAGCGGTGATAAAGAGGTGATAAAGTAGAGATGACTTCTCCAGTGATATCACTTCTCCAGTTCTTATGTTATTCTATGGAACCTATGCACTAAGATTTTTTTCAACTCTGGAGATCTTAGTAGATAGGCTCTATAGAATAACATAGGAACTGGAAAAGTGATATCACTGGAGAAGTCTTCTCCACTTTATCACCTCTTTATGATGCCTTAGTGAATCTCCCCCATTATTTACGTATTACCCTCAAAGCTCTCCAGTTCTCTTCTTCATCATCCTCTATGCTCTCTGCTCCCTAACCTGTACATTTGTGACTAGACAAAATGCTTTCTCTCTCACTGCTTCTTACCATTGGAACTCCCTAACCCCACCATTTACCAGGCTTCAACCCTCCAAAGCTTCAAAAGTAAACTAAAATAACACCTTCCAAATGAAGGAGTACAGTAAAATACTGCAGATGAATTCAAGGTATATCAGAACTGTTATAAATTGTACATACTCCTATTTCCGATTGAATATGTGTGTCACCGATTCCCTGTTTAGACTGAAAGTTCTACAGGACTGGGACCTCCTATCCCAATGCATGTATACCTATTGTACCCCTTACTGTTGTGTCAGAATCAGAAAGGGAGAAACAAAAGTGCTCCAGGCACTACCTTAATATATATAAACTTAAATAAAAATTCATATAAAAGTCTAATAACAAATATAAAAGTCCTTAAGTTAAAGAATCTATATATTTAGAGGTGTTAGATGTACAGCGTCTTCTTGTGGCTTCACCAGCTGGCACCTTTGTATAAAAGTATACACATTTAAGATAGAAAGAGAGTGCAATGATCTGAGAGCAACCTCTTGATATGTTGTCAATATTTATACAATGTTGCACTTACAATTCATCTTCTTGTGAATCAGCCTTAATGTAGTGATTAGAGATATATCCGTCCTTGATTCCTATATTTGGATCATATGGCGTGTTCTACATCGTGACCCCGTGGATAGCAGCTGGATTTTCCAAACTTTAATGCTGAATGCTCTGTCTGGACAAGAGAATCGGGGAGCATCTAAGGGTAAACAATATGGAAGTGTACCCTCTCCTGACCCCACACAGAATGCAAGCACCGGATCTTGCTTGTTTTGTGCACCAATAAAGAGAGTTATTCAGCCTTGCAATGACACACAATGGATGGATGAAAGAAGTATATATTTATTTTTTTCCAGCATGTTTTGAGAGAACAACCTTTCCCTTTGTCAGGGGATAATATATCCATTGTGTGTCATTGCAAGGCTGTATAACTCTCTTTACTGGTGCAAAAAAAAGCGAGATCTGGTGATTGCATTCTGTGTGGGGTCAGAAGTGGGTATACTTCCATACTGTTTACTCTTAGATGTTCCCCAATTCTCTTGTCCAGACAGAGCGTTCAGCATTAAAGTTTGGAAAATCCATGGGGTCACAATGTAGAACATGCCAAACGATCCAAATCTAGGAATCAAGGATGGATACAGCTGTAATTGCTACATTAAGGCTGATTCACAAGAAGATGAAATGTAAGTGCAACATTGTATAAATATTGACAACATATCAAGAGTAGGGATGGGCGAAAGTTGTTGCCGTGTTCCCGGGAGAAATCCCACAGTTAGTGTTCACTTTTTCCATAGGAAAATCCGCTTTTAAAACAGCGATTAAAATCTTTGTGATTTTTTTTCCCATTGGCCAAAATTCCCTGACAATTTTTCAGCCGCTAGAATGTTTCTGCCCATTGATTTATGCGTTTTTCCGCCTTTTCACTATAAAAACGTGACATATTTGCGGAAGTGAAACACAATAGAAGCAGCTACAGAGCGAGGTAGACGTGCTGTGCTGTTCTGCTGTTATTGATTTGAAAAAGTGAGGCAGGAGATACTATTAGTGACTGCTATCACTATGAGCAGGTTTAAAAATAGTAAAAGTAGGAACTGGAAGGACCCTTATGTGTCCACTGAGTCTGAGGAGGACGAGGAAGTAACTTAGGATTTTGGGGAAATTAGTGGCAAGGGTGGAAGAGAAGGGTAGTACTAGTGAGAGCAGGATAGGTCAGCTACCTGTGCCTGCTGCAAGACGTGCTGCCCCTGCTGTCACTATTGCTGTACCTGCTGTCAGACATGCTACCCCTGCTGTCACTAGGGCTGTGCCTGCTGCCAGCGCTGCCTCTGCTGTCACCAGTGCTGTACCTGCCACCAGTACTGTACCTGCTGTCAGACGTGATGCCCCTTCTTTCACCAGTGCTGTTCATGGGCACCTACATGGGGGTCAAGAGGAAACATTTCAGTGGATGCCCATGCACATGTTCTGTGGATGACCATGCACATGTTCTTTGATATCAGAATTAGTTGAAGAGCCCGTTACACGGGCCACAGTGCAGGCCGGTCCTGGTGCAGTCATGCTCAGTAAAGACTGCCCACGCAGTGGCTGATACGGAGAGGGACACATGACTGCACTGCACGCAGCCGTCTCTACTGCACCTGATGGCTTCTGACAAACTTTAACAAATTATTATATAGGATAACTTGTATTTTAGAATTAGTGTTTCTTAAAGTGGAACTGCCACTTTGTATCAAATAGGTGATTTTGAAAAGAGTCTAAAATGACCCATAGCTATATTACTAATTTTTAATGCCAAACAAAGGTTTCTGAGATATTTAGCTTTATTTATCATTTTGCAGCTGAGCTAGTACTTCCTGGTAGGAAATGACAGTTGCTAATGAAAAGCAGTGTGGAATATTTGGGTCTGCAACTTGCACTCAGTGACAAATAATTACAGCTAAATATCTTATAAACTATTGTTTTAAATAAACAATGCATAACATAAATAGTATTTGCCTTAGAACTCTCTTTCAAATTCACCTAGTTGTTACAAAGGGACAGTTCCACTTTAACACCCTGGGAGAGATCTCAAATGCATTATCTCCATTTGAGAATTGTTAGCATCCAAGGGGTTAAAAGTGATTGGAATTTGAATGAGGATATTTACTGCACTGTATGTCTATTGTAAGTGCTGCAGAGACATTTAGAGTGGTTCATCATTGGGACAATGGTGATTCACAATCTCCCAAGTGGGTCCAAATGCTTCCGCAGACAAATTCCCTAGAGAGTGTGGACGTAAAAGCATCAAGATTGATAGACGATGAAAATATCACCGCTACTCAGACCTTAATAAAAGACCCTGAATTAACTATTTACTTTCACAATGTATGCACTCTTTGCTTGTGTGACTGAATTTAATTTGACAGTATTTTATACAATGTATATATGTATACATCAAATATTTCATTAAATTACTGGTCATTTTAGTCGAAGTGTTAAATTCAAGAAAAATGACACACTATAACTAGCTATTTTATATTTATTCCATAAAATACCTATCACAAAAGCAGTTAGAATGTAAATTACTCAGAGAATCCCATTATATAATGACTACTTATTCCATAATCTATTTATTACATGCTGTTAGAGCATAACACATTCAGAAACTCTCACTTTTAAAGTGTAAAACTGCAAATTAAACAACTCATATGATAAAATATACAATTTATTTAAATGTTACATTAAATATCAATGAATCAAACTACTTTTATAACAGGAAATAAAATATTATATTGCAGAATGTCACTTGTTAACCCCTTAACGACCCTTGACGGTCGTAGTACGTCATGGGTCAATCTGAGTTAACGACCCATGACATACTATTACCATCATGGAATTCCTGGGAGTCCGGAATCCAAAAAAAAAAAAAAAAAAAGCTCCGTGGTCCTTTAGTGACCTCTGTGTGCCTGCGTGGTCGGTCGTTAAGGGGTTAAGGATCAGTCAAGTTTTATTACACAAAATCATGCATTTTCCAAGAGGAGTAAAGTAAGAATATGCCCGCTACTGATATTTGTTTTATTCAAAGGTTATAATTCTTCAAACTGTCACAGACTGATGGACCTGTTACTATCACATTGTATGGTGAACTGTAGTCAGTAGCTCAGCACTTTCTATCACATTCTATGGTGAACTGTTATCTGTAACACTAACTAAGCAATTTCTATCACATTGTATGCTAAATTACATTCAGCGAAAGTTGTTATTGTCACATTCTATGTTAGAACCATAGTCAACGACTCATTCTCCTCAGGGAAGGGTTTATATCCAAGGTGCTCCTAGGCAAGGCACTCCAGTTGCCTTTAACTCCTCCCACAGTCACATGCTCCATTCCTCACATGACACAAAAAATATCATCATTAGCCTACAACAATAATGGACAAAAACAGCCTTTAATCTGACACCCTGATGAAAGGATCTTTGGATTCAGAAATGCATTGGTGGAACTTTTGATACACTGTTATTTGTTTTATATATTATTAAACTAATTGTTAATTTTTAAAGTATTGGCTGATTGATTTGTTTTGGATACACTGGGCAGTTGGAGTTAACCATTGGAATACTTGTACAGAGGCAGGATTATATCTCTGTTGCCATTAACTGGTTGTATATCTATCAAGCAGGTGATCACAAATTATGAGTACGAGAATTACCTTCACCTTAATTGGTTGTGTGGGGATTATAAACATGATACATGAGAAGTGGGCGGAAAGTGGGCAGAATAGGGCGGGAAGTAGAAGTAGTGTAGGGGAAGTGGATGGAACAGGGTGGGAAGAAGGAGAAGTGGGTGGGAAGTGTTAAGAACAGGGTGGGAAATAGGAGGAAAGGGTGGGTAGTAGGAGAAACAGGGTGGGAAGGAGAATAAGTGGGCGGGAAGTAGGAAGAACAGAGTGGGATGGAGGAGAAGTTGGTGGGAAGTAGGAGGAACAGGGTGGGAAGGAGGAGAAGTGAGTGGGAAGTAGGTGGAACTGGGTGGGAAAAAGCAGAAAAGGGTGGGTAGTAGTAGAAACTGGGTGGGAAGGAGGAGAAGCAGGTGGGAAGTAGGTAGAACAGTGTGGGAAGGAGGAGAAGTGATCAGGAAGTGGGAGGAACAGGGTGGGAAGGAGGAGAAGTGGGCAAAGTTTCATAGGAAACTCACCACCACCAGAAAATCAGACTCTGTCCCCAGTGACGCAGTAATTAATTTAAAAACCGGAGTCTCCACTGGGCAGATCCAGAGATTTCCCAGGTATGGCCATGGCTCTAAGCCTCGGTATAGATCAGCATGCTGTACTCTGGATGAGCCCCAAACATCCAAGTTGCACATGCACGGCTGGATTTACATCCCAGGCACCCCTAGAAAAGGCACACCAGGCTCCCTTAGCTCACATGGCCTCAACTCAATCCTTACTTGATTCTACCACAGTTTCATTCCTGGCACAGAAAATACCTTTGCTCTACATCAAGCAAAATAAAAAAAAAGAAAGCTTTAACCTCTTGGTTGTTAGAGAGATTTTGAATGTATTGCTGAGCAAGTCATTGGAGATCCTTCTCAAGCATCCAAGGGTTTAAATAATAGCCTGTAAAGGGGTATAGAACTAGAGATTGCCCTAGCCACATCCACGATGCAGAGCCATGTGTTGGAGATCTCTCTAGCGGCCAAAAGGTTAAAAGAATTTTCCGCTCTTACTTGTCACCTGTGGAAGCTATTGGGGGGTGGGTGAGGGTGTGTGGGGGGGTTGGTACTTGAGGTTTAGTTTGTGTTAACCCTTTGAGTGCTAGAGGGGCACGCAACACATTGCTCTGCAATGAGTCGTGCACCCCTCTAGCACTCAAAGGGTTAAAAATCTTAAATTTGATCTGTCACTTTTGTAACAAATATGTGATTTTGAAAGAGCTTTCAAAATTACGTATATTTCCATGAGCCATTTTTATTTAAAACAATAGTTTATCAAATATTTAGCTTTGTTTATTTGTCAGTGTATGCAAATTACACAGTACTGGAAGGCACAAACACACCAATGTCCACTGCACGAACACCAATTAAATCCGTAATTAAAAACTTAGAAAAATATTTTATATATCCAGAGGCTCATGGTAACATCAACGCGTTTCGCGTATACATCGCTTAATCATGATGACGATATCTGGGACTTCGGTGTACACTTTTAAAAACACTCTATCCCATGGGCTTAAAGTCTCCAAAAAATAATATTATTGTATCGTAAGCGGCATCCGTATTATGTACATTTTTGGAGACTTTGAGCCCATTGGATAGAGTGTTTTTAAAAGTGCACGCCGAAGTCCGCCATCATGATTAAGCGATGTATACACGAAATGCGTTGATGTTACCATGAGCCTCTGGATATCTGAGGTTATTCTATTGTGAGCCATCGACAATGACAAGTACTGTTTTATCTTACTATTGTTGAATAAAATATTTTTCTACGTTTTTAATTATGGATTTAATTGGCATTCGTTCAGTGGACATAGGTGTGTTTATGTTGCTATAATTGGATCTAGGAAGGACTGTAGTCCATCTAGCACGTGCCGAAGATCATCCATTTATTATGGCATAGCAGATATATGGAGCTTGGGTTCACTTCATCCTAGAGCCGCTAAAAACCATTTTGCAAGATCAGATACAAGCATTCCCCTCTGCTCTCCATTACAACTGCCACTCACTGTCCGGCAGTGTAAGCTCATTTGCATAAAGCTCTTTCAAAATCTCCCATGTTACAAACTGACAGTTCCATAGTAATGATAGCAGAGCATCTGCTCTGGTATTCTTTAACCCCTTAAACCCCTAAGGATCCATGACGTGCCAGGACCATCATGGGGTCAAGGGTGCGATAAGGACCCATGACGGACATGGTGCATCATGGATTTCAGGGACGTTTGGGGAGCCCTGAATCGGGTAGACAAAAAAAATGCTCTGTGGTCTTTAAGTGCCGGGGATCTTTCCTGTTAATGCCGGCCACGTGCGGCCAGTCCTTAAGGGGTTAAGGACCCATGACATGCCAGGACCATCATGGGAAAAGTTCCCTAAATGACCAGTGACGGTCCTGGCACGTCATGGAATTCAGGACTCCCCACTTGGCTGCACGCCATTTGTGGAGCCCTGAATCCAAGAGTGCTTAAGGGGTTCTTAAGGGGTTAAAGCAATCATATGCTCCAGTGCAGTGTTTATCAATATCTTTGGAGCACACCAACAGTTAAGATTTGTATAATATTCCTACTTAATCACATGTGACTAACCAGCTCCTCAGTCATTAGGTTGAGCTTCCTGTGCTTAAAGGGATAGTAATGTTTCACAATAAAAGTAGCTCCAATTAATCTTCATAGTAGTTTGGCCATGGAGAGTGTTATTTCAGTACTGTCAGAGTTGTAGTTCAAGAGTGATTGAATGATAAAGTATCCCCCTCCCACCCCTTTTTAACACTGCTCACTTCAGAGCAGCAAGACTGTCCGGATGGATAGCAGAGAGGGACAATTTTCAGTTATCATAAGGAAAAACCTGAAAAACCTGTCAAGGGGGCAGGGTTTTCCTTATGATCACAGTAAGAAGATTGTCCCTTGTTGTGACCTGTCCGGTCAAGAGACCAGATTCCACATCTGAGAAGAGATGGCTTACACTAGGTAAAAAGGGCGGGAGGGGGATACTTTATCATTCAATTACTCTTGTACCACAACTCTAACAGTACTGAAATAACACTCTCTATGGCTCAAATACTATGAAGATTAATTGGAGCTGCTGTTTTTGTGAAACATTACTATCCCTTTAATTAAGAATAATTGTAAAATCTGACCTGTTGTGCACCCATGAAAAATATAGCTATAAATCACAGATATAGTACATACCTCAGATTTTACCTGCAGATTTCAGTGCCAATGTCTTAGCATAGAACGTTAGTTATGCAGGCAGATTTGTACATTTCTGCTATTGTTTTACAATCCCGTGTAGACCTCCCTTAGCATTTGCTGCTTGTAAGAACTGAAATGGAAGGAGATTAATAGCTACCAATGTTATGCCTAATAAGTACATCTGATATCCCTGTACACATCTCACCTGTGGCTTGTGCAGGCTGCAGACTGAGATTATGCCTGCATGGCAATGTTTTAAAAGGATTAATTCAATATAAATATTCAGTAATATTCCTTATGCATTGATTTGGAATGCAGCATGAAATGAACAGCTATTACCAAATTGTACGGCCGTGACAATGACTACAGAGAGAGAGTAATATTAGAAGGTACCTTCACAGCGGCACCAAATGAAAGGCTAGAGTTACACTAAATATCATGAATATAGAAGAGATCTACATTGTTTAACCCTGTGAGTTGCTCAGAGGTATCCAACATATTGCGTTGCAATGCTTTTCAATACCTCTTTGACACTCAAAGGGTTAAAACTGACAGCTTACAGCATTTTCAGGTGGTGTAACTAGAACCTTTTGGATCCTGGAATGAAATCTGAGGCTGGGACTCCAGCCTCTAACGTTTATTAAAGAAAATACTTATCTTATTGGCTGTCCAGAGCCATGTGTAATGAGATTATTGCCGGCCAAGATAGGAACTTGGCTCCTTGTAAAGAGGTTGTAGTATAGAGCAGAGTGGTCTCCTTTGGATGCTGGTCCTTATCACTCACAACTGTACTCACTGTACATCCTGTAGTTATGCCCCTGAGGATTTCTTTTTTTTTTTTTTGTTAAAGCTTTATTAGTATTAAGAGAAATAATCAGAATAATATAACAAGTAGCCGAATTAAATACAGACATGAAGGTCATGGTTCAATAAGTAAGTAGAAATGTAGATAGGATGTTGTGCTATGGGGGCAAGGTGCAGGGTAGGTGGAACTGGAGTGTAGGGGCTGAAGCCCTTCAGAACAAGATCTAGAATAATCAGCAGTTTATCCATCGAGTAGTCAAGCCTGGAAAACAAGTGTGTATGTGGATAGGGTCAATAGCCTGGAGGTGAATCAGAAGGTAGTGTAAAATGTGAGAAAGAAGGATGGGGGAGGAAAGAGTGGGAGGAGGGTGAGAATGAAAAAACAAAACAATGTCAATATGTTCTCCGTGTGACCCAGAGTCAATGCCCCATGAGGGTGTTCAGATATGGGCGAAGTGTAACAAGGATATGAGCCCAGCTATAAGCGCATTAATGTCCAAGGGGGGAAATAGTATCTAGATTTACATGAAGGGGGTCAGAAAAGTCTAAGAAGAGGGTGTCATTGTGTTTATGTTTATAGACCTCAAGAGAAACATTATTATATGTTTAATTTTAATAAATAAATATTTTTACACATCGAATTAGCCCAGTGCTTAACATTGTTATATACCCTTTATATATTCATCTGATGACAAGATAAAAGAGAAACGTGAGAGTTTTGGGGATCATATTTCTGAGAAACCATGTAGGGGAGAGACACCTTACAAAGTGAGCGGATTTATTTCACCTTTTTTATCGTTTGCGATATTATACTGAATACATCCACTTCTGTGTACAGCTTTAAATTTCTGTGAGAAAAACGGAGTAGTGGGGAAGGTGCGGAGGACATCAATTAGGAGAGTGGACGTATCTAAGATGATCACCTACTGGGAGTACACCCTAGATTTATCGGAAGGAGATTGTAGGAGGGAAAATAGAGGACGGCATCTCAATCCATTGGAATCCGATGAGAACAGTGTAACTGTGAGTGGATATTATATTTCTATCAATGTGTAACGATAATGGAGTCCGATTGGACTTTCCTCTCTTCTTCTTTTTCATGTGCGTTGTGGAGTGATATAGACTCTGGAAACTCTACAAGCAATTTGAAAGAACTATACTGGTTGTAAACTAAACTGTTTGTGAACATTATATGTTAATAGTGATTACTGAGGGATCGCCTGATTTTATACGTATGTATATGTCTTTGAGGATGTCATTGTGCCTGAGTTAAAGATGAAGCTCTACCATCTGGACCAGATTGCTGAGTAGATGTTAAAATGATCCTTTACTATAGCATGACACCTTTCCATCTTGGCTAACTAATCTACTCTGGATGTCCAAAGAGAGATGGGAGGGAGCAGCATTTTCTTTCCAGTGTTTGGGGATAATAACTCTGGCTGCATTGAGTAGTATCGGGATTAGTTTCCTAATGACGGAGGAAATGGTATGGGGGAGGTGAGATTTATAAGAAAAAAGACACAGTAATGGGTCTGTGTGGAGAGAAATCCCCAACATGGAGTTGATAGCATCAATAATTTCCTTCCAATATGATGTGTATCAGTGGGCAGCTCCGCCAGATAGGGTAAAGGGAACCGTCATGTTGGAGGCATTTCCAACAAATGGCTAAAGATGAGGATTGAAATCTCGCCAGTTGTAGTTATGCCCTTGAGGATTTCAATCCCTAATATCCAGGGGTCTCGAAGAAAGAAATTCATCAACAGAATGAAAGTATGTGTTAAGATTTAGGAGCTGATGTACTAAAGAGATTTAGAGTAATCCCACAAAAAAAAAGCTTCAAAGGCATCAAATTAAAATTCATATTGATTTAAAGGGGGATTTTAATCCCTTGAATGTTAAAGATGTCTTCAATGCATTGATTCACTATGCATTGGAGTGCTCTAGCATTCAAAGAGTTAAATCTCATTTTAAATCAGTGGGAATTTGAAGAATGTTTATTAGTCTTCCATGACAGGTAAAATGCAGGAACAAGGTGACACCAGCATTCCAGAAGTAATTAACCCCTGATGTCTGCAAAAGGGAGAGGATTCCATGTTGACTCAATCATTACATTCCCGCAGGATGCTGCAGGCCACTGGCTTGTCCAGCAGGGAGGTAAGAAGCAGTGCTTCTGGGTCACCCTAGGACTGGAACTAAATAAGGTTTTTTAAAATGGATGTGTGTGTGTTTGAATATGTGTGTGCATGTAAGTGTGAATTGTGTGTGTATGTGTTCCTCTGAATTTCTCTGAATTTAATATGCAGTCAGTAAAGAAAGACGGATTCAATAAAATGCAAGCCCTAAGGATTGTTTACATGGTCAATTTTACTGAGATAAGTTATAGCACACATGACATATCCTAAGCTTTTGTACCTGTGCTGTCCCACATTCTCCTGCTAATCTCATTTTGGGTGGGTGATTGCAAACTGGCTGGTCTTTGTTGGGTCACCTATATATTATTGGCTGATATCAGTGGAAAACAGAGATTAGCACCTCATCTTCCAATATGTTTTGTGTGAACTACTTTCGTGGCAGTGCCATAGACTGCCATGCAGATCAATCCTTCTGCAGCTTAGATGTGATCAATACAGACTACATGCTGCATTCCATTGTTTCACACAGAGTGAAGATTGCCCAAACAGCAGTGAGTTTGATTTCTGGATGATTAGTCCAAAATTCTGTTCTAAAGTCATTCATGTGACCTTTACCTTAAGTACACTACAGAATCAGTGGCAGCCCTTTTCCTGCTAAGCAAAACAAGGGTGCTCTCATTTAAAGGTTATTACATTTCAAACTTGTTTAAAACCACCCCTTTAGACAATTCCTATTCTGGATCATTAAAGGGATGGTATTGTATCATTTTAAAAAAGTTGAATCTTGTAGCCATTAAAAAAAATAACTCAAACGATGCCAGTGCCATCTCTCAAACCTTTATGTTTTGAGAGATATTTGCAGTTAAAGTTCCCCCATCCGTCCACTTTCCCTGACGTCAGAGCTCTAGCTGACTGCAAGAGAATCTGGTCCCAGAACCAGTGGAGGCTCTTCAGCAGAGCCAAATCTGCATTATATAGAAAGAAATACTTCACTGGAAGGTCTACAATGTGTGCTTGCAAACTAGGCACACTTTGTAGACTGTTGCAATAAAGTAATTATTTTTAAATATTGCTATTTCCGCTCTTCTGAAAAGCCTCCGCCGGTCCCGGGACCAGATTCTCCTGCAGTCAGCTAGAGCGCTGACGTCAGGGAAAGGGGAGTGGGGGGGCTTTAACTGCGAATATCTCACAAGCCATAAAGATTTGTGAGGTGGCACTGGTATAATATGAGTTATTTTTTAAATGGCTACAAAATTCAATGTTTTTTAAATGATACAATACTATCCCTTTAACTCGTTTCTTCAGTATCTTCCCTATGTTTTAAACTAGAATTTTAACCCTATTCCTGAGGCTTTGTTCACGTGAGTGATGTAGCTGTAGAGTGGATGTCTGCCCAATGTAAGCCATGAAGAACATATAATAGAAGTTTCATTATGCTGTTTAAAAGGCCAGGTTTTGTACACGTGAACACGGACCAACATAGCTTGCTGTATTCAATGTAGAATACAAGCAAGATGCACATCTGTATGAAGGTCACTATGCACAATGAAACCTTCAGTGATTGGCTGACCCATGTTGGGCATCACACAATCATAAAGACAGTTAGTGTTCACCCAGCAACACCCAGCAATGCAATTCACAACTTTCAAGTTTAAATTACTCTGATTATTTGACTAAGTTGTGTTTCTGCAGGTCAATAACTACCTATGTAATTGCATTACAGGGCTGACCCAGATGCCCTGACTGGTTCTGAACACCAACTAACTATTGATACACATCTTCAAATGGGTTGTGCCACTTTTTGTGTTGCATTGTACAAGTATGTCTGGCTGATGATGACCTAGACTGGCTGTCACTCATGTCCCCACATTGTCAGGATCATATGAGACACACAAGACAGGTAAGTAACACAGGCAAATGAAACTTTTCCAGCCTTATGAAAAAAGTTCTCATAACAATGCTTTGTCAGTAAAGGGACCATAGTAATTATTCCTGTTTTTGGATGACTGTATGTTATATTTTGGTGTCATAATTTTGTGGCCCTTATGAACAAACACCAAAGTGGAGAGGTTTCTTAGGGAAAATGTTTGCTTTGGTGTAACCTTTAACTTTTTGTGAAATCACAGTGGAACTCTAACTATCAAACAATATTGCCCCCTTTCACCTGTAAGACTAAGTAATATGTCAATACATCAATTAGACCCCATCCACAAAAATGTTGCACAAGAAGGAATAGCACCTTTCTTGTAAACAGTACTAAACCTAATGTCCAATTAAATGATAGGTATTGGCTCAGTAGATACAATGCATAATAATATGTACAAGGTCAGTAGACTGCATGTATACAATTATGTTCCAAGAGTTGTGTCTCCCTCCTCTCCTGTCCCATGAAGGGGAGACAGAATAATATGTATGTGGTCAATAGAACCCATACATTAAAAAATATTGTCCAAGGAGGTATATCTCACTGTCTCTCTTTGAGGAGGGCTAAAATATTATGTAGAGCTACAAATTAGGAGCAGAGGGTCAGTAAGCCCACCACATAAATATTATTGCACCAGGAAGGTTGTCTTTACCCCATCCACCGTTCTCCAATGTGGTGAGAACTAGGAACAGTGCTGGATTTCCCATAAGGCAGAGTAGACAACTGCCTAGATGTCCAGATTTTTAGGTGGCACCTCAACTGTGCTGGTCACACCCATGTCCTGAATTGTGGGTGTGACTAGGGCAATTTATGCCAGGACTTACTTTCATTCTTAAAAATGAGAAGAACCTGTCAATATAATAGCTCCTTTGAGGCATTTCTCCCAGTGATTTTTTTTTCAGACTATCCAAAAAATGCATAATCTTTTTCGTTTCCTGGATGTATCTGAGAACTCTCAAGCCCTTGAGAGGTTAACTAATTAATTTTTTAATACAAAATGCAACAATCAGTGTTACCTTGTTGCATTCTGAACCCTTATAATGTAAATGTATAGTGATGATTATAGATAGAGTAGCAAATAAAACAGAATACAGACTATTTTTAATTCACAAATTTCTAGGACAGTTCATCTATGCACAAAAGGAAAATGACAAGTAATTTCACACAACTCATATTCCTGGAACAGGCAATCAAAATAGCAACAAAAGGACACATTGCTACCTGCTAATGCTATCTTGACATCTTTGTCAACAGGCACAGAAGGCATCCAAACTTCAGTTCTGTAAATCTTCTATTTCTTGAATACCTTCTCAAAGTTCTGTCACATTGTTTTTTAGTTTTAAAGCATTGGAAACAAAAGTGGGAGGGAGATTATCATGCCTATACCTACTTTATGGCTTTGTACAAGAAAATACTGTTTTCACAAGATCTGAAATATGTCTAGTGAAATGTGTTGCTTTTCATGTTTCATTTGCTGTTTTAATGTACAGGATAACAGGAAAAATTATCACTTGATGTTTGGGAAAAAAAGTGTAGCTTCTTCCGTTTCAAACGTCAAACAGATTCTGGTCAGTGTCTTGGTAGAAGAACTTCTTTGGTGGGTTTGTAGGCAAGCAGTACTGGCCAACAATTCTCACTCACTCACTTGCTTTCCCCTGTCCTGTCTCTCCCCTGCTCCCTCATTTATCTCCCTTTCTCTCCCTACTTGTCTCGCCCATTCTCCAGTCTTCCATTTCACTCCCATTATGTCTCTGCCATTTTCTAACTCCCTTTTCTCCACATCTCTTTCTATCTCCCACCCACCTACCCTCTATTTATCTCCCATGCAGCTTCAATTAATCTTCATAGTATTTGGGGTGTGTAGAACATTTTTTCAATACTGACCAAGTTGCAGCTGAAGAGTAATTGAATGATAAAGTATTCCCCTACATCTCCTTTTACTGATGTAAGACTTCTCACCTCAGAGCAGCTAGACTGTCCGGATGCATCGCAGCGAGGGACAATCTTCAGTGAACATAAGGAAAAACCTGTCAAGGGGGGCAGGGTTTCCTTATGGCCACAGTAAGAAGATTGTCCTTGCTGTGAGCTGTCTTGTTCCAGGACCAGATTCCACATCTGAGGGGAAGTGGCTTACACTAGCTAAAAGGGGCGGAGGGGGATACTTTATCATTCAATTACTCTTGAACTACAACTACAACTACAACAGAAATGTAATAATATTTTCCATAGCCCAAAAACAATGAAGCTGCTTTTTTTGTGAAACATTACTATCCCTTGCCTCATTATTGAGTTAGTGTTTCTTACAGTAAGTGTTTCTTTAATACTTGAAACTGTCAATAATAATAGCTCTGTTTACACATCTCCCCAGTGATTTTTTTTTCAGCCCATCTAAAAAATGTATAATCTTTTTCATTTAATGGATGTATCTGAGAACTCTCAAGCCCCTGAGAGGTTAAATAATTAATTTTTCAATACAAAAATCAATGTTTCCTTGTTGCACTTTGCACCCTTACAATCTAAATATATATTGATGATTATATAGTAGCAAATAAAACAAGATACAGATTATTTTTAATTCACAAATTTCTACCGTTCAACTATGCACAAAAGGAAAATGACAAGTATTTCAAAAAACTCATATTTCTGGAACAGGCAATCAAAATAGCAACAAAAGGACACATTGTTACCTGCTAATGATATCTTGACATCTTTGTCAACAGGCACAGAAGGCATCCAAACTTCAGTTCTGTAAATCTTTTGTTTCTTGAATACCTTCTCAAAGTTCTCCCACATTGTTTTATATTTTTAAAGCACTAGAAACCGAAATGGGAGGAAGATGGTCATGTCCATATCTACTTTATGACTTTGTACAAGAAACTACTGTTTTCATAAGATCTGAAATATGTCTTGTGAAATGTGTTGCTTTTCATGTTTCATTTGCTGTTTTAATGTACAGGATAACAGGAAAAATTATCACTTGATGTTTGTGAAAAAAGAAGAGTAGCTTCTTCAATTTCAAACGTTCTAGTCAGGGTCATGGTAGGCAGGGCCAGCACCACCTATAGGCGAGGTAGGCGCCGGCCTAGGGCGCACATTCTCTGGGGGCGCATTGGGGCCCAGCCCCCCTCCCGCTCACCACTTACTGCCCAAGTAAAAAAAAAAGTTTGTTTCGTTGCCCTCCCTTGGCTGGCTATTTTTTTAATGTAGCACATCAATACCCGTTTCTCTCTACCCCTCTGCTCCTTGAGTCCTGGACCAGAAACAGGCATCGCTGTGCTACATTAAAAAAATAGCCAGCCAAGGGAAAGCACCAAAATGTACTCACTGGGAGAGAGATGTGCACCGGGAAGAGTAAGTGGAAGGGGGGTCAAGAGGGGATAAAGAGTCAGACGGGGGAAGAAAGTGTCAAAGGGGGGAATAACAGTCAAGAGGGAATCAAGGGTCAGACGGGGGAGAGACAGCGTCAAAGGGGGGATCAGCAGTCAAGAGGGGGATCAAGTGTCAGACGGGAAGAGAGAGAGTCAAAGGGGGGATCAACAGTCAAGAGGGGGAGAGAGTCAAAGGGGGGGAGAGTCACACATAGAGAACATACACTCTGACACACTGATACACATATAGAGAAGCACACACACATACTTACACACTGATATCCTTACAGAGACTCACACACACACTGACACACTTATATATATACAGGGAACACATACTGACACACAGTCACGGTTTTTAGATGAACACTCAGACAGAACGGTAAGGTTAAAATAACTTTATTAGAATAAAGTGCATACACAAGTATAGTCCCTAAGACCCACAATACAGAACAGGAAAATATATACAATGGGTACAGAGAATAGGACTAGACTAGAGAATCAGGATACTGGTAACAATATATGTATATATGACAGGATCTGGCAAAACCAGTGAGGTTCAACGTACAGTCCCAGAAATGATGTGTAGGTGCCAACAAAGGAGGTCCACGAATAGGACAGAACAACCCAGACGCCTGGGTACTGGAACCCCTAAGGGCAAACGGAATGGACTGGGAACCAACTGACAGTTAAGGACTCTGGCAGAACCGGCAAGGTAAAGGGTACACAGTCCAGGAATGGCAACAGGACTACAGTGGCATGAAGCCCACAGTGGAGGACTGGCACAACCCAGATGCCTGGGTACTGACCCAACTGGAGCGAGGCAGCACTGATCAAGGCCCTAGACCACTGGCAGGAGGCAACCGTGTATATGCAGACCAAGCTTGAAAGGGTTAAAGGAGACCTAGGCAGCTGCTACTGGAAAACGCTAGAACGCTAGGGGTGGATCGATATAAGGTAAGTAATAGGAACGCAACCAGTATCCCTCAACCTGCAAGGTGGAAGTGCAATGCTGGCTCTTGAGCCCACAACTCTGCAGTCAGAAATGGTAGTGCTCTTACCTGAAAGCTCCAGGTACATACAGGGTTAATGACAATGCCCAGAGAGTAACTGCAACTCCCATAGGGAGTGAGCCCAGCACTACTAGGGAGGCAGACACAGAGAGTGATCAGAGTAACTCAGTCAGTGTGTAGAACATTGCACCGGTACTTTCATTGTACACACCGCCTAGATGGCCGTAGAGCAGCTCAAGCACAAGGCTCAGCCTTTGGCCAACAGAAAACAGATCCCTGCGGCGCACACCGAGAATCAACTGCAAGGCCCTGGAAACCGGTTACCTCACGGGGTCACCTAGTGGCACAGACAGCACACAGTAATAACGTGGATAGGAATCCACTGTTGGTAACAGCCACAGCGCGGAAGACAGCCAACTACAGTCAGCAATGGATAGGTGCAATGGCCAGATATGATCAGCAATGGAGCGGGTTCTCAGCCAGGATACGGTCAGCAACGGAGCGGGTTCTCAGCCAGGATACTGTCAGCAACGGAACGGGTTCTTCAGCCGGATACGGTCAGAAACGGAGCGGGTTCTCAGCCAGGATACAGTCAGCAACGGAGCGGGTTCTTCAGCCGGATACGGTCAGCAACGGAGCGGGTTCTCAGCCAGGATACAGTCAGCAATAGAGCGCAGCAACAGGAACTCAGGAACTAAATAGGAGTCAGGCAGGCCAGGTCATACACGAATCAGCAAATGCACAAAAAAACTCAGGAACTCGTACACCACGAAAGGGCACCTAAGGGAGGAAATCCCAGGGTATACAAAGGCAAGCCCTAGTAGTAGCAATTAAGACCAGCCAATCAGAGAACAGCAGTGATAATAATGTCGCTGTTCAGAACAGGAAGCACGGGCACCATGATATACACACACATATACATATAGAGAACACACACACAAACTGACACTTGTACACATATATGGAACACACAAACACACTGACACTTAAACACATACAGGGCGGGGCATAAGGGGGTTGGACACAAGGGGTGGAGCCAAGGGGTGGCAAAATTAGGTTTTGCCTTGGGTGGCAAAAATCATTGCACCAGCCCTGATGGTAGGAGAACTTCTTTGGTGGGTTTGTAGGCAAGCAGTACTATCCAACAATTCTCACTCACTCACTCACTCACTCACTCACTCGCTCTCCCCTGTTCTGTCTCTCCCCTGCTCCCTCATTTATCTCCCTTTCTCTCCCTCCTTGTCTCTCCCATTGTCCAGACCTCCATTTCTACCCCATTATGCCTCTGCCATTTTCTAACTCCCTTCTCTCCCCATCTCTTTCCCTATCCTACCCACCTACCCTCTATTTCTCTCTCATGCTCCCGCCAATTTCATTCACACTCCTTCCATGTGCTCTCTTTATCTCTTCCTCACTTGTACATTCCTCCTCTCCCTCTTATCCAGAGGTGGGATTATACGTTATTAATATAGTGTTTCTTATATTAAAGATAAAAAAGAGAAACAGTTAATTCACAAATAACAAAATATGAAATCACATAAAAAGTAATAAAAAAAGTGGCTGGATACAGGAATAAGTACTATGGGGAAAATGGGTAACCAGGACTACCAATAGAGCCAAAGTCTTCCACAAACCAGAATATATCTGGTAGTGATGAACAATGTATCACTATGTGACTATATAAGCCACCAATAATATAATACCCCTTATACTAAGTTTATGTGAAAAGTTCCCTGCCTATATACACTTACTTGTTTTTTTCTTGTCTAGTAGCACATCATTAATCAGGTGTCCTGCCATCTCGGTGAGTCCCAGTTCCCCCCGCTCTTTCCTTCCTCCATGCTTCTTTGTATAAGAAGTCTAGTATTCTTGATTAATAAGTCTCTTCAATCTTATAGCTAGCAGGAGCCCATAAAAAGTAATTCTATAAGCTGGCACACTGAAAGCTACACGTTTCTGACTACCAGTCCCTTCATCAGGATTAAACATGGTGTACTAGTATAAAAAACTGTAATAGTACACCTACTTGTAAGCGTATTTGATTGATGAAGTCTTCAATTAATGTCTAAGCTATACTGGCATAGCTTGATTCTGCCTATGGTATTAAGTTGTTTTTATACTGGCTGACAATATATCCAGATTTAAACATATTTGACTTATTCAATCTTCAAATTTTGAATTTATAGTATTACATGTCTTGTTTTTATACATCTTTGGGTTATCTCAATTGAAATCAGTGAGTGCTTAAGTGTACCTTTGCATGTTTATATTAAAGATAAACAGAAGTTTGTTGGAATTGTAGATCAAAGAATTTTCGAAAGATCCCTGTTAAGAATAATGAGGAGGTTGCTGGGACTGCAGATCACATCATTTCTACTAGCTTTCTGTTAAAAACTATCAGGTTGCTGAGATTTTAAATTGGAATTTCTGCTAGTTTTCTGGTATGTGGATATACTGTATTTGCCTAGTTGCATGTGATTGACTAGGAATTAGTAGGGTTGCCACCCAGCCGATATTTTACCGGCAGGCCGGTAAATAATTGGCTTCTGTCCAATGTTAATTCTAAGGAGGGAATGCCATGGCCAGTATTTTTTTAAAGAAAAGGTGGCAACCCTAGGAGTTAGCGAAGGTGTGTGCAACTTGTTAGGTGTTAATTTAAACATTTTTGATTCCCGTGGGCATTTAAAGGAATAGTAATGTTTCACAAAAAAAGCAGCTCCGATTAATCTTCATGGTATTTGGGCCATGGAGAGTGTTATTTCAATACTGTCAGAGTAGTAGTTCAAGAGTAATTGAATGATAAAGTATCCCACTCCCCTCCCTTTTAATGATGTAACACTGCTCATCTCAGAGCAGCAAGACTGTCCAGATGAATCGCAGCGGGGGACAATCTTCAATGAATATAAGAACAGATCTAAAAAACTGACAAAGGGGGCATGGTTTTCCTTATGATCACAGTAAGAAGATTGTCCCTTGCTGTGAGCTGTCCGGTCAAGAGACCAGATTCCACATCTGAGGGGAGGTGGCTTACACTAGGGAAAAGGGGTGGGAGGGGGATACTTTATCATTCAATTACTCTTGAACTACAACTCTGACAGTATTGAAATAACACTCTCTATGGCCCAAATACTATGAAGATTAATTGGAGCTGCTTTTATTTTGAAACATTACTATCCCTTTAATGAGAATCTGGTTGAGCTTGCCTCATTATTGAGGTAGTGTTTCTTACAGTGAGTGTTTCTTTAATACATGTAGTAAAGAGTTGATGTAGTGTGATCCAGAGTGGAATTTGTTCCTTTTTTTAAATAGTTAGTTTTAGGGTAAGATTATGATCTTTAAAGATCTGCAATATGAATCCATTGTCTGCAGGATAAGCCTGCAATGTTTGCACACCGGCACACAGTGCAATGTTACAGCTTTCTGCTTTTGAACTTATGCTTATGAGTTATTTATGTAAATTGTTCCTATTAGCATCATGTGTATGCATTAGTGGGGTGATATGGTGCCATTTAATTGGCTGTACATAAAAAAGGGTGCTATGAAGAGATAGGTGAAAAGTCTGATTTTTTTTTCTTGAGCAAAATTTTGCAAAAAATCACAATTTCCTGCTTTTTTCATGAATATTTCCACACATTGACAGTCCAACATTTTAACATTTTTGCTATACATTTTCTGAAAGAACTTTGTCATTTTGTCCTGATGCCCAAGAATTGTTTGCAGCTATACAGATTCAGCGTGTGCAGTTTTATGGCTACTAGTACAGTGGGACAATGCCTGGACACCTGGGAGATCAGCATATGTGTTTCTCTGGCTGCCGCATAATAAGGCTGGAACGGTGTGCTACTTGAGGCTCTCCAGCTGCTTACAGACTACAACTCCCGGTCTGACAACAGCTGGAGGGTCTCCTATTTCCCATCACACTCAAGGGGTAAAGAGTGACAAGGGTGGGGGTCAGTATGTGTGATTCTGTGCCTACAGGTGCAGTGGGACAAGGCTGGGGGTTATATAGCTACCAATGCAGTAGGGGGGTTATAAGGCTACCATATTTATGGCCACAAATGCAGTGGTGGAGTTATATGGCTACCATATATATGGCTACCAATGCAGTAGGACAAGGTTGGGTGTCAGTATGTGTGGTTCATTGACTACCAGTGTAGAGGGGCAAGGCTGGGAGGTAAGTACGTGTTGTTCTATGGCTGTCAGTGTATTAGAACAAGGATGGGAGTCAATATGTGTGGTTCTAAGGCTACCAGGGCACTGTGATATGAGGCTGGGGATTAGTATATGTTCTTGTATGGCTATCTCAGGAGAAGGCTGGGAGTCAGTATATGTGGTTCTATGGCTTCCAGTGCAGTGGGGACTTGAGGCAGAAAAAAAATGAAAAAAACTATTTTTACTTTTCACGGTTATAACAATCAAAGGAAAAAGTGCAATTTTCACCCTTCTTTTCTCTTTTGGGGCAAAACATTTTGTCAGTCCCTAATGTGTATACACTGTTTTTTTAGTATTAAAAAGGATTGTAAAGTTTCACAAAAACAGCAGCTTCAATTAATCTTCATAGTATTTGGGCCATGGAGAGTGTTATTTCAATACTGTCAGAGTTGTAGTTCAAGAGTAATTGAATGATAAAGTATCCCTCTCCCGCCCTTTTTACCTAGTGTAAGACGCTTCCCCTCAGATGTGGAATCTGGTCCTGGGACCGGACAGCTCACAGCAAGGGACAATCTTCTTACTGTGATCGTAAGGAAAACCCTGCCCCCCTTGAGAGGTTTTTCAGGTTTTCCCTTATGCTCACTCTCTGTGATCCATCAGGACAGTCTTGCTGTTCTGAGGTGAATAGTGTTACATCGGTAAAAGGGGCGGGAGGTGGATACTTTATCTTTCAATTGCTCTTGAACTACAACTCTGACAGTATTGAAATAACACTCTCCATGGCCCAAATACTATGAAGATTAATTGGAGATGCTTTTAGCACTGAAAAGGTTACGTGTCAATGAAGGGAGAGGTAATATGAGGGTAAGACAGGAAGTTGTGCATGGCTTAAAGGGATAGTAATATTTAATTACCAACCCCTATATTAAAGTCATATTAAAAAGAAATGTATTGCCCCCAGTTTCACCTCTCAAATATTTATGGTTTGAGAGATAATCGCTCCTAAAGTTGCCCTCTCCCGTCCCCTTCCCCGAAGTCAGCATTGTAGCTGACTGAAGGGAAATCCGGTCTTATGATCATCAGGCGGCTCTGCAGCAGAGCCGAGATTGCTTTAATAAAAAAAAAAATATTTCACTAAAATGGTCTTCTACGTGTGCTTGCAAACCAAGCACAAACCAAGCACATGTAGAAGACCATTTCAGTGAAAGATTTATTTTTTATTAACGCGATCTCAGCTCTGCTGCAGAGACACCTGATGATCGTAAGACTGGATTTCCCTTCAGTCAGCTACAATGCTGACTCTGGTGAAGGGGGAGGGAGAGGACAACTTTAGGAGTGATTATCTCTCAAACCATAAAGGTTTGAGAGATGACACTGGGGCAATACATTTCTTTTAAATATGACTTTAATATAGGGGTTAGTAATTAAGTATTACTATCCCTTTAAGCCATGCACAAACTTCCTGTCTTACCCTTATATTACCTCTCCCTTCACTGACACGTAACCTTTTCAGTGCTAAAGGAGGAGGGCAATGCATTCCTGAGCAGTGTCACAGAGTGGGGGTGTTAATATAGGGCTAAAACCTGAAGTGCCTGAAATGCATGTATTAGCCCTTAGAGTGCCAGAGGGGTACGTAACGCATTGCTTTTGCACTGAAAGGGTTAATTGGCATAATATATAAATGTAAAGAACTCCAAAATGCTAATACAATATACAGAATACTTTGATAGTTCTTTCAAAATTATCAAAGGTTTTTATAGGTGATTGTGTCCATTTATGGGATATTTTCACAAATGCTCCTTGTTTGGTGAACAACCTCCAGTAATTAATTTCAGTCTTGACTATTGATGGCTTAGGGTGAGATGTTCAAAAAGTCCATCATAATGAAAAATATTGTTGGATCATGAGTTGGTGGTTAAAAAAAAAGACAATATTTTCAAAAGTAAATCTGCCACATTTGAAAATGAGTCTAAATGATTAAAAATGATGGGAACAAGATCCTGATGAACATTACCTTTAAAAATTCTGATGTTAAAAATTGTCTTTGATTTTGTAACATAGTAACATAGTAAATTAGGTTGAATAAAGACACAAGTCCATCAAGTTTAACCTTCTCCTCATACCCTAGTGACAAGAGAATTGTATAGATTACCTTCTATCAAATAAATTAGTCTTTATCAGACCTTCCTGATCTGCCTACTGATAAACAGTATAACTCTGTATGTTCCCTCTTGAAAGAAATGTATCTAATCTTCTCTTAAATGTATCCATTGTATCTGCCATAACTACCTCCTTGGGCAATGAATTCCACAATTTAACAGACCTTACCGTAAAAAAACCCTTGCTCTGCTGTAGTCTAAACCTCCTTTCCTCTAATCTCAAGGTGTGTCCCCTGGTCACCTGATCAGGCCTTGGAATAAATAGCTCACCACAGAGATCCTTGTACTGACCTCTCATATACTTGTACAATGTGATAAGGTCTCCTCTTAGTCGTCTTTAAAATGACAAAAATGACGTTAATCAGACAAAAAAGTGACGTTGAAATGAACATTTTTTTCTTAAAAAAAGATGCTTTTTCCCTTTGACGGAGATGGTGGAATTGGATGCAAAACATGATGGAAACATGTCTGAGAACTGACCATGGAGTGAGAACTTTTTTATTCTGATTACAGACAATTTCAGTTGCCACCACTTTCTGAAGAT
The DNA here is from genome assembly GCA_037306005.1 of Rhinophrynus dorsalis. Classification (NCBI taxonomy): domain Eukaryota; kingdom Metazoa; phylum Chordata; class Amphibia; order Anura; family Rhinophrynidae; genus Rhinophrynus; species Rhinophrynus dorsalis. The sequence goes on from CM074727.1 coordinate 161,466,817, forward strand.
CTTGCCCTTAGATAATCATGTAACCCACAGGCACATAAAATGGAAATAAATAGAGAAAATCACCCCAATAGTGTAGTATAATTACTATCTGATTAATATTAGTGTTGAGCGAGCATGCTCGGCCGATGCTCGGATCGGCTCGAGCATCGCTCTGCTCGGCACATGGCGGTACTCGTACGAGTACCGCCATGTGCTCGCCCGCCATGTTCGGGTGGCAGGGATCTGTGCCGAAGGAGGCACAGATCTTACAGATGCTCCGCTGGACCACCAGGGACTGGAGGTAGGGGGCATTGCGGAGATGAAGGGGGCATTGCGGAGATGAAGGGGGACATTTTGGAGATGAAGGGGGACATTGTGGAAGGGGGACATTGTGGAAGGGGGGCATTGCGGAGATGAAGGGGGCATTGCGGAGATGAAGGGGGACATTGTGGAAGGGGGACATTGTGGAAGGGGGGCATTGCGGAGATGAAGGGGGCATTGCGGAGATGAAGGGGGACATTGTGGAAGGGGGACATTGCGGAGATGAAGGGGGCATTGCGGAGATGAAGGGGGACATTGTGGAAGGGGGACATTGTGGAAGGGGGACATTGCGGAGATGAAGGGGGCATTGCGGAGATGAAGGGGGACATTGTGGAAGGGGGACATTGTGGAAGAGGGGCATTGTGGAGATGAAGGGGGGCATTGACCAGGCACCCTCCCCTCATCAGAGCAGGGGGTGCCTGGTGTAATGCTCGTGTCGCCCCATTGAATTCAATGGGGCTCGGGTGCTCGGCCGAGCACTCGAGCCTCCGGCGGTGCTCGGTCAGAGCACCCGAGCATCGGGGTGCTCGCTCAACACTAATTAATATCAATAGTGAGTAAAAACACACTCACATTCAGATGTGGTCAGGAGGCTTTTATAAACCACTCTGACTGGCAGGCTCATGGAGAATATGTCCCGTCTCCGTTCAGGTGGTGTCTGGTATAGATGGACCCGGAACTCCTTCAAAGGATATTCTCTGACAGTATAAAAGATGTCAAACTTATAATGGTCAGGCGGAGGCTCAATATAAGAAATGCAACTTTAATAAAATACAAGTAAAATGAACATTAAAGGGATAGTAATACTTAATTTTAACTGTATTTTATTTTGTAGGCATTAAAAAAACATGAAGAATGATAAAAGTCTTATTTCTCAAACCTTTATGGTTTAAGAGATATTCACAAGCAAAGTTTCCCCTCCTGCCCCTTTTACTGATGTAACACTTCTCAGCCAGGGCAGAAGGGAGGTGCCCAGGTAGACTGCAGAGAGGGACAATCTTCAATTAAGATAAGGGAAAAAGATGAAAAGCTTGTCAAGGGGGGAAGGGATTTCATTGTTTTCATAGGAAGAAGATTGTCCCCTTCTGTTATCTGTCCAGTCTATGGACTGGATTCCACATCTGAGAAGAGATTGTTTACACTAGGTAAAAGGGGCGGGAGGGGAAACTTTGCTTGTGAATATCTCTTAAACCATAAAGGTTTGAGAGATAAGACTTATATCATTCTTCATGTTTTTTTAATACCTACAAAATAAAATAAAGTTAAAACGAAGTATTACTATGCCTTTAAAGCGGAACTTTAAGCTATTACTAAGTCACCATGCATTCATTAAGAGCATGACGACTAGCTTGGAAATCCATCTCTTACCTTTAAAAACAACACAGATTCTACAGAAATCCTTGCCTTTTGGAGACCGGAACCCAGGCTACAGTGCAGACATCTTGTCTGCGCACATGCGCCATCAGTCCCGATCTCCATTGATAGCACTGCAGCGTACCACATGGTAACCGGAAGGAACTGATGGCGCAGGCGCGCAGACTGCACTAACCTGTCTGCCAGTCTCCAAATGGCAAGGATTTCTTTAGAAAGGTAAGAGATGGATTTCCAGGCTAGTCGCCATGTGCTTAATGAATGCATGGTGACTCAGTAATAGCTTAAAGTTTTGCTTTAAAGGGATAGTAATGTTTCATAATAAAAGCAGCTCTAATTAATCATCATCGTATTTGGACTTTGGAGAGTGTTATTTCAATACTGTCGGAGTTATAGTTCAAGAGTAATTCAATGACAAAGTATCCCCCTCCCGTCCCTTTTACTGATGTAACACTGTTCAGCCAGAGCAGAAGGGAGGTGCCCAGGTAGACTGCAGAGAGGGACAATCTTCAATTAAGATAAGGGAAAAACCTGAAAAGCTTGTCAAGGGGGGCAGGGCTTTCATTGTTCTCATAGGAAGAAGATTGTCCCCTTCTGTTATCTGTCTGGTCTATGGACTGCATTCCACATCTGAAAAGAGATTGCTTACACTAGGTAAAAGGGGCGGGAGGGGAAACTTTGCTTGTGAATATCTCTTAAACAATAAAGGTTTGAGAGATAAGACATATCATTCTTCATGTTTTTTTTTAATGCCTACAAAATAAAATAAAGTTAAAGCGAAGTATTACTATCCTTTTAACAAGGATATTTAACGCTTACGCATTTCACAGCTACAGACACTTTATCAAAGCTAAAATACAGCACCCTGTTGTTTATGTTCCCCTTTATATTGCATCTTGCCCTTAGACTTGGTTATGACAGAGTCTTGGAAGAATGAAAATAATGACGGGGATATAGTTATAACAGGTTACAGATAGGATAGGAAAGAGAGATGGTGGTCTTGCTCTTTATTTGAAGAACAACATAAAGGTTAATTTAATACAAGACATAGAAGACAAGTTAGAGAGCATTTGGCTAGCCACTGAAACTGAAACTAGAGCTGTTGTTCATATTTGAGTTTTAGACTTATAGGCCACCAAGGCAAGAAGAATTATTACATAGAGAATTGGTGGAGAAACAGTTGGGTGAGTTAATAAATCTAGGTGATTTTAATATGCCAATGGCCTTGCAAGGATAATCACCAAATCCAAGGGGAACCCCTTACAATGACTCCAGACACCCCAAACACAACCTAGACAAGTAAAACTAAATCAACACCAGATTTATCCTACTTTCAACCTCTATGCTGATCTCTCCAGAAGAAAATACACTAGAAGTGTAAAAATAATACCTATTAAATGAAAAGTAAATACAAAAAATATTTAAAAAGCCTAAGTATTCTTCTCTAAAAAAGATCAACTATTTAGTCATTAGGTATGTAGGCCCACAGAATAGAACAGTGAATTAGGGTGACCACATGTCCCGGAATGCCTGGGACTGTCCCACATCCCTGGTCACCCCCCACTGGGGCAACAAAGAGTCCCGGAATGGAGCATCATGTACCAGTACAGCCAGCCAATGAAATGCATTTGCTATATGGTTTTCGTTGGCTGTCTCAGCCAGCCAATGAGCACCATATAGCAAATACATTTCATTGGCTGGCTGGACTGGTGTGTGCGAAACAGCTGGGATGGAGCAGGTATGCTGGCACTGCAAGTGAGACCTGCGGCTGAGGCTCCCGCCAGCACTGACCATATTTCCGAGGCTGACAAAGCATAAGAGTGGGAACTCTTACTCTGTGTCAGCCTCGGAAATATGGTCAGTGCCGGCAGAAGCCTCAGCCGTGGGACTAGGGTGACCACATGTCCCGGAATGGCAGAATAGAAATGTGGTCACCCTACAGTGAATGAGCTGTAATTAATATTACAGAAAAAAAAAGAATATGTTATTCTTATAGGTGAAAATAAACATAACACAAAAAAAACAATGTTAAAAATGACAAGAACTAGGTTCCCATTAATGAAATATTCCACTATATAGGCACATACAATCCCAAATGTAGAGCACGAGAACACTGTGACCATATAATAGAGAGTTCAAATTCAAAGAGATGATGCAACACATGTTTTACTTATGATCTCCTATGACTGGTGATATGATAGAAAAATGGAATGAGGAGATGATGTGGCAATGATAGCTGATGAATGGTAAAGGCTGATTGACAGCATTCTAACATCAAAACTCGTTACCAGGTCCTCCCTGCAATACTCTAAACAAAAAAAGGGAACACAAAAGAAAAAGCACTATTTATTATTTAGTTTCTTCATATTGCACTTACAGACTTTTACAGCATGTGACACTCCTGGCCAGATTAGCCTTGTCTCTGTACCCGCTTCTCCTGTTGCTCCAATATCAGCCTCTGTTTGATAGTGTCTGTCATAGTCCTTCTGTGAAAAGATCCAATCCTCAGTGCCCGTGAACAGGGGTTCCATCCAAGCTACACACTTGTGAGTCCAGTACCAATGCTGGTGTGGTGCAGGAGAGTGGGAGCATTCTCAACAGATTGAATCCCTTGAGAAAGTGGGCAAAGAGATCCACGATATGCATAGGGGCAAATATTGTTTGATTTGTGGGTACCCTCCTGGCCATTCCCTGTGAGCAGCCCGGCTCTCCTTCACCACCTCAAAACACTGTCAAGTGTGTACCATGGATGCCGTGTCCAGGAGCACTGTCACAGTACCTTGTGTCCAGTGCCCCCGGTGCAGCAACGCTTGGCATCTTTCCACGCGTCATCTGCAGGCAAGCGGCTTCAAGCATGCTTCAGGCCTCTGTTTTATGTGTGTTTGTTTCCTGTAGTCTCCTCCTACCTACTTCCTGTGGATGGGGTTTAAAGGGCAGACTGAGTCCTGCTCAGTCACCCCTACGTTGTTGTTCTGAGCAGTTCATTTTCTAGTATTCCTGATTCCTGTGTTTTATCCAGCTTGTCTGTTTATCCATTCTGGTGTTGACCTGTGGCTCTGTCTGACTATTCTCCTTGGCATTCCAATTTGGCTCAGATATCATTTCTGGTGCAAACCTGTGGCTCTGGCTGACTACCCTCTCTGTGTATGACCTAGGCTTGTATGACTACCCACTGTGGTGCTGACCTTGGGCTCTATCCACTGCGCATCTAGCATACATCCGGTCCAGTGGATGTCCTATAAGGTGAAAACTTGTGGCTCTGGCTGACTACCCGCTCTGTGTTCGATTTTGGCTCGTCTGACTATCCTATCTGGTGCTTACTAGAAGTCTCTGTTTGTTCACTCAGTTTGTTGGTTCCGTTATTCAGACATCCTTCCTAGTACTGACCTGGGGCTCTAGCAGACTCCTAGATACTGACTGCAGGCTGAGTCAGTATCTCTTGGGCGTTACCTTAACATGAGACTCCAGTGGGCTGTGGCCTAGTCTCGGACAGTGTGGTGCAGAGATTGGGAGACTGCTATTCCTGATACAGTGCTCACAGTTTCAATCACCCACTGTGTGTATATTTATATATTGCATTGCTGTCATTATTCTCATAATAAAGGTTCTATTAACTATACCGTCTGACTCCTGGCTTTGCTTGACAACCGTAACAAGCACTGAGGAATGGATCTTGTCACAGAAGGACTCTGTTGGGAAATACTTTTATACAGACATTTATTAGAGGCTGACATAAGAGCAACAGGTTAAGGAGGCACAGTGACGAGGCTAAACAAGCCTGAAGCATTACATTCTGTGAATGTTTTTTCAACCTCTAAGTGCAATACCTATGTGTGTTTGAGGAAACTAAATAATAAACCCTGTTCTCCCTTTGTGTTACCCTTTTTTGTTTAGACACTACAACAAGTCTCAGATTTTAGAAGGACTGATTAATCATGTACTGAAAATTACTTGAGTATATATTCGACAGAGAGAGGATTATTGTTGTTCCAATTAATAACGCAATATTGGATACAACTAAACTCTGTATCAGGCATGTTTATAAAAGAAAAATAAAAAGTCACCTTGGTTCTATAGAAAGGTAGTAGGTTTTGTATAGCAAAAAAGATTGCTTATAAATTTAAAATCAGACTTTGTTGGATGAGCAATTTGGACATTTTTTTCTAACCTTGAACAGTAAGAATGACTGTTTTTTTTATAAAAGGAATGATAACCTATTATTTGGATGAGAGATACCACACTTCTTTTAACCTTTTGAGATCTGTAGCATCTCTGGGGGGGTGGCATAATTTTATTTCCAAAAGAGACTCAATGGATGATTTTTTTTAAAGATTTTATTGAAGACAGAAGAAAAGAAGAAGGGAAGAGAAGAGATTAAAGAAGAAGATGGCCAGTAGCTGCCTAAAGTGCTGAGGACCCCACTGGACATCAGGATAACAGGTAAGTGTTTATTTTTCTGGGAATGTATTAACTGTAGTGAGATTAACCCTGGGAGTGTCAGTGGGGTATGCAACGCTGTGCAATGTGCATAGGGTTCATTTTATTTCATTTTTAAGCTCTAGTGTGTGTAGGAAACCAGTTTCTTTCAAAAAAGCAATGGATGCCTATTTAGCACAGAACAATATTGAGAAGTATGACAGATGACTTCAAAGAAGATAGGTTGTTAATCCAGGGAAATATCTGACTGCCATTTGGAGTCAAGAAGGAATTTTTTACCCACTTGGAGCTAAATTGGAAATGGGCTTTTTTTGCTTTCCTCTGGATCAACAGGGGTATTTTTGGCATGGGCCGAACTTGATGGATGCATGTCTTTTTTTCAGCCTCATGAACTATGTTACTATGTTACAATGCACCTCCTTTTTATGGTGCAAGTTTTTCACCATGGAATAGAATACACAATTCTGTTAGTTTTGCATGGTGTCCAATGGGCACCCATTGGACATTGTTTCATGGTGGTGATTGTTGACAGTGCAGTTCATAGAATAGCAAACTGTGCTGTCAAAACCACCGTCGCCAGTTTTGAAAAATAGCTGGGGGGGGATAGAATCGAGCCCTGAGAGTAAAAGTCAAATCGATATTGGCTAACCAAGCGGCTCTGGGATGTAAGTTTTTAAGACAGCATAGGCCTCTTCTTGAAACATGTTTTTTTAAAGTTTGGACGAGTGTTTCCTGTTAGGTGAGCAGAAGTGAGTGATGTAGCACTGAAAGAGTTAAAAGAACAAATAAAATTGGTCAGGAATGCATAGTACATCTGCTATTCTAATGCAGCCCAGTACACTCCTCCTAAATCTCTCATGTCTCAGCTGCTCACCTGTGCACACCTTAGATGGAGCTTTGGTTTGAATTGTTATGACTTTTGAAAAAAGGATCACCCGGCAGTGGGTGTTGCTTTCTTTTACGCAGCAGAAAAATCCCTACAGTACAAATGTTTTCAAAATTAAAATGTTACTGCTCGTTTAACCCCTTAAGGACCAGAGGGGAGCGCAATGCTTTGCACACCCGCCGGTGCTTAAAGGGTTAACCCCTTAGCCCCTAGATCAGGGGTGCCCAAGTTTGATCCTCAAGAGCCACCAAACAGGCCATGATTTAAGGATTTCCCTGATTATGCACAGGCGAGTTAGTCGGTGGCTCATTCATTTTGATTGGCTCACCTGACGGCTCTTGAGGACTGAACCTGGACACCCCTGCGCTAGATGCTAGATAAGTCTTTAGCCCTTTGAGTCTTTAACCCTTTGAGTGCCAGAGTACCCTGGAATTCAAAGGGTTAATCACTGTGAAGCAGAGCATTGGAGACCTCACTAAAAATCTGAGAGGTTAAATTATTATAAGGAAAACACTGTAAAGTGCAACGACTAAAACAATATTTATCAGAAGACACATCTGAATGGGCCATTTGGGATGTAAACTACAAAACACCACCTGGAACATTATCATAGTGTCACCATAAAAATAAATAAAAACTCCCAAAAGTTATATAAAAACTAACAGTTGCAGGTCCCAACATTGTAATTTTAACTCATTAAATTTACTTGGAAATTTCCTATACAAATAGTGCATCTAAGAGGCTGAATTAATATTAAGAACGGAAACAGTCCCGGGACAAAATTAATTCTCTTTAGGGGCAAATACAGGGTCCCATTGAAGACCTCTCTAACATTCAAGAGTTTAAAAGCTATATTTAAAAGATCAGATAATTATTTTTTATGAAAAAAATAGTGGATTGTAAAGATTTTCTGCCTCTGGCAGCTGCATTAATAAAAAATATAGCAGTTCCACCTGTTTCAGGGTGAGGGAGCTGTTCCTATCACATTCTATGGAAAACTGTAGTCTGTATGGAAAGAAACTGTAATAGAACCTGGCATGCACAGTATATAGTTCCAGCAAGTTTCTATTAATAGGGAGATGATGTAGTTCTTGCACAGCAGTGACAACGTCTTCAGACAGTCTGAATCCAAGATATACAAGACTCAAGCGCGTGTGGAGTCTGTGTTATGTAATTCTGAGAGGGAGATTTACTAAGCGGTGATCAAGAGGTGATAAAGTGGAGATGACTTCTCTAGTTTATCACTTCTCCAGTTCCTATGTTATTCTAGGGAGCCTATTCACTAAGCTCTCCAGAGCTGAAGAAATCTTAGTGCATAGTCTCCATAGAATAACATAGGAACTGGAGACGTGATATCACTGGAGAAGTTGTCACCACTTTATCACCTCGTTATCACCGCTTAGTGAATCTCCCGCTGAGAATTCTTGGTTTAAAAACAAAAACATACAGACATCAGGAACAAAAACTGGTCTCACAATCTAACATTTTAAAACTGGTGTCTCTATGTGTTTTTGATAATACAACAGAGTGTTTAAAGTGATAGTAATAATTGCAAATTACTACTCCCCACATTGTAGCTATGTTAAAAAGAAACTTATTATTGAACGCTGACTGCAGGGATATCCGGTATTACTTGCATCAGGCGGCTCTGCAGCATTGCCGAGATCATGTTTTATAAAAAAGAAATCTTTCACTAAAATGGTCTTCTACGTGTGCCTGCAAACCAAGCACAAACCAAGCAAACATAGAAGACCGTTTCAGTGAAAGAATTCTTTTTTATAAACGTGATCTCGCGATGTCGGCTCAGCAGCAGAGCCGCCTGACGCACATAAGACTGTCGTATGACAGCTTCCCCTGCAGTCAGTGTTCAGTCAGGGAAGGGGGAGGGAGGGGGAACTTTGAGCGCTATCATCTCTCAAACCATAAGGGTTTGAGAGATGACACTGAGGGCAATAAGTTTCTTTTTAACAAAGCTACAATATGGGGATTAGTAATTTGCAAGTATTACTATCCCTTTAATTCAAGATTTCTAATGATTACAGCATTTGCGGTCCACTTGTTGAGACTTGAACTGTAGTCAGTGACTCACCTCTTCCAAGAATACAATAGAATAACTGTCCAGACACAAGGTGGAGTGAAGGTGAATTGTCTGAACATCAAGTTGCACTATTAATGGAAAAAAAAGACAATTTAAACTGTTTTAAATCCGAAACAACACATCTCGCAGTAGCGGGCTTATGCTTGTTTTAATCAGCAACCTTAAAACCTTTTTTTTTCCTCATAATAAAAGTTCACTATTTCTTTAAATCAGTGGTCATTTTTATTTGTCCTCTATGGTGCAGTTGGTTTGCACCAAATTGCTTCAGTTCTTTTTATTAATGGAGCCACAAACAATTTTATGAAAAAATATATAGATTGTAGGACTTTTCCTGCTAATTAAAACAATTGTGTTCTCATTGTTGGGAGATTTATTATAGTTTAAAGCGTTAGATTTTCCAATAAAATTGCCAACTAGTTGCCAGATTTCAGACAGTTATCTTGCTGCATTCAGCAGGAAAACTGATAACAGCTTTCCATAAAATGTGAAAGTAACAGCTGAATCACTTCCTCTTAGGTTGAACTTTCAGGAAGTAAGTTCTCTGCACATCAGTCTCCAGGGATTAAAATTGTTTTGAACTGATGTCATTTTTGAATAATATAATTACCCTTGTTTTCTGCAGTAAAAAAGTGTCAGTCTATAACAAGTAGATTGTCATAAAAGAAAAGAATTAAAAAAAAGCTTACTGCTCCTTTAAAATGGTCACTATAAGTTCACGCATCTTCAGCGTAGTTCCATATTGTTCTAAATTACTAATGTGTTTAAGAGCTTCTTCAACCTAAAAGCCCATAATAAAGCCAGCGCATTTGGTTATCCTGAACGGTAGATCACACTTCCATGTATCAAAATGAATTGTTCTAATAAAAATAGTTGTTTTAGTGTCATATTAGCAATATGATATTTGTGGACTGCAACAATAAATGCTCCTATAAAGGGATAAGAAACATCAGGGATATATTTTTAACTTTATTAGCTAAAGCAAGGTAGTTAAGTTAAAATAAATAAATAAATAAAAAGACAGGAAAAGAGAGGAAAAATGTAAAACTCGTAAACGCGGATGAAATCTTTTGAAGCAAAAGAGAGACACCTAGTGGCCAAACCTATGTATTAAAGGGAAGTTTGAATTAATCCAAATAAATAATTTTATTCAGTGATTCTGGGACAAACGTAATGTATTGGACGAATAACATTGCCCTTTGATTTAAATGGGGTTTTAACCTCTTGAATGCTATAGAGGTCTCAAAGGGTTAAAGGCCCCATTTAAATTAAAAGTGAATTTTGGGGATTTTTTACAGGGGCAACGTATTAGATACATCGCTGCCATCCAAGGGTTTAACCCTTTTTGTGCCAAAGGGGTATCCAATGCATTGGATACCCATCTGACACACAAAGGGTTATAAGCCATGATAGAACTATTTACTGTGTCTTTAAAAAAACAATTTGTCCACATGTTATAGTATACTTTCTTCTGTAAAATAATTTGTTTTTAAGAAATAAAGCTTTATTCTAATTATCTACACAATATGCTGATTAGTTATGTTTGATGCCATCTTTGCTGCTCTCTCTTCTATTAGAAATGACCCCAGTATTCGGACAATGCGTAGGTTCATTAAGAGCAGTGTGGGGTAATACTGACCCAGCACTAGAACTGCTTATCATAACTTCCCACACTGTGCATTTAAGAAACAAAGGAATCTTTCTTGAAAACTATATTACAAACAAATGTCTGAAGACTGTCTCTAAGCCACACCTCCTCTCATCAAACAATAATGTAAACAGACATCAACTGCAAATTAAAGTATGTTCCTAAGGTACACACATACATACACACACAAACCCATGCACACACACAAACCCATACACACACATACACACACAAACCCATGCACACACGCACACAAACCCATACACACATGCACACACAAACTCATACACACACATAGACACATACACATGCACGCACACACACACACACACACACAAACCCATACACACAAGCACACATGCACACAAACCCATACACACACACACAAACACACACACACACACACAAACCCATGCACACACACACATACACACACAAACCCATACATACACGCACACAAACATACACAAACACACACAGAAACATAAACCTATGCACACATACACAAACACACACCCCCACACACACAGATACACACACAAACACAAAAATGCACATACACAAACCTATGAACACAAACACACAAAAATATACATGCACACACACATACAAACAAACCCATACACGCACACACTCACACATACATACACACACATAAATACACACACAAACATACACACACACATATACACACACACACTTATTATTATTATTATTATTCTTTATTTATATAGCGCCAACTAATTCCGCAGAGCTGTACAATAGGGAATAGACATACAGAGGTATTAACTAATACAATCAGATGTGGAGAACAGGAGGATCAGAGGGCCCTGCTCGTGAGAGCTTACAGTCTAGAGGAAGGTAGGTTTGATACAGAAGGAGTAAGTGCTATTGCCACATGAACTGCCGGTCAGTGGGTGGGAGTGAGAAGTGCCGTTGAGTGCAGTAGTCCGTGCAAGGGGTGAATCTTGGTGATGATGTTTATGGAGGCAGTTGATAGGCCTCCCTGAAGAGGTGAGTCTTCAGGGAGCGTCTGAAGATTTGAAGGCTGGGGGAGAGTCTGATGGGGCGGGGGAGGGAATTCCACAGCTCTGGTGCAGCACGGGAGAAGTCCTGCAGGTGGGAGTGGGAGGATGTGATAAGAGCTGTGGAGAGCAGAAGGTCATGTGCAGAGCGAAGATGGCGGGCGGGAGTATATTTGGAAATGAGAGATGAAATATAGGGGGGTGCAGTGTTAGTGAGGGCTCTATAAGTTAGCACCAGAGTTTTGAGTTTTACTCTGTATGCTAATGGGAGCCAGTGTAGGGACTGACAGAGGGGTGTGGTGTTAGAGAAGCGATGAGTGAGGTAGATTAGTCTTGCAGCAGAGTTCATTATGGGCTGTAGCGGGGTTAGTCGGGTGAGAGGCAGGCCAATTAGTAAAGAGTTACAGTAGTCAAGATGGGACATGATGAGTGTTTGGATTAGAATTTTGGTAGTGTCTTCTGTGAGAAAGGGTCGGATTCTAGAGATGTTGCGGAGGTGGAGGCGGCATGAGTTGGAGATTGACTGGATGTGAGGAATGAAGGATAGGGCAGAGTCAAATGTGACCCCCAGGCAGCGTGCATACACACGTACACACAAATACACACATACGGACACACCCATACACACACACAAAGACACGTGCGCGCACACACACACAAACCCATGCACACACACAAACAAGCACAAACCCATACCCACATACACATATCAACACACAGACATACACCACTCACACACAAACCTATACACACATATGCACACAAACATATACATACATATAAACATATATAGACACACGCAAACACCCATACTCTCTCTCCCTCACACACACACACACACATATATATATATATATATATATACACACACACACACACACACACGCACACAAACACACAGCATTTATTTTTCCAGGCATTTCTGATTCCTCAGGTTTTATGCATTACTTAGCCCTGATCTCAAACATAAAAAAGCTGATCATGCCATCTAGTGGTCGAAGTTGATATAGCACAAAATAGGGACTATCTAATGACATGAATTGAGGTAATTCACTTCTAGTTATTAACTTATTACTTTAATCCTTTGAGTGCCTGAGGGTTATGTAACAATTTGTAAAGAAATGAGTTGCATATTTCTCTGTAAATTAAAGGGTTAATGCTGGTTATCTAGGGGCAATGGAAAAGTACATGTAGAGTCAGTTTTTATTAAAGGGATAGTAATGTTTCAAAATAAAAGTAGCTCCAATTAATCTTCATAGTATTTGGGCCATGGAGAGTGTTATTTCAATTCTGTCAGAGTTGTAGATCAATAGTAATTCATTGATAAAGTATTCCCCTACCGCTTCTTTTACTGATGTGACACTGCTCAGCCAGATCAGAAAGGTGGTTTCCAGATGGCTGCAATCTTCAATTAGCATAAGAGGAAAAAAACTGTCAAGGGGGCAGGGTTTTCATTGTTCTCACAGTAAGATGACTTGCTGTGAGCTGTTTGGTCTTAAGACTAGATTCCACATCTGAGGTGAACAGTGTTACATCAGTAAAAAGGGCGGGAGAGGGATACTTTATCATTCAATTACTCTTGAACTACAACTCTGACAGTACTGAAATAACACTCTCCGTGGCCCAAATACTATGAAGATTAATTGGAACTGCTTTTATTTTGAAAAAATACTATACCTTTAAGAGGAGAAAGTAGCTATGTGACAAAACAGCAATGTCATTTTTTCATATTTACAGAGATGTGAATTGTTTTGGGGAGTTAAAGCGGAACTACCACCTCAACATGACTTCTTCTCCATTTGTATAAAGTATCTAGTTATAACGCGCTGTGAAGTTAAAAAAAAAAAAAAAAAAAAAGTCAAAGCATAAAAGCAGAGTGAAGTTTTACCTGGTGACGTGAAAAGCAGTTGAAGCGCTACAGCGCATGTCAGACTGGTTTCCTTGCGGTTACTGTGTCACTCCCACCCTTCTCTTCTATTCCGCTTGCATCATCTTTGTCCGGCCCATGTAAAACACGTGATCTGGCGTGCATTAGGCTTTTTGCGAGTTCATGTCATTGTATTGTAGAGCGAGCGCGTGCTTGTGAAGCGCTAGCACTGTATATATGAGACTGTGGCTGGTTGTTCAGGTTTTGCGCACAGTTCTTGAGCATCGTTATCAGTTGCATTGCAGCTCATTTATATTTCTCTGTACTTTCCACTAATATTAATAGGTAAATTACAATTTTGGTATCACTAATTATGAACAGTAATAGTGCATATTATTTAACTTAATTTTAAACAACTTATACATAATACAGTAAAACCAATGATTACATGATTACTCCAAATCTTTAAAATGTTTTTTTCTAAACCAAATTAAAGTAATCTTGTGTTATATAAAAGGACAAGTTTTTAAATTTTTCCTTAAATTGCATCTTATTTCAATTAACTATATGAGTGCTATAGTGTAAATAAGTGATTAATATCAAATACTGATAGGTACAAAAAAGTTTGAAAATGTTTTTTACTATTTTATTAAAAAATAAACATATAAAAAAATGAAAAAAATTATCAAATTACTATATCAAGAATCTTAGTTGCTAAAACTCAATGACCTTAAAATAGTGTATTACATATTTGTACCTCTCTCTATTTCTTTCTCTATATATTTTTTTTTCCCTTTCACTGCCCTCTTTGTTCTATGATACTCTTCATGTCTCTATTAAATCATTGTATCTATATGACAGGTTAAATAAATAGTAGAACAATACATTATTAACTCTTTGAGTGCCAGATAGGTCCATAACTTATTCCAAATAGTTAAGTACACCTCTGTCACTCCAAGGTTAAAAAGGCAATGAGGTAATTTGCTGTAAAACGACTAGACTCTGATTGATGTGGTTATTGGCTTTGTATGGTGCCTTGGACAGGGGATGTCCATGGTGTGTTGAGGTTTATGAAGGGTGAACTACATTTATCCTTGGCACAGATTTACATGAAGCAGACAGTGGTTTTTTAGTAAGAGGCAGATGCATGAGCTGACAATGGAGCTGAATTGCAGTAACACCCAGGTGGTTATAGTAGTATACATAGTAATATAGTAGATAAGGGTGAAAAAAGACATGCGTCCATCAAGTCTAGCCCATGCCAAAAACACCGCTGTTGATCCAGAGGAAGGACAAAAAAACCCTCTGAAGCCATTTCCAATCTAGTCCCAAGTGTGTGTGTGTGGGGGAAATTATTCCTTCCAGACTCCAGTTGGTATTCAAATTAGTTCCCAGGTTCAATAAACTATTTACTTTGAAGCCATCTGTCATAATTATCAATAGTGTTCTTGGATAGATAGACATCCGTTGCTTTTTTGAATGTTGTTGCATTATCTGCAAGCAGAACATCCCGAGGTAAAGATTTCCATGCCCTTACTGTAAAGAATCCCTGCCTTTGTTTTAGTCAAAAGTGTCTTTCCTCTATTCCTAATATATGACCTCTTGTTCTTAGCTCAGCTCTTTGTGTAAATAATTATTTGTAAAGTTCTTTATATTGACCTTGAATGTATTTGTAAATGGTAATCATATCACCCCTTAGACGTCTCTTCTCTAATGTAAACAAACCCAGTTTGGCTAGTCTCTCTTCATAACTCAGATCCTCCAATCCCTTTATCAGTTTTGTTGCACGTCTCTGCGCCTTTTCCAGTTCAGTAATGTCTTTTTTTAGAACAGGCGCCCAAAATTGTACTCCATATTCTAGATGAGGCCTAACCAAGGATTTATACAGAGGTAGGATAATATTAGCATCCCTTGCTTCTACACCTCTTTTTATGCAGGCTAGTACTCTATTTGCTCTTGCAGCAGCTGAGTGACTCTGCACACTGCTGTGAAGACTATTGTCTATCAGTACACCTAAATCTTTCTCTAATGAGGATTTCCCAAGTTGTTTCCCATTTAGAGTATATGTAGCAAGTTTGTTTCTACAACCCAAATGCATAACCTTACATTTATCTACATTAATTGACATCTGCCACTTTTCTGCCCATTCACTTAGTTTATCTAAATCCTTCTGTAAGGAAAAAACATCGAGCTCTGTATGTATTTCCTTACATAGCTTAGTGTCATCAGCAAAGACTGAGATGCTACTTTCAATTCCCACTTCTTGTCCTTTTTTTTAGTATTTTTATTTAAGGTAGATCATTAGACATCCACGGGGTACCTCAACCATTTCAGAGGCATTGGGAACATCCAACATTGAGTTTCAGAGTACAAAAGTGTAATACCAAGCCAAAGTGTATAGCAGCCCCTGGCTTAACTCAAGTTGCCTGTCACGCCACTCATATTTTTTTCATAGGAACCCCACACTCCACCCATGAAATGTACAAGTTAAAAAAAAAAAGTTTATCAATACAAACAATCCATCCTTATTTTAGCATTATATAAATAAAATAAAATAAAAAATTAATTTAATATAATATAACAAATTATACACCAACAATCATCCCAAAATAATACTTAACTAATTGTCACATAAATATCATATGCATCCAAATTTATGAACAAAATTTTTTATTTAAATATGTAATAAAGGTACATTTTTGTCCACTTCAGAATCCAAAAATGCCGAAGTGTTTCTACAAAGATTGTTACAGTAGAACAGGCAGAAAGAAAGGAAACATTGATGTAAGTCTTCATCGTTTTCCTAAAAATCCCGACACTGTGAAGTTGTGGGTTGAACTTTCAGGACATGCCTTCGAAGATATAACTTCTATAGTTGAACAAATTTTGAAAGATAATAGGGGTAACACGTACCGCATGTGCTCCTTGCATTTTACACCTGATTGTTACATTAAACGTGGCACAAAAATAATTTTAAAAGAAGATGCTTTACCTACAAATGTATTCCACCAAACTTCCACATCAGGCCAAGAAGACATTGCTGTCCCACAATCTTCTTCTTCTGTGTTGGCAGAAGTTTTTACAATTTCAAAAACAATGGTCGATGCATGCACAAATACATGTTGTTCGACTATGGATTCAAGTATGCAAACGGATGACACAAATGTAGTACTTGATTCCTCAACACAGTGTCCGGAACAAGGGACTTACACAGAAGGTAATATTTCAGCTATAAACTCTGAACACAACTATTACAGAAATACTTCACAATTTACTTTACCGGATCCAAATGAATCTCCTATTCCCATATACTCTTCCACTCCACAAAAAATGTTACCCACAGTGAAATCTAAACAATTTATTCAAAGCTTTCAAGTTCAAAGTCAAGGTGAATTACTACAGTTACATGATGTTGAACTTCCACTGGATAAACCACAACATGAAAAGATACAGTCAAATTTTTCAGATTCTGAAAATGATAATGGAGATGTTTCAGAAATTTCAGAATTTGACAAGTCAAAAGATATGTCTTCATTTCTAGATGTTTCAATAACTTCTCTTGAAAAAAGAAAGGATCCTGATTTTGTGTTGGATTCATCAATGTCTTTTTTGGAGTCAGACATAACTGTAACGGAAGACTCCACTGAAGAATTAATTGTGAATGACCGCAAGTACGTTGTTTTCGAATCCTGCCTTGACACTTTATTGAAATATTTACCATGTGGAGGAGGAGACCTTTGCAATTCACCAGTGCATACTTACACTAAAAACATTGAAGGTTCATTTCTTTCAATAACTGGAGAATGTTTGAATGGGCACAAGTCAGTATTATGGGAAAGTCAACCTCGTGTAAAACATCTAGCTGCTGGTAATATTCTCAGTGCAGCCTCAATATTGTTCAGTGGTGCTAACTTCAAGAAAATCTCAGAATTTAATGATATTTTTGGGATTCAACAGATATCTCAAACTACTCTTTATAGATATCAATCAAAATACTTATATGCCTTGATTGATTATCATTGGAAAAAACAGCTAGATACAATGAAAGAAGAAGTAGGTGATTCACCAATAAGTATTTGTGGAGATGGTCAGTGTGACAGTCCTGGCCACTCCGCTAAGTACTGTGTTTACACCATGATTTCTCAAGACAACAAAAAAATTCTGGATTTTGAGATAGAGCAAGTGTCCAGCTGCTCTTCATCAGTGGCAATGGAAAAATCAGCATGTGCAAAGTGTCTGGATAGAATACATAGTGAAAATTATGAAATAAACATTCTAGACACTGAGAGACACGTAGGAATAAGGAAAATGGTAAGGGAAAAATATCCACATATTAACCATCAATTCGATGTCTGGCATTATGCCAAAAGTTTGAAGAAAAAATTACTGTCTTCTTCTCTCAAGAAAGTCTATACACCCTTGCGAGAGTGGATACCTGCTATCGTGAATCATTTCTGGTGGTCTATAAAAACTTGCAAGGGTGATGTTCAGTCTTTGAGAGAAAGGTGGCATTCTCTTCTATATCACATTTGTAACCAGCACAAGTGGAAAGATCAGAAGAGATATCATTCCTGTTCCCACAAGCCTTTGACAACTCTTCAAAAAAAAAAAACACACTGGCTAAAGAAAAAAAGCCCTCCTTATGAATTGTTACATGAAATTGTAATGGATTCAAAAATGGACAAAGACTTGCAGCACCTTGTAAAGTATTGCCACACAGGTTGCATAGAATCATATCACAGTTTGGTCCTAAAATACCGTCCCAAAAGAAGTCACTATAGAATGGACAGTATGGTAGCAAGAACCCAATTAGCTGCTCTGGCACATAATAACAATGTGAATCGTAAACTGGCAACCGTCAAACATCCACACAAGGGATCTGCACCTCTTGGTACGGCTAGAGCAAAGCTGGAATTCCCTAGATCTCGCAATCGTTGGATAGTTCGTGACATTTACGAACCGATGTCAAATGATCACCTGCAGGGAATGCTTACAGATTTGTTGAGATTCTGTGATGATAAGCTGGACATTACTTGGAGATCCCGGTCTGCACAATTGCCTAAAAACATTGCAAAGATACAAAGGCCTGAAAAAAGGAAAGCTGTAGAGGAGCACAAGTCTCGTTTTTCCAAAAAATAAAATATTACAGGTAAGTTTTGTTCAAGTTTTGGACTATGGCTTCTGGTAATAACATTTATAAAAGTTTTAAATGAATAGTATCGTGCAGTTTGTTTAATCCCATTCATGATGTTGATTATGTCTATCCTATCCCCCCTCTCTCTCTCTCTCCTCCTCCAAGCTATTCATGTTCATATACTGTAGTCTATCCTGACATCTATATAGAAAGTAATGTTTGTAAAAAGAATTATATAAATAGCAATGTAATACTATTGTAATAATTTTTTGTTTCTACTTTTTCTTCCAAATAGATCAATGGAGATTTTGAAGGATTATTGAAGTTTAAAACACTCACTTGCGATACTATTATTTTGAGCTTGTTTTAGCATGAAAATTACATAGAGATAACTTTATGTTTCTATATGTTTGAAGTATGAGGTTTATGTTTTGACAAATATACTTGAGTATAGGAAAATGTTTATCATCCTGCTAATAACTAACTTGTAAGTGTTTACCGTATGTAACAGGTTTTATATTACATATACACAATAAAACAATAGGTGATGTTTCTGTTATATTTACATGTTATACAGTTTGCTTGAAAAAAGTGAATATGTTATATAAATACCAGATTTGTATGTAACAAGCAGTAAACTTTGGATTCTCTTTCACTTTTTCTTACCTTACTATTCAAATTCTATATTTGCTTTGAAAGTAAAAAAAAATAAATATGTATATATTTTCACATAATAAGACACAACCAGATTTATGTTTTAAATGTTTTTTATTGCTATTGTTGACAACCAAAACAACCAGTTTGAGCCAACCTCTATCACAATTTTTATAAATATTTTTCTTTTATCTTTACATCTTATTAAAAAAAAAAAATATCCTTCTTAAATTACTTATTATACAACAAGTATGTGTTGACACCATCAAATAATATACGTGGTAATATAAAATGGTATAGGTTTATAAAAAAAGAAATCAAATAAAAATTAAGAACCAAAACATTTTTTATTTTTATATATATATATATATATATATATATATATATATATATATATATATATATATATATATATATATACACATTTATTTGTATTTATAATTAAGATTTCTAAAGTATAATAATTTAACTCTGCTTGTAATGTTTTTTTCTATAAAACTAAGTTAGTGCAGCTATATACTCCTCTTATATATATGATATATTTTTTTATATATATATATATATATATAGAGAGAGAGAGAGAGAGAGAGAGAGAGAGAGAGAGAGAGAGAGAGAGAGAGAGAAAAATACATCTATCTAAGCGGAGTATATAGCGGCACAAACTTAGTTTTACTGAAAAAAAAATTATAAGCAGAGTTAAATTATTATACTTTAGAAATCTTAATTATAAATATAACTAAATGAAAAATTATTTTTATTCTGAACATAAAGTGAAAATATTTATTGTTCTTTCATAAATATTTTATTCACTATCAATGCTGGTTTTCAACAACAATTGAATAGAAGACAAATTCTCGCAACACTAAACATGATCTGCAATCAACAATTTCTTAAGTGCTAGAGCCAGGAAAAATAGACTCAAGGGACAATTTTCAATAAATAATTACCATAAAACCACACGCACACACCTCCTTTTTGAAAGACATAACTATTTTTAAAACTATGTTATTGACCCCTTAAAGACCAGCGATCCCGGGGTGTCTGGTCCTTTAAGGACCAGATAGACGAGTTCGACGTGCCGTCCCACGTGACTGATCACTTGGAGCGGAACGTTGAAAGAAGGACTGTAAGAGATCGCTCCGATCCTGGAGCGATCAACTTTAGTCCACGGTATTAATCACCACACTCCTGCAGGAGCCGGGGAGTAATAGTACGTGATGTACCAGAACCGTCACTGGTCCTTAAGTGCCGGACCAGCGTGACGATCCGGGTACATCACAGGACGCCCAGGGATTAAGATTATTGTCCCTTAACTCGGTTTCTCAAAATAACAATGATAGGTACTTTGACGAAGTGTCAAAGTGTGTTGGAGAATTAATTTCACTATTAAATTGCTGTCCAGATACTATTGTAGTAAGATTGTGCAATAATAAACATTTTTAAAACAAGTAAAAAAGGAAGTTGTTTTTATGTATTTCCCATTGTAAAGAATATAATTTAAAATTTTACAAAATAAAATTTTGTTTTTTTTT
The DNA here is from genome assembly GCA_037306005.1 of Rhinophrynus dorsalis. Taxonomy (NCBI): domain Eukaryota; kingdom Metazoa; phylum Chordata; class Amphibia; order Anura; family Rhinophrynidae; genus Rhinophrynus; species Rhinophrynus dorsalis. Next base: position 161,487,766 of record CM074727.1, read on the forward strand.
TACAGTAACGAAGCCATATCAACAGCATTGTAATCCTGTAAAGGGATATAACCCATATATAAGTTCTCAGGATCAGGGAACTTATTCCTAATACTGGCCACAACACAGGAAGGAATCGGCCTTCTATTTCTAGGGCCTAGGTAGCCGTGAATCCAGCATGTAAAAGCTCGATAGGCAACTTTTCTTAGTTGTCTGTGGAGATAAAAAGGTATATTCAGAGTATTAAAATATTTAAACATTTTGAAACACTCTCTCTCTCTTTAATTTTTATATATATTTATATATATATATATATATATATATATATATATATATATATATATTTTGTAATACACTTATAGAGAGACATTCACACACGGAGATATAATCTAGAATGTAAAAATGAAAATGGATACTAATGTTTCATAATAAAATATGTTGTAAGTAATGATCAAGGTAATTTGTCCTTAGAGAGTATAATTTCAGTACTGACAGAGTTGAATTTCTTGAGTAAATGATAGAGTATACCCCTCTCACACCTTTTACTGATATAACAATGTTCACCTCATAACAGAAAGGTCGTGTCTAGATGGATCGCAGAGAAGGAAAATCTTCACGTACATGAACAACCTGTCAATGTGGGCAGGGTTTCCATTGTTCTCACAGTAAGAAGATTGTCCCTTGCTGTGATTGGTCTGGTTTGGGGACCAGATTACACATCTGTGGGGAGGTGGCTTACACTAGGTAAAAGTAGTGGGAGGGGTACACTTTATCATCCAATCACTCTTGAACTACAACTCTGACAGTATTGAAATAACACACTGTATGGGTCAAATACTATGAAAAGTAATTGGACCTATTGTTTTTATTAAACATTACTATCCATTTTGAATTAGATAATATATAACACATATATTATTATTTTTTAAATATTTTTGGTCCTCACATGTATCTGTTATTGGAACTGTAAAACATATGTAATTCTATCCCAATTACCTTCTTGGTCAAATTTAATTATGTAGAAGACAGGGGTGTAAAAAATCAATAAACTATGAGAAAGAGTTGTTATATAAATATTAATTTGATTTTAAAGTGTAGATAACCTGTTGAAGTTCTCACTTCAGCAGAAATGCTTTAATAGATTAGAGATACAAATTTATAGGTTACAAAAATTAAAAGAAGAAATGGAAAAGAGAAAAAATGTTATAGATTTGTCTACACTGTTTGACCTCTACATCTAACCCCTTTTTGATGTAATAGGCACTATAGAAAAAGAGTCAAACAAGAATATAGAAATTTAATTAAATAAAAAAATAAAACTAAAAAGGACATCCACAGTATTTGTAATTAGACATGTGAAAATAACTTTTTAAAAAAAATTTTAGAGAAAAAAATTTAAAAATTACCTATTGTAAATTTCCTCGGCTGGTCTGCTCCTGATAGTTCCCATCATACGGTACATTAGGAAAAGTCTTTCCTCGTTAAGACAGATATCTCTACATTGATTGTTTGTCATTATACATGTATTGTCTTGCTGTTCAATTTCAATAACTCGTGCTAATTCTCGACAACACAAACTCTCTTCTTCAGTTGTCATAACCTCACAATTACCACATTGACACCAATCCGTTTTACCAACTCGACTACTTTCTGTGTCTGTTTGTGTATCCTCCTCATCTTCAGTTTCGCTACCCTGAGGATCCATCGGGAAGCACTCCTCCTCCTCCTCAATATTAGAAACCTCTTCTTCAGAAGAAAAAGCCGCCCTTGCTACACCTGCCCTTGCAACACCAATTAGACGAGTCTAAAAGGAGATTATGAAATGACTAATATCAAAACCTGTAATTATTTTCAATTACCTAAGCCTAAAAATTAATAGCTTACCATATCGTCCATTGGACCAACTGCTCCTTCATCCTCAGATGAAGAATGAGACTTTGATGTTACAGTGGAAGAAGCTGAAGGACTTGACATATTGGTTTTAATTTCAATATCAACTAACAACCAAAAAAAAGTCCTGTAATGTAGAAGACAGGAATTTATTAAAAATATATATGAAATAACACAATTTATAAACCTATGAAAAAATGTTTATCTGTATATAGTAAATTAATATTATTTTTTTGATAATGTTTTATAACATATTATTCAGAAGACAAGCATATTTAGTGGTAGATTAGCGGATTAAAACAAATAGTATTTTTTAATATGGTTGAAGAATTATGAGTATGAAATCCAGAACTTTTCTAAATAATCAATACACATACATAATTAGTAGATCAAATTTATTGTCACAAAAAAATTACACTTTTTTATGTTAAAAAAACAAATAAATGAAAAAAAAAATTAAACTATACTTACAAAATATTAAAAAAAAAACATACATACACAAACACAGACACACACAAACACAAACACCAACACACAAACATAGTAAAATAAATTATTTTACACACACCTATTTATATACAATGGGCCAAAAAAATATAACATTATTTATTAGTGGCACATCTCACTGTGATGAAATGTCAATACAGTAGATTAACCCTTTATTAATGACAATGTATGGAAATCACTTAACACTGTAATAGTAATGTTGATTTCTACAAAGGTTAACTTTTAAAAAAAAAAAAATTGTTCATATTCCTTTTTGAAAAATATTTGTACTGGCGATATTGTTAACATGCGCAAAATATATAGATGTTCTAAAAACTTACCTAGCGATCCTCTACCTGTGTACTGTACAGTGAGCGTGGCCGAGAATAGAGGAACGTCATCACATTTTATTTGCGTGCACGCCTTAGGCGCGCGCACTGCAGAGAGGAGGACTGTGGGCGGACACTACAGAGCTGACTGACAGTAAGAGCAACCTTTAGACGCATGCGCTGTGAATAAGTAAAGGCAAGATGGCCGCGGTCTTATTCCTCTGCGCTTTATAAAACACGGTAACATTTTTGGATATACATTAGTTTAACACATATTTAACATGCAATTTCAAGCCTTACGCGCAACTATACACTAGTATAATCAAGGTTGATTTTCTATGAAAGTTCCGCTTTAATGAGGCTGATGTTACAAGTAGAAGTGGAATGATTCTCGGACAAACCAGCTGCACCAACATTTGCATTGATTTAAATGGGGGATTTACATCCTTGAATGCTGTTGCAGTGTGTTGGAGAACTTTCTAGCATTGAAGAGGTTATTAAAAGCCACTTTTGCATCAAAGGGAGTTTTCATGTGTCCCCTTTGCAAGAAAATTATATAATCTCTGCTCAGAACATTAGCCTCATTCTTCCTTTCATTATAATACTATTTATTTCCCTGACAGTTGAGTACATTAACCCTTAGAAACAAAATTTGATGGCAGATAAGAACCATTCGACCCATCTAGTCTTCCCAGTTTTCCTGCTGTAAAAAACTCAAACCTTACTTGGTCTTTGGTCTTTTCTTATGTTCAGGATAGCCTATCCCATGCATGCTTACATCCCCTCACTGTATTAACCTATGCCGTATCTGCTGGTAGGCTATTCCACTTATCTACTACCCTCTCAGTGAAGTAAAACTTTCTTACATTACATATTAACCTCTCTCCCTCTTGTCCTAACATTTTTACTCATTTAAAGTGTTGGTAATGTCCTAGTACATCTGAATTGCCAAGTTCAATAAAGTATATCGGTAGCTTTAATTTTTAAAAGCGTTAGGTCATTCTTTAGTTTTTAACCTTCAAAGTTTAGTGGCAATGGAAGCCCGTCTGCCATATTTAAAAATCCTCCAATCGAATGTGTGCTCGTGAAGTCTGTGTCTTCTATGCTCGCTCCACTGAATTAGCCGATGGGAGGGGGTGCAGAGTAGGCAACGCTCACTGCTGAGGGGGCAGGATTACATACAGAATGCATAGAAGTTTGTGCCTCTGAAGGATCCATTGTGTCGGCTGACACCAAGTCGGCTCTAACCAACTTACAGGGAGTTTGATGAAAAGGGGCGGGAGGGGAAGACTTCAACAAGGAATTTCGGCGAAACGATACAGGTACAGACATTACAAACAGGGCCATGACTACTGAAAAACTTTAATGAATCAAAATAGGGCATATTATTGTTGGACATTACTCTCCCTTTAAAATGTACTTCACTGCTGTTTTGAAGGTAAAGGGTGGTCACACCAAATATTGATTAGATATAGATTTTTCTTCTGTTCACACACTATGCATTTTGTTAATTGATAAAAAATCAACTATTAACATGTCTATTTTTGAATTCGTTCTTACTTTACAGCATTTTTTCATACCTGTCTAACACTTTTGCACAGTACTGTATATCCTTCTGGAGATGGGGTCTCCAGTACTGTACACAATACTCTAAGGGAGGTCTAACCAGAGATCTGTAGAGTAGAACGGCCACTTCCCTTTTTCTGCTACTAATGCCCCTACCTATACAACCCAGCACCCTGCTTTCATTCTCCTCTGCTTTAAAGGGATAGTAATACTTCATTTTATCTTTATTTTATTTTGTAGCCATTAAAAAAGCATGAAGAACGATATGTCTTATCTCTCAAACCTTTATGGTTTGAGAGATATTCACAAGCAAAGTTTCCCCTCCCGCCCCTTTTACCTAGTGTAAGCCATCTCTTCTCAGATGTGGAATGCAGACCATAGACCAGACAGATAACAGAAGGGGATAATCTTCTTCCTATGAGAGCAATGAAAGCCCTTCCCCCCTTGACAAGTTTTTCAGGTTTTTCCCCTATCTTAATTGAAGATTGTCCCTCTCTGCAGTCTACCTGGCACCTCCCTTCTGCTCTGGCTGAGCAGTGTTACATCAGTAAAAGGGGCAGGAGGGGGATACTTTGTCATTGAATTACTCTTGAACTACAACTCTGACAGAATTGATATAACACCCTCCAAAGTCCAAATACTATGATGATTAATTAGAGCTGTTTTTATTATGAAACATTACTTTCCCTTTAAGGACTAGAATGTGGAGACCTTGCTAGCATAAAGCATTCAAAGAAATAAAGACCCAATTTAAATAATCTGGAATTTGGGTAATTTTTTATTTGTCCCCTATGAGTTGCTCCAGAATCTTTTGTGCTAAAGACTTGTGTTGCAATGCGTTGGATATCCCTATGGCACTCAATGGGTTAAACAGAGATTAGAGAATCTCTTGTTCTGCTCACAATTCAATTCAATTCAATCCCCTTATATTAAAGGGTTAGTAATGTCAGCAATTATAGTAACATGTTATATTGTAGATATTAAAAAAAAGAAATTAACTAGAGCAAGTCCCGTCTCTCAAACATTTATAATTTGAGAGATATAAGGTTTTAAAGTTTCCCCCTCTTTCCCCTTGCGCTGATGTCAGCTGTATAGCTGACAGAAGGAGGTTTGAGTCCTGTGATGCAACGAAGGCTCTTCAGCAGAGCCAAAATAGCGCTATCTAAAAAGAGATACATAATTGGAATGGTCTATAAAGTGTGCCTGGTTTGTATTTCTTTTTAGATACTGCTATTTTGGCTCTGCAGAAGAGCCGCCAGATGGACCAGGATCTCCTTCTCTCAGAGTCTGACATCAGAGAAAGGGGAGGGAGGAGGGAGCTTTAAAGGAGCCGTAAACTTTTTTTAATGAAAACACATATTTTACAGAGCATTTCCTGCTGAATAAAACAAGGTCACTCCCACTGCTGTCAGATGTTTTATTCAAAAAGTATAACAGTTTAAATAATCAGGAAGTGAATTTACTGTGTTTACTTCCTGGAAGTTCTGACAGGAAGTGACTCATCAGTTTCTATTACATTCTATGGAGAACTGTATGTCTCTGACTTTTCTGACTTTCCTCTCCATTAGAATCTAACAGGAAATCAAATTAGAATTTGGCCACTAGAGGGCACTGCTAATGTAAAAAAACATGGGTTTAAACTGTAATAACTCTGGAAATATAAATCTCTCGGCAGTGGGAGTACCCTTATTTTACTCAATAGGAAAATCCATACAATATATATTTTTTCATAAAAAAAGTTTACTGCTCCTTTAAAACCTTATATCTCTCAAACTATAAATGTTTGAGAGATGGGATTTGCTCCAGTTAATTTATTTTTGTAATATATGCAAAATAACGTTACTGCAAACTGACATTACTAACCCTTTAAGGGTGGTTATTATTAGCCAATATGATGATAGAGAGAATAACATGGCGGGGGCACCTAAATCTACTTAATCCAGAGACTATGGGACAGACACTTTATTGTCTGTGATGAAACGTGGTTCTTACCACTCAAAATGTGACAAACTATTGTCCACACGTGTGATGGATCCTGTACACTATGCTGATAAAGCAATGATTTAATGAGCTAACTACAAGCCTTTATAAGTATGGTTAATTGTTCTTTCATGTTCAGGGCTTGAAAAATATCAGTGAGAAAAAGCTGCTAGTCAGGAAGTGAAAAGTTCATAGTCCACCCATTGTTAATCACCGAGGACAGCATAAATTCTTACTAGTCTACTGGAGGTAGACTAGTCACAGTGGGCTAGTGAGAATTTCCAGCACTGGTCATGTGACTACAGTGGGGAACTGTTTCCCTAGAAATGTTTCCCTGTAAATGTATTTAATAGGAAATTAAAACTTCTTACTGATAACAATTCCCCACATACCTTACTATGCCCACAACATTATAATGTCCTCCATTAATTTTGTCATGTGTCTTTACTCACTAGATAACATTTTATTAAAAGATCCTCCGACTCAGCCCAAAGATTCATAGAAAGCTGGGTTGAGCAGGCATGGGAAGGCGGTGATATTCTTTCTGAATGCTGCATTGGTTGTTTATCCAATCGGACAAACAAACAAGGCCAGGGTGGGGGGTATCATGAGGTGTCCTGATGCTCTCCCAGTGTATGAATAAATAAAAATAAATAAAATAGAAAATAAATAAAAGAAACACCCGGATTTGTCCTAATGTCCACCAGCCGCAGATTCCCCAAATACACTGTCTTACTCCAGGCAGCCTAATTCTCCTGCCCACTGGTAGCCACAGATCCCCACATACACTGTCTGACCCACCCAGACTTATTTTCTGGCCCACTTGTAGCAACAGATCCCCATATACACTGTATGACCCATCCAGCCTTGTTCCTCTGTCCATTATATCCACAGATCCCCACATACACTGTCTGATCCCCATCCTGCTTCTGCTAGTAGTCACAGATCCCCATGTACACTGCTTGACCCCCAGACTAGTTCCATTACCCACTGGAAGTCACAGATACCCACATACACAGTTTGACTACACAGCCTGGTTCCACTGGTAATCCTAGATTACAAAAAACACTGTATTCCAAGCCCCCCAAGCCTGGTTTCACTGCCCCTGATAATCATATATTCCCAAACACACTGTCTGACACCCCATCCTTGTTCCACTGACCCACTGGTAGCCATAGAGCCATACACTGTACATGCAATGTCTGCTTCAAAGAACACACTCACTTTGTCACACCAGCCCAAGAATCACATAACAGTGGGGGAGATGCACTAAGGCATGATAAGGAGGTGATAAAGTGGAGTTCCTATGTTATTCTATGGAGCCTATGCACTAATCGTTCTCCAACTCTAGAGATCTTAGTGCATTGGCTCCATAGAATGACATAGGAAGTGGAGAAGTGATATCACTGGAGAAGTTATCTCCGCTTCATCACCTCTTTATCACACCATAGTGCATCTCCCCCCAGGTCTGCTTCCCCAGCCCTGTTTTGTGGTGTTAACCACCACTTTCTCAAAGAGAAGCCCAAATATAATTTAAAAAGTGTTGGATTGATTACATTGGAGCCACAATTGTTGTAATCCTTTCTGGAATAAACTTCCCACATGACTCAAATGGAAAGAGGGTAATTTTTCTGTAGGCCCTAATGTCAGCTAATTCTATACTGACCAACGAGCTTGTGAGTATCCACTTTTCATCTTGTTGTTGATGTTATTTGATGTTCCTACACCACTGGGCGCTCCCTGTTATTGTGTTTCTTTGTATATTTATAAAACAGTGAACTTCTTCCAAAAAATAACTTACAGAAACAATTCCCTCATCCTTAGTTACAGAGCCTCATTGCCTGAGCAAACTATATAATATATGAAAAGAAAACGAAAAGAAAAATTATGATTCTGATTTTTAAAATTTATGCCTATGAGATTTGAAAAAGGAGTTGTACCCCAAAACGCGTCATCGGGCTTGTATATTTGTTATACGTACTGATGTTATTTTCACTCTATGGCAATATTTAAATATTTTTAATAAATATTTTTTATGAAGTCATAAGGATCCAGTTTTCTATTGGTGAGAGTAACTGTATCGGAGCAGTTTATGTTTCCCCGTTTGCTTGAGCTGGTTTAAACCGTTTACCAGCTACTCTACCTAGGGAGTGTGAGTATTTGTACGTTATTGGTTTAACTTTGGTATCTGATAGTTCAAAGATATACTCGTGGTGGTTTGCGCTCTTCCTGTTCGTGTATATGATATACGGCAGATCATGGGTAATTAATGCAGAAAGCATTGTCTTCTAAAAAGCTGGGTGAAAATGCCAACTGCAATGCAATGTAAAACAATGTGTCGGAGATGTATCTAGCATCTAAAGGGTTAATTATGACCGGTTCAAGGAAAATATCAAAACCCCAAATCCATTTATATATCTTCGTATAGATGTTAATGTTAATGAGAACATTTAAATACCAGTTGCTGCCCTTTTGTTCCCAGACTATTGGGAATTGTCAGTATTCAGTCAAACACATCTTATAAATAATCTGATAATGTCTACTAATCTCTAGTTCATTTACTAACTAGGAAATATTTTAATTATTTACTCTTTTTTTCCAGTGTACTAGTACAATACCATCTTCATCCAACCTAGAGACTATCTTTTTGGTCAATTGCCGGTCAAATCATCCAAAGCCAGCTATCATCCTGGATGATGTTTGATCGGAGTTGCAAATGTCAAGTTTACTGCACTTCTCCTAGGGCTCCGTTAATGTGTACAGATAGGTCAGACTAAAGACAGGCTGCTTCATTATGCAAAAGTGAAGCAATTCTGGAGAAAATTTGAAGGAACTAATACAAATTACCATTTATTTAAATGGGGCTAGAAAAGTCAACAATGGATTGGTTTTCAATGCTTTGTCAACCTCTTTAGAATTCAAGGGGTTAAAAGCCCCATTTAAATCAACTGGACTAAAATGTAGTTGTTCTATTCCACAGTTGCTTCACTTTTCCTTAAAAGTATTAGGGATACAAGTTAGAGAGGTTTGGTATCAATTACTCTTGTTTCTTACTAAAAATTGAGCATCAGGGATCTGATTCTGATGCTCTTTGTGCAAAATGCACTTAAAGGGATAGTAATGTTTCATAATAAAAGCAGCTCTAATTAATCATCATAGTATTTGGACTTTGGAGAGTGTTATTTCAATTCTGTAAGAGTTGTAGTTCAAGAGAAATCGAATGATAAAGTATCCCCTCCCGCCCCTTTTACTGATGTAACACTGCTCAGCCAGATCAGAAGGGAGGTGCCCAGGTAGATTGCAGAGAGGGACAATCTTCAATTAATATAAGGGGAAAACCTGAAAAACTTGTCAAGGGGGGCAGGGCTTTCATTGTTCTCATAGGAAGAAGATTGCCCCCTTCTGTTATCTGTCTGGTCTATGGACTGCATTCCACATCTGAGAAGAGATGGCTTACACTAGATAAAAGGGGCGGGAGGGGAAACTTTGCTTGTGAATATCTCTCAAACCATAAAGGTTTGAGAGATAAGACTTATATCTTATTATTTTTTAATGCCTACAAAATAAAATAAAGATAAAACAAAGTATTACTATCCTTTTAAAAGAGCAGTAACATTTTTTATGAAGACCTATACGTTATAGAGATTTTCCTGCTGAGTAAAACAAGGATGCTCACACTGCTGTAGGATGTTTTTTTCAAAAGTTATAACTGTTTAAACTGTCAAGAACTGATAACATTGTCACTTTCGCTATCTATGGAGAACTGTAGTCGGTAACTCACCACTCCCTTGGAATGTAACTGAAAACCAATCCCCAGAAGAAGTGGCTTTTTGCTACATAACATGTAGGGTAGAATAGAGGTTTATGTATTGTATTATTATTTTTTATATAAAGTGGGCGTACACATATATTTTTAATATTGTTTATGTGTATCTGTTATTTATAAGCCTATCAGATATTGAAGGACCATTAAAGTTTTCTTATTTTTGATAAAAACTACTTGTATTTCCAATTATATAGTATATTTGGTGAGACTATTTCCCCAAAGAGTCAGTATTTCCACTAGAGGATTGGGTAATTATCTCCTAGTTAGTGGATGTTATTACAAGAATCCATTTGAGGCTGACTTTCAGTTGGAGATCCAGAGGAAACATTTGTCTGGCAAGGTGTGGAGTCTAACCCAGAGGGAAGGAGGACAAAGACGGGGAGAAAGCCATACAGATACCTGCACTGGGCCTAATCCAGTGGATGCTGATATACTGGTAGGCTTGTCTATGCCTCTAGGACATGTGAGTAGAACTACTGAGCACAGATAAGGTGATTATCAGTGGTGGTGGTTCAAATATCAAATATGGCCTGCACTTAGAGCGTGTGCGCTTCTCTTTTTGTGTTTCTTTTTACATGCAAATTGTTAAAGTCAGCTCGTTTGTCCTGCAGGATCTCTCCTCTGATGTCTCTGCTTTCAAACCCAGCCCACCCGGCCTTCTCTTGGGATCTTTCTAGGAGTGGTCAACCTCTGGTAAATGCTGGTCTGCCAGTTAACTTCTAAACATAAACTGTTACCCTTCGAGGACTTGTAGAGGCTTCATGACCTCGCCTCTGAATTCTGGAAATATAGACAAATTCATAACTGGGGAGAGAATGTAGGCCTTCAGGGAAGGCCTGCTCAGCGAATTTGAAACCTAAACATTGTATGAACGAAAGGCCACATTTATAAGGCGCCCTGATTACATGTTCTCAACATTTTGATGCTGGTGGCATACTGACAGTGGCACTTAGGCGACATTTATAAGGCGACCTGAATATGTGTGAGACATAAAGATGTGTGCAACATAAAGATATTCTGTAATGACACAGGCGCCATATTGAATACGTGCACGACATTTTGACACAGGCTACATACTAACTGCAGCATTGTGAGGAAGGCAACATAAGGAATGTGCCATTGTTAGGCAACAACATAGTTAATGCATCATTTTGAGGAGGGCGACATAAGAAATGGTCGCCATTTGAAAACAATATCATCTCCTTTGTGTACAACTTGTTGATAAATGCTAAACAGGATGCTTTATTAGATACAAAGGCCAGGCGGGAGAGAGACCTACAAGCCACAATTGCTGATGCACAATGTACCACTAGTGTTAAGAGGACCATGAACTCCTTGAAAAGTGAATTGGCAATTGAATCTAATTATAAACTACTCACATATTGGTATCTTACACCAAAATTTCTCCATACCATATTTCCTTCCGTGGACCCTAAATGTTGGCGATGTGGTTTATAAGAGGGTTCTCAATTACACAAATGATGGATGTGCTCTCACCTAAACCATTTAGATGGAAATGCTTATAGGTGTCTTGTTAGAGAAGAACTCTCAACAGATTCTTTTAAATTTACCTCAGCCAAATCTACCCCACAATGGCTCAACATCTTTACTTTACACACACCTCTTAAAGGGATAGTAATACTTAATATGTAAAAAAATATATATTGTAGTGTTTATCCCCGAGTAAAAAAAAAATATACTCTCACTGCTGAAAGGTGTTTTATTCAAAAGTTATTACAGCTCAAATTTAAACTTTTAGTTGTAATATAACAGTGGCCTGAAATTGTACAGTCTTGCTGTAATCCCTCTACCCCCTTCGCCCCTCCCTTCTTTTTATGCTTCTGTATCCCTTATCCCTATCTATAATTGTAATGATTCTTGGATTTCAATAAAGCTTTATGAAAAAATTAAAAAAGTACCATGTTAGTACGTGACATTTGGGGAATGTATATTTGTTCTTTATGACACAGTTTACTTCTCCAAAATGACCCAACATTTCCATAAGTTTATAAAAGTCTCTTGCTTCCATGATATTATAAAACTCATCCCCTCCGATACTGTTATAAAACTCTCTTGCTTGAAAAAGAGGCTAAATCTTACTACGGTTCTCTACAGAATGTGAAAAAAACAGATCTAACACATTAAAACAGTTTGGATCTCATAACTTTTGAGTAAAGCATATCCCGGCCCATTTGTTTTACTGAATAGGAAAAGCCATCATATGTGTGTTTTTTTTCCATAATAAATCTTTACTGGTGTTTAATCACTGGCAATATCCAGGTTTGAAGCCATCAATATATGTGTTTTTTAAATAAATAAATATATATATATATATATATATATATATATATATATATATATATATATATATATATTGCTTCCAAAAATCGGCACTCACATCTTCCAAAAACAATCGCCCGGGTGCTCGGACATAAAATCCTACAGCTTCCCCCAGAGACCAGCACTCACGGGACTTATCAAAAACATTTATTCAATAGTTCTACGTTTCAGTCCTACACGAACCTTTATCAAGAACTTGATAAAGGTTTGTGTAGGACTGAAACGTCGAACTATTGATTAAATGTTTTTGATAAGTCCCGTGAGTGCTGGTCTCTGGGGGAAGATATATATATATATATAATCTTTATTAGTGTTTAACACTTTGAGTGCCAGACTAGCAAAAATCCAGGAGGATGAGTGAGATAATTATTCAGGCTGTGGCATACAGGTCAGAGAAGTCAGCACTGATGAGGTGAAGGAATCCCTAACAACTAAACCAAAAGTCTCTAAAACTCTTACTCTGATAGAAAAACATAGTAAATGTAAATTGATACCTTTATTGAGACTAAAAGCTGTGTACTTACAGATCCACTTTAAATATATAGGGATTTTAATTTGTCTGCTACGGCGTAGTTGATTTGCTTCAGAATTGTTCCAGTGCTTCACAGTAGACCAGTCATATATCATGATTAATTCTGTCATTGTGAATAAAATCAGAACACCGTAGGGAAGAGGGCAGAGGTAGGGAGTTCTCCCTGGACAGCTGTTTTAGTAGATTGTCATGAAATTGGAAACAATGATCTGGATTGTCAAACAGCACAGTACAGGGGCATATTTTCACAAACCAAAACTAATCTTGACAACCTCATTAGGGACTGTCTAACCAATAGAAAACTCTGAACTAATGGTATATAAATGAAAGCTGTAATTAATTTAGTGGCAGTCTTCTTGTCACACTATGTCTTCGCTAACAAGGAGAAAAATGGAAATAATTGGAGGAACGGCCATTCAGAAGCTAAGGTCACTTGTGTGCAACTGTAGATTAAATTTTTAACTGTATGAAAGACAAACACAGACCTTATGCACATAAGAAATTGGAGTCATTCTACACCAAATCAGCTACAATATAGGGGACAAATAAATTCCTGAAAGTCCCATTGATTTATATTGGACTTTAAACCCCAACAAAGCTATAGAGGTTAAAATAAAGCAGAACTCCCACTTCTCATAAAGTAATCTCTATCTAAATATCTGGATTTTTAATTCCCACAGATCCAGCATTAACAACAAAAAGACAGAGACACCAGTGGGAGAACATTTTTGCCAAAGTGGGCACAGTATCAGGGACATTAAACTGACTGTACTAATGGGACAGTTTCGCAATCAGAGGGACAGAAAATTATAGGAGGTAAAATTAATACTACAATTTGACTCTTTGACCTATGGGCTTAATAGAGACAGAGAGTTTCTGTCACATTACCACATGAATTAACTTTTACGATAGTCCCTCTGGGATCATAACTACCTGGACTCAGAGGAAGAATGCAATTTAAATCACATCCTCTACCATTGACTGATCAAGGAATCTGTATCTGGACTAACATTCTTATCTGATTTCCATTATAATCAATGTAATGTGTACTTGTATTTAAGAGAGAAGTTTTCATATTTATCTGTATAACATGCCTGAGGAAGAGACCTAAGAAGTCTTGAAAGCTTGCATTTTAAATCTGTTTAGATAGCCAATAAAGGGATCAACTTTACAAAAAATTTTGCATTCTGTATTTCTACAGCTAACATGGTACCAACTCTCATCTATTATATCTAAATATCTGGCTCCAATAAAGCTTCAGTCCTTTATTTTTTTATTAAATTAGTAGGTTATCGGAGATATTAGCTTTGAAAGACTTACCTGATGATGTCACTGGTGGGATCGCCACGGTACAGCTCAGTACCTAAAATATGTCAATCTTCTCCCCTCCTCCTCCCGTTTGTGCCTTGTTCCATCCTCCATTAGAGATGCACAAATCTTCATATGACCTGGAGAACATTCATTTGTGAGTCTCTGAAGGAGAAAGGAACGAGGCACAATATAGGAGGAGGAGGGAAGGCTGAACCACTGTGATCCCACCAGTGACTGCATCGGGTAAGACTTTCAAAGTTAATATCTCTGTTAAATCACCAAATAAAAAATAAATAAATAAATAAATAAATAATATGTGTATATATATATATATATATATATATATATTGAAGCTTTATTGAGGCCAGATATTTACATAGTGATGACTTTATGGGAGGTGAGAGTTCTGCTTTAATACTGGTGGTAGCCATCTTGGTTACATACATGGTAGAAGCAAATCAGAGCAGTATCCTGTCCTTGCATTAATTAAATTTGTCTGGGTTATACATTTGTCATAGATTTGATGGTTATGTCCTTGTCAAGCAGGTAGGGTAAGCTAAGTGAGGGATCCAATAGACCTACTTGGTTTCTGGTATGTGTCTTCTGTGAGTTTTCTCCTGGGCTTCAGCTATGGATTAAATTATGGCTATGCTCTTTGAGCTTTGGGATGGCACACTGATGGGGTGCTAAGAAGTGCTCCAATTTATAAGGTTTATATCATGGTATTCATATGCTCAGGCTGGCAAGGACAAATTAAATGTCTTTGTTTATGTCACTATGACGGGTGGGAATAAGGACCCTTGTAGCCTCAGTGCTGGTTGGACGCTGGGGTGCGATTCTAGGGAACGATTCTTGGGAGTGGTGAAGGCTTGGCAGGTACTCCCTTGCTGCAGCTGAAGCTGAGTAAAGGTGCTGGTCGCGAAACCAGATTGTTCCACCCTAGTTGAGCCAGGGTTCAACCAGGATGGGAGTAACTGGGAACCATATAGAACTAGATACACCAGAAGGCAGGACGAGGAGAGGGGAAACAGGAAGCCAGAGGCCATGTGGAGAGTAGTCAGACAGTCAGATCACAATGGTCAGCCAAGCCGGGATCAGGTAGCCAGAAGTCAGATCAGAATGGTCAGCTAAGAGGAGGTGAGGTAGCCAGAAATCAGAATAGAAAAGGCACAGGAATAACCAACAATCTAGCTTGTGGAAAGAGCAAGGATTACAGTAAGTGAGCAGTTAAAATAGTGTGTTTGACCAATAGGAAGCAGGGCTAATCAGAGCCCTGCTGGGAGTGGAACCATGTCCAGTGGGAGAAAAGGTCAGGACTCTGTCAAAAATTATTGGGGCTGAAGCTTAAACAATACTGGCACTGGGGTTGCTTTATGGTTTTTTCATGATTTCCTTTATATTTTATTTGATGTATATTTGTTTCTTTCCACTTTACTTTATGTTTGGTTAATTTCCTGTGTTTATATGTCACTGAAGGGGAGGCTGACCATGCGTCTGTACACCTGTAGGGTCACGGAGCAACTGAGCAGGCATATGCGCAGTACATACAGAAGCAGGAAGATGCTTGCACATGTGCAGAAGACTGGGATCGGCGGCCGCTGCGACCAGAACGACGGCCGATTGGCGTGACAGTTTATGATCAAATGCAGCCAATGGTTCTTAATTCTTTTTTGGTCAGGGAAATCCTAACATGCAGTTTGAAAATTTTGGGGCACACCAAACATTTTATAACATCTGTCTAGCTCATAATGAAGAGTACAAATTCATAAATGTAGAATTACTTTTAGGTCTCCCAATCAGAATAACAAAAACCTACTGTCCAAAACTATTTCCTTAAATATACATTTGAAACTCAGCAATCACATTTTTGTCAAAGTCATAATAGAAAAGATGGAGAGCTCCCAAGGGATGTCCATGGAACACCAAAATGCCAGGACAACCTGGTTGAGAACCACTGAAGTAGGTAAAATTCAAATTGGTTTAGAATAAATTATCCTTTTAGGATTGTAAACATGACCCTAAACTCGAGCATTATAAGGTTTGAGGTTGTTTTTTTTATTTGTTTTTTGTTAATTTTTTTTTTTTTGTTACTTTTTCACTTGCTGTAGGGATCAATGGCCTCACTTTTTATACTTGCTATCTTCTTGGCAGACTAGAATACTTTGAACTAGGATCATTTTAACAATATGTTGATATTTATCTAGGGCCGCTGATGGAAAGAGCCCTCCACAATCAATAAGTAAGTCTTGATTATTATTTAACACAGAATGGAAACTTTTTAATCTTCCTCTCCCTGATGATCTGGGCACACAACAGATTCCAGTCAATGTCTTAACTCCTTAATGACCCTCGACTCACCAAGACCGTCATGGCTGTGCGGGTGTAAGGACAGGTGACGGCCCTGACACGTCATGGAATTCTGGGATTGGAACAATTACAGAATGCAGAGGTGAAAAAAAAGTGGTGTGGTCCTCTAGAGGGCCCCAACCCCGGACCGCATGGTCCTTGAGGGGTTAATCCAGAGCTGAAAACTCAGCATTGTGGGAAGATGGGGCTTTCAATGTTTAGTTAAGCTACTGAGGGTAGGTAGCATCACATATATCGACATGAGAGAAAACTGAATTTTGTGCAGTCAATTTAATGCAAGACTAAAATAGTGTACGCCATTGTAAGTCCTTGGTTTACATCTTTTTTTATTACAATGTATGTATTCTGTTTTTAATTGCACCACACTGGGACCCACAAACACTACAAAGAGCATATTTAAAAGGTCCCTCTCTCTCCTACAAGTTTATTATAACATCTCCTCAGGGATCTTGTGATTTTAATTTTATTTACATAGGGCTTTATAGGTGTATTAGAGTAGGACGTGCCTCAAAGAGAGATACCTTGATGCGGTGGCAATTTTATACATGACTTGGCCAATTTATGAAAACCAAAATCTCAGTTATTTACTAAGAAATATTATATTTATTATATATATATAGAGGTATGCAGGTCTGTCTTTCTGTCTACTATTGTAAGCTTGACTACTAACATTTAGCATAATGGGAAAACAAACTTAGCTATGATGTTAGAAATGTCTCCAGAAGAGAGTTCTTGTCTTTATCAGATTGTAAATGTAAGTGACCAGCTATAGACCACAATATAGTTTCAGTCCATTAATTCCTAGAGACTCAGTTCCCCTTTGAATAGGATTGTGTCAATCTATCGAGTTAAGCCAATTAAAATACTAAGAGACACATACTATATTTTAAAGTTCACGAGACTGAGTGTTCTAAGACGTAACTAAATTAATCGACACGTAAAGTTCAGCGTCTGAAATGCCAAAAATCAAGAAAACTGCCACTCACTGGCCTGTTATTGAGGATGATGTATTAACTCTTTAAGTGTCAACGCAATGTGTTGGCTACATCCCTAACACACAAAGGGTTAAGAAGAACAGTAGAAATTTTAGAGAAATCCATTGCACCACATGGTGAAACTAATAATCCCAGTTCATTTAAATGTGCTTTTTTCACTCCTTGAATGCTACAGAGATCTCCAGTGCATTGCTAAGACACATTGTTGGAGATCTTCCTGGTATTCAAGGGGTTAAAAGCCCAAGTTACATCAATAGAAATTTATTTGGTTTGGTTAAGAATTCCTACAATTAGTTTCTTCATGGAGTATTTGGGCATCCAGTGCAAGATATTAATCCCAGATGCCCCTAGGCAAGGTACTATAGGCACCCTTAGCTCCACCCATGGCTACACCCCCACTCCTCATATGACCCCACCCAAGTCACAGCCACTGCTCTCTGGCACAGAAAATACCCTTGGTCTATAACAAGCAAGGATAAAAAAACGTTAACTGCTAGATTGCTAGAGATATCTCCAATACATTGCTCCAGCAGTGGAGATCTCTCTAGCTTCCAAGGGGTTAAATAATTAACTGTAGATGGGTAGAAAACTGGTGCTAAAGACATGTGGGTGTGATCAGAACAACTGAGATGCTCCTCAAATATAGGGAGCTAAGCAGTTTCCTAATCTGCCTATTGGGAAATCAGGCCCTTTGGGTGACTCAGCCTGAACTAAAGGAAGCAGTAACCAGCAGAGATTCAGCACAGGCTAACACCATGTCCATGATGGCAGCAGGTGACAATAAGCTTCAGCTTGTAACTGCATATTATATATATATATATATATATAGAGAGAGAGAGAGAGAGAACTTCTGTGGGTCAGTGAAGCCAAGAAATATGCCATGGGGAGTATTTACCCCTGGCAGAGTCACTCGAGGTAGACAGAACAAAGCTAGGACACCAGACTCAATCGAGCCAAGATATGCCAACCTGCACTGGACTAGCATGGCAGATTGCGGTCCCTTCACTCAGAATGGCTTCACAATAAAAATAATGGTCCTTGATCCCAGGAGGCTGGCAAGAAACTTCCTACAGCAGCTGGACGACCAGCTCAATGGATGAGGGTGCTAAGAGTTTTCAGGTTCTATCAGGCTGCCTTTTGTCTTTAGACATTAGAATGCTGAACATTCAATATATGAGTATGTTTTAACTCTTGGATGAATTAGTACAAGAACTGAATGCTTGGAACAGCAGTTCCAGGATCCATACCGCTGTTGCAAATGTGAGCAAGTGGCCCTTCTAGAAGCTCAAATTGGAGCTCTAGAGACTCATATTGCAACACTGAGAGACATTGACAAACTTGAGAGGAGTCTCTTGCTAACTGAGCAGAGTCTAGCTGGGTCACCTAGCAAAGAGGGAGGAGATCAGCTAGAAGGAAACCAGGCACATAGCTGGGTGACAGTTAGAAGTGGTTGCAGTGGAGGAGGGAAGAGGAAGAGGGCAGCTAGTCCTGAGTTTTTCCGTCCAAACAAATTTGCTCATTTAAGTGAAGATGTTAAGGAGGCAAACCCAGAAGTGGAATTGCTGGAGAAGACTGTTCTCCCTAACAGCCGGGAGAACAGCTCCTCTAGCACAGAGGGGATCCAGAGGAAAGTGAAGCCTAGGCAGGTTGTGGTGGTAGGGGACTCCATTATTAGGAGAACAGATAGGGTAATCTGTGGCTCTGATCGCGGCAACCGAATGGTTTGCTGTCTCCCGGGTGCCCGGGTTCGGCATGTTGCGGACAGGGTGGACAGATTATTGGGAGGGGCTGGAGAGGATCCAGCTGTCTTGGTGCATATTGGTACCAATGACAAAGTAAGAGGAAGGTGGAGTCCTAAAAGGTAATTTTAGGGATTTAGGCAGTAAGATTAGGAACTGGACCTCCAAGGTAGTATTCTCAGAGATACTACCTGTGCCATGTGCTATGCCAGAGAGACAGCGGGAGATTAGGAAGCTCAATGCATGGCTGAAGTCTTGGTGTAAGAAGGAGGGCTTTGGGTTTCTAGAGCACTGGGCTGATTTTGCTTTGGGGTACAATCTCTATAGCAGGGATGGATTGCACCTGAATGCAAGAGGGTCTCAAGTGCTTGGGGAGAGGATTACTAGACGGTTGGAGGAGATTTTAAACTAGGAAGGGGGGGGGAGGGGGCAATAAATACTGGGATAGATAGTATAGAAAGGGAAGGCAATGTAGTTAATAACCAGGTGGGAGGATCTGGGGGCGGGGTTAGTATAGATGATAGGAAAAAGCATATAAACCACATCAAAACTAAATCACAAATGGAACACAGCAGTGACATAAATTGTATGCTTGCAAATGCCAGAAGTTTAACTGGTAAAATAGGGGAACTGGAGCTGGTAGCTGAAATTGAAAACTATGACTTGATAGGCATAACAGAAACATGGAGGGATGACACACATGATTGGTCAATCAATTTGGAGGGCTACATGTTATTTAGAAAAGATAGGTCAAACAAAAGAGGTGGTGGGGTCTGTCTGTATGTCAAACCAGCATTATTGCCTCAATTGCGGGAAGATATATGTGATGACAGTAGTGAACATGTGGAATCCCTGTGGGTTGAAATAATCACTGGGGGTAAAACTGCCCAGAAAATATTAGTGGGTATTTGTTATAAACCACCCAACATTGCTGACCTTGAAGAATCAAAGCTATTAATGCAAATAGAAAAGGCTTCTCAATTAGGGAGAACTATAATTATGGGGGATTTTAATTATCCAGAAATAGACTGGAAAAATGGAACAGCTTATTCTGCTAAAAGCAGCAAGTTTCTGAAGTTGTTGAATGACAATTTTTTTTCACAACTAGTGCAGACCTCAACCAGAGGGAATGCATGTTTGGATTTGGTAATAACTGACAATGAAGAACTTATCTCTAACATCCAAGTTAGGGAGCACTTGGGGAATAGTGACCATAACATGGTATCTTTTGAGATTTATTCAAAAAAGCAATTTGGTATGGGTTCCACCAAAACACTGAATTTTAAAAAGGCCAACTTTAGCAGATTTAATGCATCCCTTGGTCTCGTTGACTGGGATAAAATATTTTCAGGAAAAAACACAGAAGGTAAGTGGAATGCACTCAAAATAACATTGTAAAAATACACATATAAATTTATCCCTGTTGGAAACAAATACAAAAGAAGGAAATTAAAGCCAATGTGGCTTTACAAAAATGTCAACAAAAACTGTAAAAAGGCTATTAAATTAGCTAGACTGGAGAATGAAAAAAATATTGCTAAGGAGAGCAAAAGCAACCCAAAAAAATTATTTAAATACATTAATGGCAAAAAATTAAAGTCTGATAATGTTGGGTCCTTGTTATCTGAAACGGGTGAGATGGTCAAAGGGGACAGAGAGAGAAGGCAGATATTTTAAATATTTTAAATAATTTCTTTTCTTCTGTTTTTACCAAGGAAGACCCAATGGACAAGAATCTGCAAGCTACTTTTACAGAACAGTCACAGCAAGCATGGGACTGGCTAACACAAGAAAAGGTGTTAAAACAATTGAATAGTGTTAAGGTAGACAAAGCTCCGGGGCCAGATGGTATACACCCACGGGTACTTAAAGAGCTAAGCCAGACCCTGGCCAGACCGTTATATTTGATTTTCAGGGATTCTTTTATTTCAGGTATGGTGCCCATGGATTGGCGTAAAGCAGATGTGGTGCCCATATTTAAAAAGGGATCAAAGTCACAGCCAGGAAATTACAGACCTGTAAGCTTGACATTTGTGGTAGGGAAGCTGTTTGAAAGGTTGCTAAGGGAATATATTCAAGAATTCTGCTGGAACAGGAATATCATTAGTATTAGCCAACATGGCTTTGTGAAAGACAGGTCTTGTCAAACGAACTTGATCGCATTTTATGAAAAAGTGAGTAATAATATAGATGAGGGAGCGGCAGTTGATGTGATCTATTTAGACTTTGCCAAGGCATTTGATACAGTTCCGCACAAGAGGTTACTGTACAAATTGAATGAAATAGGCCTAGCGGAAAATGTTTGTGTGTGGATCGGAAATTGGCTGAAAGATAGAATGCAAAGAGTGGTAGTAAATGGCAAGTTCTCCAGTTGGATAAAAGTGATAAGTGGAGTACCTCAGGGATCTGTCCTGGGTCCTCTTCTTTTTAATTTGTTTATTAATGACCTCCCAGAGGGCATAGGGAGCCATGTATCAGTGTTTGCCGATGACACAAAATTAAGTAAGGTAATGAAGTCTGAACTGGATGTGTCTTCATTACAAGAGGATTTGGACAAATTGAGTAACTGGGCAGGCAAATGGCAAATGAGATTCAATATAGACAAGTGTAAAGTTATGCATTTTGGGTATAATAATAAAAATGCAACATATAGTTTAAATGGTGTTTCTCTGGGGAAATCTACTAATGAAAAGGATTTGGGAGTAATGGTAGACAATAGACTCAGCTGTAGCATGCAGTGCCAGCTGGCAGCTGCAAAGGCCAATAAGATATTGGCATGTATTAAAAGGGGAATTGACTCAAGGGAGGAAGATATAATTATGCCTCTTTACAGGTCCATGGTAAGACCCCACCTAGAATATGCTGTGCAATTCTGGGCGCCCTTTCTGAAAAAGGACATTATGGAACTAGAGAGAGTGCAGAGGAAGGCTACAAAACTAGTAAGGGGAATGGAAAGTTTTAGTTATGAAGAGAGGCTAGAAAAATTAAACTTGTACACACTAGAAAAACGGCGTCTTAGAGGGGATATGATAACACTATATAAGTATGTTCAAGGCCCATATAAAGGGCTCGCCAAAGACCTGTTCATTAACAGAACAGTACACAGGGCAAGGGGCCACCCGCTTAGACTTGAGGAAAGGAGATTTAATCTACAGCAGTGGAAGGGTTTCTTTACAGTAAGGACAATAAAGGTATGGAATTCACTTCCTGAGGAGGTGGTGCTATCAAATACATTAGATGCCTTTAAAAGGGGCCTGGATACTTATTTAAAAGAGCATACCATAGAGGGCTATGTACGTTAGTATTGGGATTAATATTTAGTTAGGGCTTGTTGATCCAGGGAGAAATCTCTTCTTTTGGATCAACGATGGTAAACGGGAATAGGAAAAGGGTTGAACTAGATGGACGCAAGTCTTTTTTCAACCTAAATTACTATGTTACTATGAATAACATCAATTGGAACCTTGTAAGTTTGTGTGAGAGTCATAAAAAAAGACAAAGATTTAGTCAAATTAGAAGATGGACACTTGCTATACCATAAAGGACCAATGATGGATGATGTGGAGAAGTCAGATCATCGATTAACGAAACTAGAAAGTATTTCTTAAAGAAGTACTTCCTGTGATATCAAACTAAACAGTCAATATGTTTTTCAAATTATTCAAGTTTATGGCCCTACAGGTAGCCACAGTGATTATGAAGTTGAAGAATTTTATGATGATTTATTATACCTCTACGAACAGGACAATTACCACTACTATAATGAGAGATTTCAGTGGGGGAATTGGTAAGATCCGAAATGATGGAAAAACGATCAGACCACATGGAACTGGAAAAAGAGATGATAGAGGAAAGCAAGTGATCAGGTGAGAGCTGGCCTGGGGGGCAGAGGGCAATTGCCCCCTGGGTCAGTCAATTGTTTGGACCAGTGGGCTACTGACTCACTCAATCTCCCACTTGCTGATGTTAATGGAGTTCATTAGTGGTAAGTGATAATACAGAGCTTATAAATTAAATGGATCTGCAAAACTTATACCTCAGAGTGACAATCCAAATGGAGCTACACTAGTAGCAAAACCCATTTCCCTTGTAAGCTCTATGGTATCGCTTGTGCAGCCTTGCTTACATTGTAAGCTCTGTAGTAACACTAGTGTAGTCCCTTTTCAATTGTAAGCTATGTAGTACCACTTGCCTTAATTCACAACATTAATACCAATTTTAATATTAACAAAAAAGGTGTTTATCTGAGACAGCGGACTGCAATGACAGTAGGAAAGGGCCATATGATTGTACTTGCCCCTCTGGCCACAAGTTGCCAGCCCTCTAATGTAAGTGATTGAATTTGCAGAAGAACAAAATTTGTACATCATGAATTCATTCTAAAGGAAAAAGGCCCTGAGAAAATAGACATGGAAAAGGCCTAACGGTAATACAAGTGAAATTGACTTCATACTTGAAAATAATAAAAAAACATTCACTGACTGCTCAGTCTTAGATTATTTTAACATTGGAAGTGACCATCGTGTAGTAACAACAAAAATCAAAATTGACTATAAAAGAAAATAATGCTTCATTGTGTTGCAACTCCTTCCATACACATACATTTCACCCTACAATGAAAAAGTGATGGAGACTGTCGTAGACACTGCCCATGTCCTTGCACCCATTAGTTTTTTCTTTAACTAAAAATATGTTAAAATTTGCGTTTTAGTTTTTGAATTTATAGGGATAAATGAGATTATCAAATACAGTGCAAGGTTTTCCTGGAGTAAATTTGTAATACAATCAGGATACCTACATCTGATGTCTTTAAGTAGCATGTAACTCTGAGTGTAGATTTTGGGAATTAGAGATATCAGATCACTGAGGTTTTCTTTATACTTTTAGGCAACATATAGCCTTTAGACAGACTTTTTGGCAATCTGGATTATGCCCCGGTAACATTATAATCAGGGTACAGATATTTAGTTGCCTACATCATATATTTAGATTCCTTAGGTTTTCTTTACACTTTTAGGCAACATATAGCCTTTAGATAGATTTTCTGGCAATCCGGATTATGCCCCAGTAACTTGATAATTAGGGTACAGATACTTAGCTGTCCACTGAAGCCTAAGTCCTTGGGCTGACTTAGACCATCTTTCCGGGTCACTCCCTCCTGAGGTTGGCTACAGATGGGTAGCCGTGCCGGTACTGCTCCAGAGCTTCTTCCTAGAATGGCGAACAAGAGAAGCTCCTTTACACCATTCTGCAATAAAATGACAGGACAACTTCTGGTTCCACAATGAACTCAACTTTATTTGGCAAATATAGCTCTTTTTATACAGTTTTACCTTTATCATTCAGACAGGGTTATACAAAGCACACAATGGGATGTCCACAAGATAATGCAATCACTGGGACATGATACAAAGGGCCAGACATGATTACTTTAACTAGACAAAGGGGCTGGGCCAGGGTAAACAATAGAACAAAGGCATGAAGGGCTAGAATACACAAATGTTACACAATGCCAGCTGGGTGGAAGCATCTTTTCCAGGGTTTGAATATTCCACTTCAAACCCTGGCCAATCCAGAGCTGAGAAACCTGGGGCCAATCCTGACGGCTGACGTCACAACAGTCTTTGGCCTATCAGTGGCTACAGTTTGGTTGTCCCTTGGCCAATCCAGAGTCCGCAGACATTTTCCTATGTTATCTTTATGGGAACCTTTTAAATGTGTCACGGGCATCCGTTGACCAATACCTGGGCCGCCTACTTTCTCCATTTTAAGTTTATGGTGTCCCTTTAACTCTGGTCTTGCCAATCAAGCGGTCTGAAGGCTCAACATTGTCGAGTTTGACTGATGCATTCGACGACTCAAACCCGGGCAAGGCCAATCCTTGTTAGTCGTCGAATGTCAGTTGACAACAAAGTATCTTGTCGAAAGTAAGTCGTTGACACCATATCCCTAAAACACGTTGAACGCTAGTTGACAAACTCCGTTCCCCAACCTCGCTGTGTTAAATCCCTATGCTAGGGTGTCGTTTAGTCTTTTGCTGAATATGCGACCTCGACATAATGGGCCAACTCCCATTACCACCCCCCCCCTTTCCTGCACCCAAGACCTCCGACAATCCCAGGTGAGGTCTTGGGAAAATAAATAGTGGTCTCCACTCCCGCTAGGTGTCCTCTTGCCTCAACAGGGCATCTGCATTGCAGTTGTTCTTGCCAGACCGGTAAGGTGTCACGGTTTTTTAAGACACTCAGACCATTGGGTGAATAAGAACACAGTTTATTTAAAATAAGATAAGGCAATCACACGCCCTCTAGTGGTGGTAAATATACACAGATAATATATAGATATAATGGTAAATGCACAAATGACTTATAAGTACAATTACACAGTAATAGAATAGCGTATACCCCTCAGGGGTTAAGTCCTTGATAACAGTCAGTCTCAGATGTGGATGTTTGGAACGCCCCGGGTGTTACAAGGCTGATGCTGGAGACCAAGACTATCACCGGCTGGATACTGGACTGCCCTGCCACGGTGTTCAGTAAGAAGCACAAGAGTCCCCGTAGCCCCCTCGGGCGTACCTACTGGAACTGCTTCAACTAGTGCAAGTGCATAAGGCCCCCACGGGCGTGATTGGAACCGGCCTTCAATGCGATAACTACCAAGCCTCCTCAGACATAACCAGATAACGGGATAGCACACGCTAGAGCCGACAGCCCCCACGGGCGTGATTACCGGAATACAAATGCTGATGCCTGTGCCTGCAACCACTCGGTAAAGCGGAATCGCTCAATGAACAAGAGAGAGAGTCTCAGGTGCCCAACCGGCCCAAACGGATGTAAACACTCTGCAAGAATGTGTGAAGCTGCTGACGAAGAGCGGCCAGCTCAGCAGTAGTATTCATTGAGAAAGAGACTCTTACAGGATTAGTGATAGAGTGGAACCCAGCGGCAATGCTAGGGTTAATTAGCACATTTACTCGAGGCTTTTCAGCGGTATCGCAAGGCTCTGCAGTCTGAGGGAGGCGCGTGTACGCACAACTCTGCAAAGGAAAATGCACTGCACTGATCGGAGTACACCAGGCAAGGCAGTCACACCAAAAGCTGGAACAGCAGATAGAAATGTAGCGGCGGCGACAACTGGAACGCAGGTCACTGTAGAAAGCAGGAGTCGTTCTTCGGAGCGGGAGGTCAGCCAGGCCGGGTCGGAGCATGTAGAAGGTAGTCATACAAGCCGGGTCGTACACAAGCAGGAACGTCAGCCAAACCGGGTCAGGATCCAAAGGTGGTAGTCAGACGAGCCGGGTCATACACGAGCAGGAACACAGGAGAATAGTCAAGACAAGCCAAGTCGGTACACAGGAATCCGGAACACAGGAACACAGCAACAGTAACTGGCACAGAAACACCACGAAAGGGCACCTTACAGTTGTGCTAGCCAGGTATAAAAAGGTCACCAGGGGGCGGACCAAACCAACACAGCAAATCAGTATCTGTCAAGCTGAGACTGACAGGAATCACAGGCACTGTGATAGTACCCCCCTCTCAAAGACCCCCTCTCCCTGCTCGAGGTCTGGGTTTAGAAGGGTATTTAGAGTGAAAACTGCGTAGTAATCTGGGTGCGTGGAGGTCCCCTTGATCAACCCAAGAACGTTCCTCAGGACCATAGCCCTTCCAATGAACCAAGTATTGCAGCTTTCCTCTAAATCTCCTAGAATCAATAATGCTCTGCACCTCATATTCTTCTTGGCCCTGGATGTCCACCGGCCCAGGAATCACTGGCGTAGTAGTATAGTGGTTACACACCAAGGGTTTCAGGAGCGACACATGGAACACATTGTGAATGTGCATTGAGGGTGGAAGCTCCAAAGCATAAGAAACCGGATTAATCTTGCGAATAATCTTAAATGGACCGATAAACCGGGGAGCCAGTTTGTTAGATGGTACTTGTAAATTAAGGTTTCTGGATGACAGCCATACCCTGTCCCCAACTTGAAAGGAGACCGCTGGCAGACGTCTGCGATTCGCGTGCCTCTGCTGACGCCGAAATGACTGACTGAGGGACCTCTGGACCTGTGACCAAGTGGAACGAAGCTGTGCCAAGTGCTCATCCAGAGCAGGGATCTGTTGCGCCTGAAAGGAGTCCGGGAGCAGACAAGGCTGAAACCCATAACTAACGAGAAACGGAGAGCTCCCGGACGATGAATTAACCGCACAGTTTCTGGCAAACTCAGCCCATGGCAACAGGTCAGCCCAATTGTCATGATGATCAGTGACAAAGCAACGCAGGAACTGCTCCAGTCCCTGATTGGCACGTTCAGCGGCCCCATTCGTTTGGGGATGGTAAGCGGAGGAAAATGACAATTGAATGCCCATCTGGCCACAAAATGCCCTCCAAAACCTAGAAACGAACTGGCTCCCTCGGTCGGATACAATCACTCTAGGTACTCCGTGCAGGCGGAATACTTCCCTAGAAAAGACTACAGACAATTCCTGAGCCGATGGAAGGCCAGTCAGAGGCACAAAATGTGCCATTTTAGAGAATCTATCGACCACCATAAGAATGAACGTAAATCCCCTAGACGCTGGTAATTCTCCCAAAAAGTCGATAGAAATATGAGACCAAGGACAGTCTCCGTTGGGCACAGGTTGCAATAAGCCCACAGGGAGATGCCTAGGGGTCTTAGCACGGGCACAGGTGGTACAGGCTGCGGTAAAAGCGGCACAATCTGCTCTCAAGGTAGGCCACCAAAATAATTGCGACAGAGACCAGACTAGTTGGTCCCTACCAATATGCCCAGCCGCTTTAGAAGCGTGGTAAGTTTCCAACAAACGGACACGGAATGGCACATCAACAAAACATTTCCCCACAGGGGTCTCAGGGGGTGCCCTCGATTGTGATGCCAATATCTCCTCCCCCAGAGGCGAGGTAATGGTGGTATGGATAGTGGCCAGAATGCGATCTGGCTGAATGATGGGAACAGGTTCCTCCTCCCTCTCAGTGTCAGAAGCGAACTGACGAGACAACGCATCGGCT
Organism: Rhinophrynus dorsalis; assembly: GCA_037306005.1. Taxonomy (NCBI): domain Eukaryota; kingdom Metazoa; phylum Chordata; class Amphibia; order Anura; family Rhinophrynidae; genus Rhinophrynus; species Rhinophrynus dorsalis. The sequence goes on from CM074727.1 coordinate 161,516,139, forward strand.
TTAATATTTTTTGAGCCAGGAAGATAAGACACTAGGAAATTAAATCGTGACAAAAAAAGTGCCCATCTAGCTTGTCGAGAAGACAGTCTTTTGGCTTTGGAGAGATAAGTTAAATTCTTATGATCCGTAAGAATTAGTACTGGAGTCCGAGTACCCTCCAAAAGGTGACGCCACTCCTTCAGAGCTAGAATTATGGCCAACAGCTCCCTGTCCCCAATTTCATAATGGCTCTGCGTACTGGACAATTTTTTAGAGAAGAAGCCGCGAGGCCTCAAGGCGCCACCTCCCACAGGACGTTGGGAGAGTACTGCTCCAACCCCAACCTCAGAAGCGTCAACCTCCAACGTGAAGGGCAGAGAGGGATTAGGGTGGGACAGCACCGGAGCAGATGCAAAGGCAGATTTCAGGGTAACAAATGCGGTCTCCGCCGCCTCGGTCCACTGAGAGGGAGAAGCGCCCTTATGAGTCAAATCTGATAATGGTTTGACAATCGTGGAAAAGTTCTGGATGAACTTCCTATAATAGTTCGCAAAACCTAAGAATCTTTGAATGGCCTTTAACCCTTTAGGACGAGGCCAATGCAGAACTGCTGCCAACTTCTCCCGATCCATGGCAATGCCATTATTAGAGATAACGAAACCCAGGAATGGCACTTGAGATGTATGGAATTCGCATTTCTCTACTTACAAAATAGCCTGTGCTTGCGAAGTCAGAGCAGAACTTCAGAAACATCTTTGATATGCTGTGAGAGGTTGGCAGAGTGAATTAATATCTCATCTAGATATACGACTACACAGGACTGTAGTAGGTCTCGTAGGATGTCATTAATAAACTCCTGAAATACTGCAGGCGCATTGCATAAGCCAAATGGCATCACCAGATATTCGTAATGCCCTGTTCTGGTGTTAAACGCCGTTTTCCACTCGTCACCTTCTTTAATTCTGACCAGATTATAGGCGGCTCGCAAGTCAAGTTTAGTAAAGATCGACGAGCCCTTCAATCTGTCAAACAATTCGGTAACAAGTGGAATCGGATAGGCATTCTTAGGCATAAGCTTGTTCAGCCCACAATAGTCAATGCATGGCCTAAGTTCACCACTTTTCTTTTTCACAAAGAAAAATCCGCCACCTGCTGGAGAAGTAGATTTCCGAATGATGCCCCTCTCCAGGGCATCAGCAATATAGTCCTCCATAGCTTTATTCTCCTCACAGGACAGTGGGTAAGTGTGCCCCCTAGGAGGCACCGCACCAGGAGGCAAATCAATGGCGCAATCGTACGCCCTATGCTCGGGCAATGCGCTGGCCTCTCCCTTACTGAACACGTCACTGAATTGTTCGTATTCAGTTGGCACAGTCGGAGAGGTACACATAATCTTGACGGGTAAGGAGAGACAGTTCTTATCACAGTATTCTGACCAGGAGTTAACCTCACATCTCTGCCAGTCAAATTGGGGATTATGTACCTGTAGCCATGGGAACCCCAAAATAACTGAATGGTGCGGGGAATGAATGATTTGAAAACGTATCTGCTCCTTGTGGCAAGCCCCCACTGTCATTGTCACTGGAATAGTTTCAAGCGTAATAAATGCCGGCTCCAGGGGTCTGCCCTCGATGGCCTCAATAGCAACCGGAGAGTCCTTTTTGCATAAAGGAATGCCATGCAGGTTGGCAAAAGACCGGTCCATGAAATAGCCTGCTGCCCCGGAGTCCACCAATGCGAGGACCTCGATAACCTTGTCTGCCCAAGTGAACACCACCTGAATAGTGGGTTTAGTGGTGCTAGAATCTAGGGACTGTTCTAAACCACCTAGGGCCTGTCCCCCAAGGTACCCTAGGTGCGTTCGTTTCCCAGCCGAACTGGGCAATTGCGCAACAGATGCCCTGCTTTGCCACAATAAAGGCATAGACCTTGCCTCCTACGATATAATCTTTCCTCTTTAGAGAGCCTAGTGAACCCCAATTGCATAGGCTCAGGATTATCGGTTGGTCGCTCAGGAAGAACGAGTGGTGTGGGTGGGTTAAGGAAGCTGGTCTGGCCATAGTTTTTTACTTTAGCCCTTTTAGCCAACCGTCTCTCTCGGATGCGAGAGTCTATAAGTAAGACAAAATCGATATATTCATCCAGATCACTGGGTACATCACGAGCTGCTATCTCGTCCTTAATTTGCTCGGAGAGACCCTGAGTAAAGGCAGCTAGTAAGGCCTCCTCGTTCCAGCCCACCTCTGCTGCCAAGGTCCTGAATTCAATAGCATAATCGCCCAGTGTGCGTTCGCCCTGCTGAATTTCCATCAGCCTTTTGGCAGCAGAGGCAGCCCTGCCAGGAACCTCAAACACTCGTCTGAACTTTCTAACGAATTCTCTAAAGTTCAGAGTGCAGGGTCTGGCATTCTCCCACAACGGATTCGCCCATGCCAATGCCTTGCCAGTCAATAGAGATATCATAAGACCGACCCTGCTACGGTCGTTAGGAAATGCCTGGGGTGCCAACTCCAAAAATATCTCTAATTGATTAATAAATCCCCTGCAAAGGGAAGGCTCACCATCATACCTTAACGGTAACGGTGCAGACGCCGTTAGCCCTTTCGAACTGGCTGATGTGACTATGGACTGATTATCCGGTGTCAGGACTGGGGTGACCACCGGATTAGGACTAGGCTTGTCCAAATGTACTGTACGTTCGAGCAACGTCTGCAAAGCCAGTGCCAACTGGTCCATGCGCTGCTCATGAACATCCATTCTCCAATGGATGTTCTGTGTTTGACTTTCACCCTTACCGTCTGAGGTCATGGCCCTTTCGTACTGTCACGGTTTTTTAAGACACTCAGACCATTGGGTGAATAAGAACACAGTTTATTTAAAATAAGATAAGGCAATCACACGCCCTCTAGTGGTGGTAAATATACACAGATAATATATAGATATAATGGTAAATGCACAAATGACTTATAAGTACAATTACACAGTAATAGAATAGCGTATACCCCTCAGGGGTTAAGTCCTTGATAACAGTCAGTCTCAGATGTGGATGTTTGGAACGCCCCGGGTGTTATAAGGCTGATGCTGGAGACCAAGACTATCACCGGCTGGATACTGGACTGCCCTGCCACGGTGTTCAGTAAGAAGCACAAGAGTCCCCGTAGCCCCCTCAGGCGTACCTACTGGAACTGCTTCAACTAGTGCAAGTGCATAAGGCCCCCATGGGCGTGATTGGAACCGGCCTTCAATGCGATAACTACCAAGCCTCCTCAGACATAACCAGATAACGGGATAGCACACGCTAGAGCCGACAGCCCCCACGGGCGTGATTACCGGAATACGAATGCTGATGCCTGTGCCTGCAACCACTCGGTAAAGCGGAATCGCTCAATGAACAAGAGAGAGAGTCTCAGGCTCCCAACCGGCCCAAACGGATGTAAACACTCTGCAAGGATGTGTGAAGCTGCCGACGAAGAGCGGCCAGCTCAGCAGTAGTATTCACTGAGAAAGAGACTCTTACAGGATTAGTGATAGAGTGGAACCCAGCGGCACTGCTAGGGTTAATTAGCACATTTACTCGAGGCTTTTCAGCGGTATCGCAAGGCTCTGCAGTCTGAGGGAGGCGCGTGTACGCACAACTCTGCAAAGGAAAATGCACTGCACTGATCAGAGTACACCAGGCAAGGCAGTCACACCAAAAGCTGGAACAGCAGATAGAAATGTCGCGGCGGCGACAACTGGAACGCAGGTCACTGTAGAAAGCAGGAGTCGTTCTTCGGAGCGGGAGGTCAGCCAGGCCGGGTCGGAGCACGTAGAAGGTAGTCATACAAGCCGGGTCGTACACAAGCAGGAACGTCAGCCAAACCGGGTCAGGATCCAAAGGTGGTAGTCAGACGAGCCGGGTCATACACGAGCAGGAACACAGGAGAATAGTCAAGACAAGCCAAGTCGGTACACAGGAATCCGGAACACAGGAACACAGCAACAGTAACTGGCACAGAAACACCACGAAAGGGCGCCTTACAGTTGTTCTAGCCAGGTATAAAAAGGTCACCAGGGGGCGGACCAAACCAACACAGCAAATCAGTATCTGTCAAGCTGAGACTGACAGGAATCACAGGCACTGTGATATACGGCACAGAAAACATGTAATGTTGAAGGGATAATAATCTATTGACACTCTTTGAAAATTGAGGATAGAGAGATATTCCAGACTGTGAACAATCTGCTATATATATATATATATATATATATAAATATATATATATATAAGTTAAGTAATATACTCCCTTCGATAAATATCCTTAAGTTTGAAATTAAATATTGGAAAGCAGTTGTATGTGTGAAGACACACAAGTGTTTATCACTTGAGCAGACTTTGGGATGTATTAACCCTTTGTACCTGAGATCTTATATGTTTGATTATCTTTAAAAAAAACTTTTCTACTCATCTAAGGGTAAATTATCAAATAGTAGAGTTGATAGTCTGGATTATGCCTCAGAGATAATATATGTGGGGTACAGATATATAGCATCTAATTAACATAGTATACAATTAAGTCAATTCATATATTGGTGTATAATATATACTAAACCCCATAAACTGATGGATATATATTGCTGGTCTTGAACTGTTCTTTTAAAGGGATAGTAATGTTTCACAAAAACAGCAGCTCCAATTGATCTTCATAGTATTTGGGACATAGAGAGTGTTATTTCAATACTGTCAGAGTTGTAGTTCAAGAGTAATTGAATAATAAAGTACCGCCACTTTTGCCTAGTGTAAGACACCTCCTCTCACATGTGAAATCTGGTTATAAGACCAGACAGCTAACAGCAGGGGACAATCTTCTTATTGTGAGAACAATGAAAGCCCTGCCCCCCTTGACAGTTTTTTCAGGTTTTTCCCTTATGCCAATTGAAGATTGTCATTCTCTGCAGGCCATCTGGAAACCACGTTTCTGTTCTAGGTGAGCAGTGTTACAACAGTAAAAGGGGCAGGAGGGAGATACTTTATCATTCATTTACTCTTGAACTACAACTCTGACAGTACTGAAATAAAACTCTCCATGGCCCAAATACTATGAAGATTAATTGGAGCTGCTTTTATTTTAAAATGTTACTATCCCTTTAAGGCTGGATATATGTGAAGAGATGCAATATTGAATAACTATACAAGTCGAAACAGTGAATAATACCCTTACATTTAATACAGACAAATGACAATTGATTCAGTATATGGAAAGGTTGTGGGTGTTTACCAGTTATTTAATTCTTTGGGCATACCAACTTTATATGTATCGGTAATCTTCATATAGATCTGTTTTTATATATCCATAAGAATAACTTCTCTAAATTAGGATATAATAGCTTTATAGTGGTTTATATCCGTTAAGTTTTATAGCTGACAGTTTCACTTCTGTTAGATGTTTAACTAATGAGTGGACTGGATGTTTATCTCTCTTTTGATCCAAAAGAATTATGGCTATACCTGGATTTAATATACAAAATCAATTGCTTGAATCTATTATGAACATGAAGTGATGTTAAGAAGTGTAAATTTGCTGTAAGTAACCAGTTTCAAATGTTTCTCCTTGTGGATTATAACATCACTAAGATTAAGCAGATGAGATAACCCAAACTATTTTGGAGTTCATGTGACATCACAGGTTTCATTTTAACACCTTAACGACCCTTGTCGGTCATACTACATCATGGGTCGATCTGAGTTAACGACCCATGATGTACTATGACCGTCAAGGAATTCTGGGTTCCCCCCGTTCGGGGAGTCCGGAACCGGAATTTAAAAAAAAAAATTATCCGTGGTCCTTAAGTGACCGATCGGCTGGTTGTTAAGGGGTTAAACTTTTGGAGTTAGGTTATCCTTGTTAGGGTTATTTTTATTTTAAAAATGAATGTTATGTTTTATGTTTCCTATCTTATCCATGTCATATGTAATGAACTGATGTGGTGAAAATTTGATAGTGTTCTAAGTAATGCAGGGTTTATTTTTCTCTACAATTATTTTAAACAAGAAAAAAAACCTGAAGATTAAAAGAAACGGTTCCCATGATGAAAAAAAGTGATGAGAAATGAAGAGAAACGGTATTATAAACAGGGTAGAATATTTAGAAATGTGCAAGAACATAAGGAAGTGCATAAAAGAAGAAACGTGCAAGTTCTATGTCAAGCTCCTCAAAAGGACACTGGACAAAAATCAAGGGCTTGAGAACACAAAATGAAAGCAATGAAAGATGGCCGTATATAGGAGCTTGAAGATGGTACAACAGCAAAAACTTAACAACAAATAGTAAAATGAGTGAAAGACTGTTCTTTAAAACTTTTGAAGGGTGACGGACAACTCAATACAGTGCCTGAAGCTGTGCCAGAAGTTTTGGTAGAAGGAGTCAAATCTGCAATAAAATCAATGAAAAATGGCAAAGCAGCTGGACCTGATAAAGTCACTTTTGAAATGTTGAAAGCTGGAGGTCAACCCTTATGCAAAGCCCTATTTTCACAATACCCACTACTCTGCAAAGTGCCTGAAACATGGAACAATGCAGAAGTCATCCTACTGCACAAAAACAAGGTTATAAGGCAGATCTAAAAAAAACCTACCAAACAATAAGCCTATTGGCAGTCGTTTGCAATGTTTTGACAAAGGTACTATCAAAAAGAATGGACACAGTACTTAACATGACAAAACCTAAGGAACAATCAGGCTTCAGGTGTAGTATAGAATGGGATAATGAATACAACCTTCCATTACGCATAGCCTTCATTGACTACGAAAAGGCCTTTGACTCATTGAAAAATAAGCAATAATCGATTCCCTGATTAATCAAGGAATAGACAGAGCTTACATCAATATCCTCCAATCAATATAAGAAAATGCAACTGCATCAGTTCAGGTAAACAATGATAAAGTCCAGATCAACACAGAGAAGGGATTCTGACAAGGAAACATAATCTCCCCAGAACTATTTTCTGCTTGTTTAGCCCTTTAATGACCGGTCGCGCAGGCATGCAGCGGTCACTAAGGGACCACAGAGCTTTTTTTTTTTTTTTTTCAATTCCGGACTCCCCGAACGGCGTGCATCCGCGGGGGGAGCCCGGAATTCCATGATGGTCATAGTACATCATGGGTCGTTAACTCAGATCTACCCATGACGTACTATGACCATCAAGGGTCGTTAAGGGGTTAGAATACATTTTCTGCAATTTAAATTGGGACAAAAAGGACATAAGATCAATGGAGACTACCTGCATCCCTTACGTTTTGCAGACAATATCATACTGTTTGTCAGTAGCACTGAAGAAATATAGTAAGGCATTGAGGAGCTACAACAGGTCTGAAGATGAATATTAACAAAATGCAAATCATGTTTAACAAATTTACCATACCGAGGAAAATCACAGTAGATTGACAAGAACTAGAAGTGGACAAGTAGGCTTTCTTTGGATAGGAAATGTCAACAGATGGAAACACTGTTTGAAATTGAGTGACAAATAAAACTGGGATGGCAAACATTTGGAAAACTCAGTGATTCTGTCTTTAAGACAAATTTACCACTCTGTCTCACGCAAAAGTTTTTTGACCAATGTGTCCTCCCAGTTCTTATGTACAACTGTGAAATGTGGATACTGAATGTTAAAGCCATACAAATATCTTAAGGTTACACAGAAAAGCATGGAGCATCGAACTCAAAAAATAACAAAAAGAGACCAAAAAACGTGTTCATAGATTTGTCAACAAACAAAGTTCTATGACATGATTGAAAAAGTAAAGCACCTACAATGGAACTGGTCAGGCCACATAGCAAGAAGACCTGAAGGTAGATGGACAATACAAATTTTAGAATGGATTCCACTTGATACTAAATGTCCAAGAAGAAGACTAAAGACAAGATGGGTAGATGAAATTACCAAATTTGTTGGTACACAGTGGTGAAAAGTTGTTGGAAACTTGTTGAGAAGGCCTTCATCCTGCAGTGGATTGAGAACACTGACGGGTATTTTTCATGGTGAGTAATATTGTTCCCTATGTAAAACATAGATAAATGCATCTGTGCGAGATATCAAAACATAATTATCATGTACCTCAGAACCATAATCAATCCGTATTTTACCCATAATGATGAAAATGAATGAAACATAAATTATACATATGGTCCAATTGTAATTCAAGATGGATGCCTCAAAAGATCCAGGAATTGTGCCATAGTGAGGAGAAACTGAATATTACCATTCTTAGGTCACCTAAGGAGATCCCTTGAAGGGGAAGTATAACCTCTTAAAAAAGTTTTTAGTATAGGTTTAGTTATAAAAGTAGGTTTTGGAGAAGTTTTTTTTTTTTTTTTTTTTTTACTTACATACTTTTAAAGATATTGCATCTTCAAGCTGTGCTGGTCAGCATTATGTAGCACGCTGAATCACCGGCACAGCTCTTCTTGACTGCCTAATTCTCCAACCACCTCCCTCCCAGTTGCCCCAGGGAGTGCGTTCACGCTTCCCCTCAATGTGGTGTGAATGACTTCTTTAGTTTCATCAAGCTCTGGTTAGTATTCTACTGATGTTGCAATTTCAGTATAATGTTAATTGGAGATTGATGTAACGATAGAAGTCATTCACACCACACCGAAGGGAAGTATGAACACTCTCGCTGGGGTAGCTGGGAGGGAGGTGGGAGGAGACGAAGAACTGTGCTGAAGATTCAGCTTGCCCATTATGAGGAAGTTCACAGCACAGAAGATTAAATAACTTTAAAAGTATGTAAGTGAAAAGAAAAAAAGCATATTTCCTAAAACTATTTTAATAACTAAACCTATTCAAAAAATGTTTTAAGAGGAGAATGTTCCCCTTTAAATTGAATAAGAGGATAGTGCCAATATATGCTCAAAATGAAAATTAAAAGGGAAATTGTGGCGTACAAAGCTTCTCAGGTTCCTTATGTCAAGGGCTGCCCAATTGGTAATTCATGGGCATAACTGAGATTCCTACTAATTGCCATAACTACCCACTAATCAGATGGAGTAAAAGTGGAAAACTGAAAAAAGATAGCATCCACTGGCAATGAGTGCAGTGCCACGGGACACCACCCTATTGCATAGCGCTGAGTCCCAAAAGGTATCACTATAGCAGTCATTGCCTGTAAGTGGGAAAAATTGATCTTATACATATATAAGGAATGTAAAATATACAAGTCCTAAATGTAGATATAATAGGGCATCATATCATATATATCATATATTATGTTTGCATTGCAGAGCATCACACAAGAATAATATTAATGAAATCAACGTCTGAATTTCTTTTCCTAAGAGTAAATGATATACCTCTAATCCCTATTAATAAGAAAGAGTGACAGTGATTGTAAAAAAAATAAAACAGATTACATCTGTTGGCTATGAGAGCGACAACAGGTAACCCCACAGCATTGTAAAGAGCAAAAGTGTTGAGTTCGGAGATATCACTATCATCATCAACAAACGACCTGAGTAAATTATTAAAATTGGTATAAAGGTCCTAAACTATCTTAAGGGGTTTCCTATATGTCACAGCGCATAAAACTATAATAAATCCAGTTAATAAACCACATCTCCTTGTCATCAATAAATATACATTAAAGGGATAGTAATACTTAAAATGTAAAAAAATATGTTGTAGGGTTTATCCCCCTGAGTAAAACAAGAGTACTCCCACTGCTGAGAGGTCTTTCATTCAAAAGTTATTAATTTTCAAAGTTGAATTTTTTAGGTGCAATATCACAGTGGCCTGAAATTGTACAGTGGCGCTGTTGCTACACCATCCTATGGAGATTTATGGTCAACTGACCAGAGTTGTCCATAGGATGGTGTAGCAACAGCGCCACTGTACAATTTCAGGCCACTGTGATATTGCACCTAAAAAATTCAACTTTGAAAATTAATAACTTTTGAATAAAACAGCTTTCAGCAGTGGGAGTACTCTTGTTTTACTCAGGGGTATAAACCCTACAACATATTTTTTTTTACATTTTAAGTATTACTATCCCTTTAAAAGATAGATACATAGATATATATGTGTCTGTGATAGCAAGTAAAAGAATGGAGATATAATATTTCAATCATTTGGAAATTACAATCTCTCTTATAACCTGATGTGTTAAAAGGACAGTAATGTTTCACAAAAACAACAACTTCAATTAATCTTCATAGTATTTGAGCCATAGAGAGTGTTATTTCAATACTGTCAGAGTTGTGGTTCAAGAGTAATTGAATGATAAAGTTTCCCCCTCCCGCCCCTTTTACCTAGTGTAAGCCTCCTCCACTCAAATGTGGAATCTGGTTGTAAGACCAGACAGATAACAAAAGGGGACAATCTTCTTCCTATAACAACAATGAAAACCCTGCACCCTTCACAAGTTATTTGGTTTTTCCCTTATCTTAATTGAAGATTGTTCCTCTCTGCAGTCTACCTGGGCACCTCCCTTCTGATCTGGCTGAGCAGTGTTACATCAGTAAAAGGGGCGGGAGGGGGATACTTTATCATTCAGTTATTCTTGAACTACAACTCTGACAGAATTGAAATAACACTCTCCAATGGCCCAAATACTATGACGATTAATTAGAGCTGCTTTTATTATGAAACATTACTATCCCTTTAAAAGAACGGAGTAATAACACTATTATAAGGAAATTAAAGCAATTGCTCTACATAGCAAAATATAAGAAAACATATCAATTAATACACTGCTAAATGTCACCTTGGTAAACATGATATATTATAGTCCTTAATTGATCATATTTTAGTTCATTATTTCTCTGTATGTAATGGCTGAGTCTATGTCCAATGAAAATTGTTCCATCATAGTTATATTGGACATGTAATATAGTTTTTATGGCATTAAGAACAAAGTATTCCAGTCAAGTGTGCATCCTCTACAGAACATGCAATAATAAAGATCAATGAACCATGTTCAGGCTGACAAGGTAACTGAGTCTCGTATAGTTAATTATTAAGAAATAAAATTTACAAAGACATGATGAATTCACCATTATTCCCCACATGGTTTACTGGTTATTTACAGCTCAGTATCTCCCTTCTCATGTAATGATATGTGAGAAACATATGTATCCATCTAGATTAATCTTTAGTGAACTGTAGGAGCAGCCATTAGAACCATATCCAAAGATATCAGACATTCTCAAAATAAACAAGTATCTTATTACTGGTACTTGGTGATATTGTATTCTCTCCTGTCTGCTTCCAGAATCTTAAGTAGAGATTTAACAGAGGATCAGGACTGAACCAGAAATTATTAATACCCAGGGTGAGATAGCACAAAGAAGGCTTCCTTATGGCTTATTGCCAGTGGATGTCCGGAGCCCAAAGAGAGAGACACTGCCCATGAGATCAGGACCAATCCTAAGATATTTAAAGCCAATCCAAAATATCCTTGAATTAAATGTAGAAGAAGAGATGATGAGCCAAATGACAATTTCTCCTTTGGAAATGACCATAGCTGGTAAATCCATTTAGTTTCCAATTGCTGCTGTCTCCTCTGTCTGTTTCCACCTCTTTTGAGGGGAGATTCGTGGTCAATAATTATACATCTAATTCATGAATGGGGAAGTTCCAGCAAGTGTCTCATCACTGGCTTATTGCTTTTGTGATCAGCTATAGCCTTGAGGATTTTTGACCAGGAAGTTGATTAAATAAATCAAAAAGGAGCTGTGCAGTTTAGTTTATAACTTATTTTGAATGTTTCACCTATGAATGGATTAGTAAATTCATCCCCTGTTAAAAGACTTTTGCAAGTGACACAATTGGGGCATCTGAAATAATCAACTTTTGCTGTATCGAGACAACTAGTTGTAGTGCTATTGTAACAATATCCAGCATCTGTCAACACCAACAAGTCCTTGAGGTTGGCACCCCTTCTGTAAGTTAATAAAGGCTTAGTCCTAAAACAATCTGATAAAGACTCATCTGACCCAAAAATGTTCCAATATTGCCATACCTTCTTGTGGACAATACTGCAACCTGTTGAATACATGGTTGGGAATACCAACCAGTTTTGGATGTCCTTCTTCCTTGTTATCTCGGTGAATAAGTGTGCTGATTGTGAATATTTGAGGACCTGATGAAAATGTGACCAGAGTTCATCCTTGGGGTATCCTCTGGCTTTAAATATTTCAGTTTGTTTGTTTAATTGGATTTTAGTTCTTTCAACATTACTGAACTTCAAATAATCCTTAACATTTTGGAGTCTGGCAAGCTTGTAGCTACATGTATCACATGAAAACTAGTGTAGTGTATTCCTCTCTGCTGGTTTATGAAAACTGGTGGCGTGAATCATAATGTCCTTAATGAAGAGGGTTGCATCCATACATTCAATACTCTACTATTATGTGTGGTACATCTTATAGCGGATGTAATATTGTTCAAAAATTGAAACAAGTAACTCTAACTCCTCTCTTCTTCAAATAAGAAAGATATTATCTATGAAGTGATAATAAATTACGCTGTTGGAGGAAAAGCTACTGAATATATCAGTTGCCTCATAAGAAGACATAAACGTGTTAGTGTATGCTTGTTATGGACCAGGACACAAAATATAAAAATGCAAAATTCCTTAATTGAAATAGCAAAAGCAAACAAAGCAAAAACATGACCCAGAAGTATAAACCAAAAGACAAGCGGGGGTCAGGAACCAAGACAGGTACTCAGCCGGGGTCAAGAATACGGAGATCAGCAAAGTCAGGAACAATCCAGGAGCCAGGAACCAGAAGGGATGTCAGAGGAAGTCAGGTCATATACAGGTAATCAGCAACGCAGTAGAACACTCTTGCAGCCAGAAGCAAACACAAGGGCGATCAGGTAGTGAGCCAAGCAGCTTTAAATACGCTGGGAAGGTTGGCTGTTGGCTGATAGCAGTCAGGGGTGAGCAAACACAGAGAGGTCAGCTGATTCAACCTGATCCAGCAAAGGAAAGGCAGCATTAATGGATAGCAGAGCACTGGATTAGCTCAGACAGCAGAATCTCTAGACAGAGTTAGAACAGCTCAACCATGTTGGAGCAGAAGAGCTCCCATGGTTGTTACAAGGATCTGCCTATAAAACCATGTTACAAAACAAAAGATATTTAAAGTAAGGCAGCGCTTCAACAGTTCCACTTGGAATGTATCAGGAGGTTTGTCCTCTCTGGGGTTATACTTAAGGAGCTGTCGGATGGCATCTATCTGTGCTACCATCGGGACCACCATGTACAAGATACATGGTCCACAGGAGGCAGTTACTCAAATCTTACCAGGTGGAGTACACTTTAGCAAGAAAATCGCTTATAGCTTTAATATATCATGAAGTAAATTCTACCAAAGGATGCAAGTAGAAATTCATAAATTGTTCCAAGGGCTGCAGAAGAGAATTTCTCTCCAAAATAACCGGATGCCCTCGGGGGCGCATGTAGATCTTCAGAAGGGCATAAAGGATGGAACAAACCGGGTGTTCAGTTCAAAAATTGAAAAACCTTCATAGTGATCCAGTAATAGAATTTGGCTTTATTAAGAGCTTCATCTATAGTTCTCTTATCACTTCAGGTTGGATCACTGTTATGTCATTTGTAAGTTGATTGATCCTGATCTATCTGTCTGTCTATCTATGTATATATAACAAACACACACAAAAAAAAAAAAAAAAACATTTTAGATACTGTATACCTTATGTATAAAACTGAAGTGGAGAGATTTAGGGAAAAATGATCTGCACCACAGTGCACAAAACCCTTTAACCCCTTAAAGTCCAATGCCATGCCAAGACCGTCATGGCTGTCTGGCACTTAAGGACCAGTGAAGGTCCTGGCACGGCATGGAGTTCAGCCCTGAATGGGATCCAACAAAAGAAAAAAAATGCTCTATGGTCATTAAGAGCTGGTGTAACATGCGTGCACTGGTTCTTAAGGGGTTAATGCTAGAGTTATCTCTGACAAATTGTGAAGCATTACTTTGGAGATCTCTGTAGCACCCATGGGGTTAAAAATCCCCATTTAAATGAACAGTGAAGTTGTATTTTTCACAAATTGTTCACAGTTATATGCCCCAGAATTGCAACATTTTTTACACAAGGCCCTTCCATTATATGCTGGCTCTGTTACTTTTGCTTTCTATGGAGAGCCTTGGTTCACTGTCTAAGTAAAACTATTCCTTTTTAATCACTGGGAAGTGGGGAATGGTGACTGGTAGTTCACAGTAATATAGATGAAGGCTGCTGATATTTATGTACAGAACTACCCAGGGCCAGATTTCCCAATAGGCAGACTAGGCACCTGACTAGCGCTCCAAAGTTTAAGGGGTGCTTCAACTGTGCTGGCCACGCCCACATTCTGAATTGTGGGTGGGGTCAGAGCAATCTCAGTATCCATGCAGAAGTTTAAACATCCCTTTGCAGGCTATTATTTAACCCCTCGGATGCTAGCGAGATCTCCAACATATTGCGTAGCAACCAAGGGGTTAAAGCTTTCTTTCATCCTTGCTTGTTGTAGGCCAAGGGTATTTTGTGTGCCAGGAAACAGTGGGTGGGACCTGTGGCGTGGTCATGTGAGGAGTGGGGGTGTGGTCATGGGCAGAGCTAAGGGTGCCCAGAGTGCCTCGCCTAGGATCACCAGGGATGTAAATCCGGCCCTGGAACTACTTTATTTTGGCTGTGATTCTCTACTTTATTCCTCTGGATATACCATTATGTTACATGTATAATAAGTAGCTCAGTCAGTTTTGACTGCAGCAACTGTATTTGATTATGAATATTCTTTCAGTGCCAGAGGGGTACGCAACACATTGCAAAGCAATGTGTAGAATAACCCTCTGACTCTCAAAGGGTTTAAACCCGACCTGTTTGTGTCTAGGGGACTGGTATTCACTGTATTATGGATTCTTTCCATAATAAAGATCCCAATTAGAAGAAGGTGTAGGAGTCATGCTACATTAATTAGGAATGCTTTCAGTCTTACCTATAGAGAGGACACATAACACTTTAAATGATAATGACATTTTGACATTTAATGAATTACAACTGTGTTTACAAATCGGTTTGTTGCAACATTCTGTTGATCAAACATAAGGGTAAAGTACGTTTGGCCGTATGCACAAAAGTGAAGAGAAGAAAATCTTGAATTCACCAACTGCACCACAGGGGACAAATACAGCTTCCCATTGATTTAACCCTTTATGTGACAGAGGGTTACACAATGCATTGCAATGCGTTGGTTACCCCTCAGGCATCCAAGGGTTAAATGTTGATTTTCAACCCCTTGAGCGTATAGCAGAATAACCCCATAGGGTGCCTGAATGCATCCTTGCCTCCTAAAAGACTTATGTCCCTTTAGAGAGTAACCCTTTAATATATTTTAACATTTCTATCATATACCCCATTTCTCTATCCTTGTAAACTTTGTCATTGATGAATCCTTACATTCTAACCTGAAAGGAAACATTGTGTATTGTACTGTTGGACATTCTGCTAACAAATTGTGTTCATCATTGGAAAACCATTCTACACCAATATAATTGCTGTCTTGAAATGAGTGCACTTTATTCCATTCTTTTTCTGGACTCTTAAAATATCCATGCCCTCAAAACTAATCATGCAGCAGATCAGATATTTCATATGGCACGGTTAGGACATTTAGCTCTCCGGCTGTTGCTGAACTACAAATCCCATCATTCTCAGCCAACCAACAGCAGGATGAGGATGGTGAGAGTTGTAGTTTAGCCAGGGCTGGATTTAACATTAATTTCCTAGAGAACCAAAGGCCCTATTTAATAAAATTTAGACTTAAATGTTTTAATACATTTAGCGCCAGCTATTTTTTTGTAATCGAGCTAATAAATTGAATTGCTTCATAAAGGAGTAGTGAACATTTTTTTTCTGAAAAACAAAATTTTATATAGCTTTTCACGCTGAGCAAAAAAACAAGATGACTCCCACTGCTTGTTTTATTTATATAACAGTTCAAATAATCAGGAAGTGAATTTACTGTGGTTTACTTCCTGAAAGTTCTGACAGGAAGTGACTTGGCAGTTTCTGTCACATTCTATGGAGAACTGTATGTCACTGACTTTCCTCTCCATTAGAATCTAACAGAATAATTCATTGGAATTTGACCACTAGAGGGCACTGCTGATGTAAATAAACATCGGTTTAAACTGTAAACATGCAGCTGTCAGCAGTGGTGGTACCCTGGTGGTACCTACAATATATATTTTTTCAGAAAAAAATGTTTAATGCTCCTTTAGAAAAATTGCATACATTCAGAGTTCGATGTCTTGAAAATTTTACTAGCATTGGTGTATTTTCTTAGAAGCAAGAAAATTGTTATTAGCAGTGATGATTTTTTAGAAGGAATGTGAAAATAAGGAGTTTGTATTAGCATTGCTAACTTTTCTTCCATTCTTTTTTTACATTTGTTTTAATACATCTAATTTTTTAGAAGCCGTCCCAATTTTATTAGCAATGCAAATTTGTATTTGAACAATGTGAATTTTCTGTAAGCAATCCAATTTTCTATGATAACAAATGCAAATTTTTCTGGTTTCAAAATTACTATAATTACTAAATACAACAAATGCAATCATAATCAGTATTATGATCTGCTTTTATCACAGAATTTTATTAAAGAAAATACCAAATTTTGAGGGGCAGATTAGCTGGTCTAGTTGAACCCACATGTGGGTCTGACAATAGCAACTCTAGTGTCCCTGCACCAGACACTGATTCTGATTTAGGTAGCTGATTTATTCCCCTGTTTACATATCTCTTTGCTGGCAATAATTTAAATGGTGAGTAAACACTTTCTTTGCTTTACAATTAATTGGAGACATCGTTAGTACCCAGTGGGTTAAATATTTTTATGCTTATAGGAATGATGGGAGTTATAGTACACAGCATCGAGAGGGTCTCATTTGGCCCACAACTGGCCTTTCTGTATGTTGCACCCCAGAGCTAGGAAAGGTGGCCAAGGCATTGCTTAGGAGTGTCAGTGAGTGAGATTACCTCTCCCATCACTGACACTGCTCAGCACTGGAAGCTTGTGAAGTCCAGTAGCTCCAATCAGCTTATTAGTCCTCTTGGTCATAGGAAGGTTATGACAATGTACTGCACCAAATTCAGACTTCATCTCTATCCAAGGCCCATGAAAACCAATTGGAAACGCGGAGTGTGTGAGTGTGTGTCTGTTGGCTTGTGTCTGTGTGTATGCAAGGGTGATTTTCTAAAACTTGTCTAATCCATTAATGGTGTAGTTCCCTGCTGATGGCATGTAATAATGTAATGCTCTACTGGTGTCATGTAATACTGGATAAAGAAGGTACCTGTCATCCAAATAACATTACCTGACTGAAAATCAACTATGCCTATGTCTGTACGTAATTCTGTTTGTGCCTGCACATGGGTGCGTGTGTGTGCATGCTTGTATTTCTGTAAATGTTTGTGTGTGTGTCTGCATAAGGATATGTATGTATATCTATATCTATATATAATCTGTATATATATATATATATATATATATATATACACAAGCAAAAAATATGTTTATTCCATAACACTTGCTAAATATTTTCAATCCACTGTGGGATGTTTATCAGGGCTGTGGACAGCAAATGTGTGCCATGTGTGATGGAATAAAACTATTCTTTGTTCCTTGATGCTGTTTGTTGAGTGCTGTCTTGAACTGGAGACCCAGTCTGGGAACATGTATTAATACTATATGGGGGCTTTTTTTTTACACTAGTGGACACAAGAAGTTTTGGCCTTCCTTCAACTAGGTTTTCCCTCTAATTCATTAGCGGAGATTCACTAAGCGGTGATAAAGAGGTGATAAAGTGGTGTGGCAAGTTTGTATTAATAGGCAGATGATGTAGTTCTTGCACAGCAGTGACAAAGTCTTCAGACAGTCTGAATCCAAGATATACAAGACTCAAGCATGTGTGGAGTCTGTGTTATGTAATTCTGAGAGGGAGATTTACTAAGTGGTGATAAAGAGGTGATAAAGTGGAGATGATTTCTCTAGTTTATCACTTCTCCAATTCCTATGTCATTCTATGGAGCCTATGCACTAAGATTTCTTCAACTTTGGAGATGTTAGTGAATAGGCTCCATAGAATAACATAGGAAATGGAGATGTGATATCACTGGAGAACTCATCTCCTCTTTATCACCACTTAGTGAATCTCCCCCACTCAGTACACTCATACAAATTATATACTGTTGTTTTAAGGATAAATAGGTCTTTCTTTTGATGTTATATTTATAGGTATACCCCATCATTTAGTTCAATAATACTACAAAAACATGAAATAAATAATAAAACACAACATTTTTTTATAGATTTTCCTGTGATGATTTGTGCACATTTTAGATGGGACTGGATAAAAAGTATGAACATTTATTCATACCTCACCAATGTCCCTTTTTAGGGGGTACTCTCCCACGGTATCCTTTTAAATGATCACATTTTAAATATTGCGCGGCTGCACGCCTCATTCAACATGTTGTCTGGATCAAAAGGGCAACATGAGAATCTCACCCTGCACATAAGCACGAGATTCTCATGTTGCCTCTTTAAATGCCACATACAGTAAGCAGGAGATGGCTTGAAGCTCTGAGGCTGCAGAAACTCCGCTCTTTTCCCCAGAATTGCTCAAAACATGTTTGGAATCTAAGAGGTTAAAAATTATTATTGTCATATTAATTGGTGTTCTGTTGCCTTTTAATCCGACCTTGTTGGAAGAAGAGGAGTTCAGCGCTAATTAATGGGAAGGTGTAGGGACTGATTCTTTAGTTAACTTTTTGAGTGCCAGAGGGGTATGCAACACATTGCTCCACCTTTACCAAGTGCCGCAAGGCACAAAACAGATTTCGACTATAATTGTGGACTACCATCAGTCCCCCCATCTGTCTTGCTAATGCAGAGTACACATTAAAGAACTTTAAACTGGGTGAGTGCTAGTTTATATATTTATAATTTATATGCCGTTGCAACTGTTCACTGTATGTGGCCAGAGCGGGAAGATATGTTGAAAGCACTATCTCACCTCTAAAGTCTGGTGTGGTGGAACCCTACAAGAGATGTTTGCAACAATGTGTTTCCTGTTTTGATAATGTGTGTACCTACACTTCCTCCTGAATGCGTTGAAATCCTTTATGCCAGTGTAGACAGCTACTGTTTGTGTAAATACAATACTTTTGTCTTGCTCTATATCATTTATTCAGCTACACCTAGAGGTGTCAATAGGTCATAATCTAACCTAAAAAAAAAACATGTTAAATGCTATACTCACTAGCCCTGCCCCCAGCACCACCACCTAAAACAAAAGTGTCCCCTGTTTGACCATTTCAAGCACTGGGAGTCATGTTCTCTGCCTCTCTCTCCACCTCATGATCACTGCGAGGAGGAGAGAGGCAGGGAACAGTGACAAGGGCAAAGCAGGCTAGGAGATCAATAACTGGGGCCATCAGGAGGGGCCCTGATTTTTTTGTTTTGTAAGCTGTAGGTTGAGGAGGCAGGAGGGGTTTGCCCCACCTCCTTCTAAACCAGTGGGTAACTTTTTTTTTTTTTTTTTTTACACAGAGTGGCAGCGGTGATTGGTTGTTGAGGCAGGGGAATAGCCCTCTGCCTCCTCCTCAACCAGTCAGCATTTTCCAGCCACACCCCCTGGCAGCAAACCAGATTTATAAATATGTGTGTGTGTGTTTTGTGTCTGCTCACAGCAATGTATGAAAGTCTCTTATGTGTGTGCGTGCATATGTGTGTATGCATGACTGGATGTGTGTCTTTATATGTGTTTAAATGGTTGGGGGTATCGTGGAGCAGTGTTCACAAGATGATGCGATAGCAAAACATGATAGGTTAATTGATTACACACAGAAACAGGGAAAAAATATGACCACAACAAACCACAACAGACAAACAGCAAGATTTGCAATGAATACATCCAATACAAAAAAAGAAACATTTCGTTGTTCATCTCGTATGGCCCAGTATGAAAGAAACTCTTCTTGAATGTCTACAAAGCGCATTCTTGATGAAGGTAAAAAAATGTCATTGGAGAATATAAAGATCCAGGCAAGCTGACGTTCCACATATTGTCTTTCATTCAGAACAACCAGGAGTCCACCAATCTTCTCGTCAGCCACAACAGTTTTAATAGTTAATCCGTTGCAAGTCTTTATCAGTGCTCTGACCGGTATGTAGGAAAAGTGTCCGTTCGGTGAAGTTTTTGTGGGTTTGTGAGGTCTTTTCATAGCACGTTTTCAGGGAAAAGGAAAAAAAAGAAGACATTGTTATAAAACTAGCATTTTTTATAATAAAAAAAACATCAATCAAGAATTTGATAAATCTCTGTATTGAGAAAAATTACTGATTCCCACGCTGCCATCCGCAGTTTGCGGCTCTGCCTCTGCTCTCGTTCCTCTACCCATCATCCTCCAATGACGGAGGTTTTCTCTCTATAAGCTGAAGCGATCTCATTGGCAGAGATCAATATCTAGCCAATGAGATTGCTCCAGTTTAGAGAGAGAAAGCCTCCGTCATTGGAGGATGATTGACAGAGGGATGGGAGCAGAGGCAGAGCGGCAAACTGCGGCAAGAGCAGTTTGCCCAGAAGTAGGGTACATGACACATTTTAAATCTTAATCTTCAGGTATATAAGGTTTTTTTTAAAAGAAAATAATAGCATTTTACGCTAATTCGCTAAATGCTTTAACTAATGAGCATTACTTTTAAAAGGGTGATCGATCCACTTTAAGCATTTGGGTATTTGGAATGGCAAGTGCATTTCCAATCTGGACCTTGTTGAATAAGCTGCAAAAATAATAAGCATTGTCTTGGCTTATTTATATGGATTGTTCTGGATTTTATTCCCAAATTATTCCAATTCCTCATAGTACAGTAGCTTCATTAAATAGTAGGTGCAGTTGTCTGCATTTGTTAATCACCATTTTAGTATATAATTAATTTCACCTACACACAACAAATAATAGACATTATCAATATGAATGAGATTAACCATAGAGAACAAGAGAGACCCCCCCCCATGAAAACATTTTCAAGTTTGTAATGTTCCTGTTTAGCAATAGACTACACAGAGTTCATATACAAACCAGCATTAAATAGATATAACTGACAACTGTATGATAAACACATTCCTACATCCTATTAACCCTTGGATTGCTAAGGCTGCACATGGACCTTCTGTGCCATGCCCATACAATGTACTGTCTCAATGCAGCTACTGCTTAAGCTACTACTTCCGACATGTAACGGCTTCACAGCAAAAAACAAACAAACAAAAAAAATAAAATAAACCTGTGTGCCATCAAGAGGATCCCTTCTGATGACCCCAATTATTGATCTGTCACCATGTGGAGAGCAAGGTGGCCCTCCAACCTTAAAACGTTGTAATTTTAATATATGTAATGGATCAGACCTCATTTTGGGGCATCAGGAACCGTCCTGATGTCCACCAAGGAACTGACCTCTCAGCAGATAGGACTGAGAGATCAACAGTGGAGAACGCAGGACAGCAGCATGCTCTCCAGTTTCCACTCCTACCTGAACTTTTGGGTAGGAAAGGGAGGCATTGAGGAAAGCCTAAGCATCACTGGTGACATTGATTATATCACTGATGATGCTGAGGCTTTTCTGGATGTCTCTCACTTCTACCGAGAAGTTTGGGTAGAAATGGAAGCAGGAGAGTGTGATGCTCTACTACAGTCTCCACTCTTGATCAATACCTGGGGGGGGCATCAGGATGGGTCCTGATGCCACCCCCAAATGAGGACTGATTCATTAAGTAAACTAAAATTAAAACGTTTTAAAGTTGGAGAGCTATCTTGCTCTCCACAGCTGTTGCTATTGATTTCCTAGTCTAATGGCTGGGAGATCAATAGCTGGGGGAATAAGGAGTCATCTTGATGACCCCAAATTGGCACAAGGGGGGTATCAATGTCTTGAGGGACATCAGGAGGGGTCCTTATGCCCCCCCAATGAGTTCTGATTCATTAAGTATAATAAAATTAAAAAGGTTTTAAAGTTGGAGAGCCACCTTGCTCTCCACAGTTGTTGCTGTTGACCTCCCAGCCTAATGGTTGGGAGATCAATAGCTGGGGGCAACAGGAGGAGTCCTCATGATGTGCCCAAGGAGGTCTGAAATGTAAAAAACAAATGTGTGCCACAGAGGTGTCCAACACACTTCCCCAGCTTCCTGATTCACTGACCACTGGTAGGCATACCCTCCCACACACTGTCTGACCCCCTGCCTGGTTCCACTATCCACTGGTACTCCCCACATACATTGCAATGTGTTGGGTAGCTCTCTGTCACTCAAAGGGTTAAAAGATGTTGTGCTAAGAGAAATACTGGAGCATAATATTTGCACTGTTGGGCACAAAGGGAATTCCACTTAAATCCCCATTGATTTAAAAGCCTTTTGCACTGGTGAACTCTCTAGCATTCGAGGGGTTAAATACCCATTTACATTTCTGGTTTTCCCTGTGGTGTAGAAGCACTGCTCCAAAATTAGCTGCATTTCTTCTTAGTACATTAGCCTCAATCTGATGCACATTATAACTATATTTCTGACTGCTGTATGATGGACTCCTACCTAGGTAAGTACTTCTGTTACAGACAGTAATTATATAGATACACGTGACTGCTGTGTGATGGACTCCTACCTAGGTAAGTGCTTCTGTTACACACAGTAATTATATAGATACACCTGACTGTTGTATGATGGACTCCTACCTAGGTAAGTCCTTCTGTTACATACAGTAATTATATAGATACACGTGACTGCTGTGTGATGGACTCCTACCTAGGTAAGTGCTTCTGTTACACACAGTAATTATATAGATACACCTGACAGCTGTATGATGGACTCCTACCTAGGTAAGTACTTCTGTTACACACAGTAATTTTATTGTAAGCACGGAGGCTTCATATTGTGCTATAATCTTTCCCACTGCTCCCCACAGCAGCAGAGGAACTCTTTATTTACACAATACAACAAAGAAAAAACTGTAAAGTATTCTCCTCTCCATTAAGACACTCCCACCTCCCCTATAAAAGATGATGCTTTCTGTAACTCCTCCTCTTTCTCTGCTGGTCTCAAACAGATAAGTGCATATTTTATACAGTTCTGTATCATTGTAGATCCATTTTATTACTTTTGCTTTTCTTCTCTGTCTGGGGCTATTTTCCTGGGTTGTCTTCCCTGCTATGCTGTCTACCTTTCTCTCCGGGGTTTATGGTTTTCCCAGTTTGCCTCTTAAAACTTCTTAGCTGTAAGTGCTTGTTATACACAGAAATGATATCGATACACCTGACTGCAGTATGATGGACTCCTACCTAGGTAAGTGCTTCTGTTACACAAATTAATTATATAGATACACCTGACTGCAGTATGATGAACTCCTACCTAGGAAAGTGCTTCTGTTACACAAAGTAATTATATAGATACACCTGACTGCAGTATGATGGACTCCTACCTAGGTAAGTGCTCCTGTTACACACAGTAATTATATAGATATATATGACTGCTGTATGATGGACTCCTACCTAGGTAAGTGCTTTTTACACACAGTAATTATATAGATATACCTGACTGCTGTATGATGGACTCCTCCCTAGGTAAGTCCTTGTGTTACACACAATAATTATATTAGATACTCCTGACAGCTGTGTGATGGACTCCTACCTCGGTAAGTGCTCCTGTTACACACAGTAATTATATAGATACGCCTGACTGCTGTATGATGGACTCCTACCTAGGTAAGTCCTTCTGTTACACAAAGTAATTATATAGCTACACCTGACTGCTGCATGATGGACTCCTACCTAGGTAAGAGCTTCTGTTACACACAGTAAGTTTATGGCAAGCATGGAGGCTTCATATTATGCTATAATCCTTCCTCACTGCCACCCTTAGCAGATAAGAAAACTTTATTGTTACAACAAAACAGCAAAGAAACTTGATACCACCATACTCCTTTCCCACTTAATCATGCCCACATTCCCTTAAAATTGTGATGCAGCCTTGAAGACTTCCTCTTTCTTAGCTGCTTCCCTCAGAGATAAGTGGTTGTTCCTTTTATGTTTAATTTACCTGTGTTTGTCTTCAATTAACTGTTTCAGGTTTTGTATACCTTGTTAATGCATAGCATATCCTGTGTTTTATAAACCCTTTGAGTGCCAGAGGGGTATGGAACGCATTGCAAAGCAATGTGTTCCATACCCCTGTGGCACTCAAAGGGTTAAACTAACTATTTCAGGTTTAGTGTACCTTGTTAATGCCTAGTATATCCCGTGTTATTTTAAACTAGCTGTTTCAGGTTTAGTATACCTCTTAATGCTTCATATTCTCTGGCACTCAGGGGGTTAAACTAATTGTTTCAGGTTTAGTATACCTCTTAATGCTTACTATATCCTGTGCTTTATTACACTAGCTGTTTCAGGTTTAGTATACCTTGTTAAAGCATAGTATATCCTGTGTTTTATTACACTAGCTGTTTCAGGTTTAGTATACCTTGTTAAAGCATAGTATATCCTGTGTTTTATTACACTCGCTGATTCAGGTTTAGTGAACCTTGTTAAAGCATAGTATATCCTGTGCTTTATTAAACTAACATATTACACTAGCTGTTTCAGGTTTAGTGTGCCTTGTGAAAGCATATTATATCCTGTGTTTTATTACACTAGCTGTTTCAGGTTTAGTATACCTTGTTAAAGCATAGTATATCCTGTGCTTTATTAAACTAACATATTACACTAGCTGTTTCAGGTTTAGTGTGCCTTGTTAAAGCATAGTATATCCTGTGTTTTATTATACTAGCTGTTTCAGGTTTAGTGTACCTTGTTAAAGCATAGGATATCCTGTGTTTTATTACACTTGCTGTTTCAGGTTTAGTGTACCTTGTTAAGCATAGTATATCCTGTGATTTATTAACCCCTTAAGGACTACGTGACGTGGTAAGACCGTCACGGTCCTTATACCCTTAAGGACCAGTGACGGTCATAGCACGTCACATACTTTTTACTTACAGCGCTCTACCGGGAGTGCTGTAAGTAAAAACGGGGCCTAAAATTGATCGCTCCAAGACCGGATCGATCTCTCTTAGGCCTCAAAGCAGCACGCCGGTACGCATAACAGGTCACGCATACCGGCGTGTCAGCAGGGATCAAAGCGGTCCTTAAGGGAAGGTAACTTCCCTGGACCGCTGGTCCTTAAGGGGTTAAATTAACTTTTATTACACTAGCTGTTTCAGGTTTAGTATACCTTGATAAAGCATAGGATATCCTTTGTTTTATTACACTAGCTGTTTCAGGTTTAGTGTGCCTTGTTAAAGCATAGTATATCCTGTGTTTTATTACACTAGCTGATTCAGGTTTAGTATACCTTGTTAAAACATAGAATATATTGTTTTCTATTACCCTTGGGGTGATTAATACCAAGGATAATATGCATATGTATATTAAAAGTCAGAGATGCTGAAATGGCAGGACCAATATGATATGCTTTAGGATATTTCCTCTCTGTGAAAGGCACTAGTGGGCTAAAAGAGACTGCACCCTGGTTAGGACACCATTCCTATAGAGCCTATAGGAATGGTATATATAATAATCTGGAGCAAACCAGCTGCACCATTGGGACAACCACACATGATTTAAATGGGGCTTTTACACCCTTGAATGATGGATGGGTCTCCAACTTATTGCTTTAAAATGAACTGGAACCATCTCTATCATGCAAAAGGTTAGAAATCCCTTTTAAATCTAATGTATATACCATTTTTCCCCTGTGCTGCAGTTGGTTTTCCCCAAATTACTCCAGTACTCTCAGTATGTAAACTTGACTATGCCACTTATACGCTCTAGGTATGGTAGACCTTTATAAATTGCAGAACAGAAACATTACCCATTCACACCACTAGATGCCGCCACTTGATTGTTTTAAATCTGCAAGTGTGTTCCTGTATTACACAGCACAGCATTTATAATGTCCATCTGAGTTCAAAAAGGCAAGTGTTTCATATCCTGAGATTAGAGGGCAAAAGCATTTCCTTTCTGTGAGATCATTATAAATTCAAACAATGTAACAGAGTCTGCGAGGTCAATTATATTGGGAATCGATAATATGTCTAAAGCTTATTCAAAATAATTGAGATTGATTGTGATAATTTAGAAATGTATTTACAGCAAATGCAATTTACAATTCTTATTTTAAATGTAATTAAATTACACTTTCTGATTTCCATGTGGACGCTTCAGCGGCTTTTTAATGTGGAAACTGAATTACCTTTCATTAGAAGAGACGAAATGAATATAGCCTTACACATACATCAGATCAGGACGAGGAATGGAGCTCTCCAAATGGGTTTGAATTTGTCTAAGAACATTAAAGGATCAGTAACCCTTTTCTACTAAACAAAACAAAATGATGCAGGGCTTTTCATGCTGAGTATAACATGGACACTCCGAGTGTAGGAACATACTTCATTGAAAAGGGATTACAGCTCAAACTGTTAGCAACAGCCCCTGGAAACTGTAAGGCAACATTGCAGCTATATCTGCCATGCATGCTGTACACGAGTGACATACAAGCACGCTCACAGAAGACAAAGAGGGCGTCTTAAACACATTAGAGGGACGTGTTATAAATAGTGACTGACAGGGACAGGCAAGTTTGCACCGGAGACAATTATCAAAGGAGGCTGTGATGTGCTTATTCTTTGGGTATGAAGATAAAGTGGATGTATCACCTTAAAACATTGTTTTAACCATAGGTTTTGTTACTAACGTATTATTAGGAAAGCTGTTTTTTTTTTTTTTTTAATGTAAGTACTTTTGCAGATATTTTCTGTGCTGTGAACGTCCGAATAATGTGCAAAGTACAGCTAGTCTTCTCCTCCCACCTCCCTCCCAGCTGCCCCAGGGAGCGCATTCACACTTCCCTTCAGTGTGCTGTGAATGTCTTCTATTGTTACATCAAGCTCCTGGTTAGCATTATACTGAGGTTGCAACCTCAGTATAATGCTAACCTGCATAACACAGCTAGTCTTCTCCTCCCACCTCCCTCTCAGCTGCCCCAGGGAGTGCGTTCACACTTCCCTTCCATGTGCTGTGTATGTCTTCTATTGTTATATCAAGCTCTGGTTAGCATTATTCTGAGGTTGCAACCTCAGTATAATGCTAACCTGCATAACACAGCTAGTCTTCTCCTCCCACCTCCCTCCCAGCTGCCCCAGGGAGCACGTTTACACTTCCCTTCGGTGTGCTGTGAATGTCTTCACACAGCTCTATCCGGAGCTTGATGTAACAATAGAAGACATTCACAGCACACCGAAGGATGTAATAAAATAAAGACCTCCGCTCCCTTCCCCTTCTCATGCGTCCGCTGTACAGCGGACGTCATGATATCCTGCTTCCGGGACCAGACGGCAGCTCTTCAGGAGTACTGTCCTCTAGATATCTAAGTATAATGACTTCATCGGAATGGTCTACAACGTGTGCTTGCAAGCCAGACACACGTTGTAGACCATACGGATGAAGTAATGATACTTAGATATCCTGATTTCAGTGCTCCTGAGAAGCCGCCTACAGTAGGGCGACCGGATTCTGCCTCTGACAGCTTTACAGCTTGTCAGCAGAAAGGGGAGGGAAAGAAGGACTTTATTTTCTTATTTCTCTCAAACCATAACGGTTTCAGAGTAAGGATTAAGCGCATTAAGTGCTTTTTTTAGTGGAGCTACCCTTTAGAAGATACTTTTTTGGGGACTTTACTATCCCTTTAAATGGGGTAAGAGTTAAATAGACAAGAAATATCTGCTTTAAAGGGATAGTAATACTTTGTTTTATCTTTATTTTATTTTGTAGGTATTTAAAAACATGAAGAACGATATAAGTCTTATCTCTCAAACCTTTATGGTGTGAGAGATATTCACAAGCAAAGTTTCCCCTCCTACCCCTTTTACCTAGCGTAAGCCATCTCTTCTCAGATGTGGAATCCAGTCCATAGACCAGACAGATAACAGCAGGGGACAATCTTCTTCCTATGAAAACAATGAAAGCCCTGCCCCCCTTGACAAGTTTTTCAGGTTTTTCCCTTATCTTAATTGAAGATTGTCCCTCTCTGCAGTCTGCCTGGGCACCTCACTTCTGATCTGGCTGAGCAGTGTTACATCAGTAAAAGGGGCAGGAGGGGGATACTTTATCATTGAATTACTCTTGAACTACAACTCTCACAGAACTGAAATAACACTCTCCAAAATCCAAATACTATGAAGATTAATTAGAGCTGATTTTATTATGAAACATTACTATCCCTTTAAATAGTAAAGTGTAGCTTTCTTTGGTTATTCTTAGAGAGATGAAAGGAGTTGCTTATTGTTTTATCTCATAAACTTGTTCTCCATTGTTGCCTGGTTCCCCTGATCCCAGTTTGCTGAAGGCAAGTCAAATTCAATTATAGTAAAAGAACACAATTAAAATTTGTCTAAATTAACTCATAGCTAAATAAAAGCGGTTGCAATGAGAGCACCAAACATTGTGAATTGTGTGAACTGAAGCATTTCACAATATATTTTTTATTGTTTAGTCAATGCACCGTTTTAGCTGCTCTTTGAATTCACTTGAAAATATGAACATGTTTCTGGATATATGGGTGTACTAGTTAAGGTAGGAAAAGTGTCGTAGATCCCTATATTATTGTGGGACACTTTATTAACTAACATTCTTAACTGAAAATGCCTCAACTTGGAAAAAGAAACTTAACAGAATATTGAGGGGAATGCACTAAGGTGAGATAATGTTGAGATAAACCCTCCAGTGCATTAGATCCCTTTCACCCAGGCAACATCTATGCAACACTGTTGTAATGGATCTATCACTCACAGTGAAAGGTAACATTCTAGAATACCATGCCTTTCACAGAGGGTGACTATCTTCTCAAAGTCCAGCATATCGCAACTTTGCTCTTTTTCCTAAGGAACCAAGTAAAGTTGAACTAATTAAGGTTTTCATGGAGGGTATGGGGCAGTCATGGACCTTTCAAACTAGCAGAGCTGGTGAATGCAATGCTCATCGAAACCTGCATTGAATGGACATGTAATATTGTAAGGAGGTCACATGGGTCTGTCATAGGACATGACTCTCCTGCATTCTAGTTGGAGATGGAACTCAGAAGAGAGGTGAATGTAGATAGAATGGTGACAGAACTATCCCAGGGGCTGCAACAGGTTTGTCACCTGTGTGAAAAGCTTTAAACTATTTTATTCTCACACTGTATGTCTATAGTAGAGCCTATGCTTTAATCTCTTAAGGAATGAATGAAAGAATATGTTTATTTATATAGTACCACAAGTTTACATAGGTTTTAAGGGTTTAGATAATATAGGGTTGCAAGTACTGTGGCAAGTGAAATAATGGAAGTGAAGTTCCTGCTCATGAGCTTACAATCTAAAGTGAATTAGGGAGACACGCAGAGTACATAAGGGTTTGGCCCAGAATACAGTGCTAGAGTTCTGCTGGGGTTAGGGGGAAACATAAAAAGTAAATAAATTAAAATTGCATTAGATGTATGAAGTTATTGCCTTCTATGCATGAACAAGGTCAGTGCCTTCTAGCTTGTTGAAGCCTTGTTGAGGAGGTATAATTTTAAGTGAGACTTGAAGACCACAAGAGAAGTACAGGCTGGCAGTAGAACATTCCATAGATAAGTAGCAATGAGGGAAAAGGGTTTAATACGAGAGTGTGAGCTGTAGACACAAAAGGAGCTGAGAAAAGAATGTAATCGGTGGATCATAGGTGGAGGGTAGGACTGAACATGTAGGAGGGGGTAGAGGATGAATAAGAGAATCAGAATCTGGAGAAATCATAGTCCAATTATTCCATAAAGTAACAAAGGAACTGGAGAGTTTATCTCCCCTTTATCTCACTTTATTGTGTAACCTCCCAGAAATGTTGATCTACAAAAATAAATATTTTTTTTGATGCCCCTATTTGAACCACGCCATATTCCTTAATTAAAATGTCTGATTCTGGGCACCACTCGTCTGGTACATTATTAAATATGTTAATTAATCCAAATTTTTGGAAAGAAAAACTAAAATAGGTCTGCCTTAACCACCTCCTTGGGCAAGGTATTCCACAATTTAACAGACCTTACTGTAAAAAAAACCCTTCCTCTGCTAAAGTCTAAACCTCCTTTCCTCTAATCTCAAGGGGTGTCCCCTGGTCACCTGATCAGCTCTAGTATATTTTGTGTAAGAAATATTAATTTCATATATCTATTACTGAATATACTAACTCTGATATAGTAAGAAAAAAATACATTTTTTGGGCAAATGAACTACTAAATCGAGCTCATTGAATTAAATTGGGGTTTTAATCAATTGAACCCATTCAACCGCCTCTTCTGATTACATATGCTCTATGTGTATAATATGTAAAGTCAAAAGTCCATATTTTTTTCATCTTCACCTATTTGTTTTACAGGTTCATGTCCCTGACTGGGATCTGTCTGAATGTGTTCTCGGGGAGCTTTCTGTATGGGACTGTGAAAACAGAGAAAATGCAGAAATGGAAAAAGATACAATTTTAAACAGAGAGTGAAACAATGTAGAAATGCCTGCCTCTGCATCAGTGCTACAGAAAGACTGCAGCATTATATAAATATATCTGCTTTCACAGCCTCTGAAAGAAAGCTCTACGAAAATGTAGATAGAAACATAGAATTTGATGGCAGATAAGAACCATTCAGCCCATCTAGTCTGCACATTTAAGTCAATGTCAAATAAATAAAAGTGTGAAAAAAATAGGTGAAGATGGGAAAAAAATAACAATTATAAGAAATTTGACTTTACATATAGTATACTTTCAGAATATGTAAAGATTGAGTGTTTCTTTAACTATGGTACAGCTAGTTTGCTCCAGATTTACTCCATTTTCTTGGTACGTCAGCCTCAATTTGTTCTCACTTACCTTGCAGACTGTAGATCTGTCCTGTGCTGTGCTGCCTAGTGATGTGCTGCCAGTATGCACTTCGAGGAAGTGGTACCATTGTGTTCAAGGAAACTGTTCTCTCACTCATTCTCATTTGAAGCTGTGACAAGGAATAGAATGTGAAATAGTGTTACACACAAATGTGCACTACATTGTTTGTCTCTGCTGGAACTGCTATTACTGAAGATGATATAGTGATATGCATAACAGTTGTATGATATGTCTATTGACACAAGTATATAGGAAACACTGGACTGGTGACAAACCAATTGGCAAATCTACTTTGCTTGTTTCTCCAAGCAAGTAAAGAAAAAAGAAACAAAACAAAAAATCAACACTTAACATTTTGAGTGTTGGATGGTAATCAACACATTGACTCACAATGCATTGGATACCCTTCTGGCACTCAAAGGGTTAAACCAAGAAACTGTTTTAAGGGTTGGTCAGTTGAATGTACTGAGCCAGAGATATGAAGATTTGGATTTCAACTTTAGAGGAACGTGCTGCCTGCAGCAGACATCAATGCAATTGTTCTCAAGCTTTTTTGTGCCCTAAGATACAACTTGATTTTTTTTCGAGCACTCCTAATTTATTGTTCTTCATTTGTCATTTATGCAATGAAGGGTACACATACATAAATAAAATGAGCATATAGTGCATTACAATCTCTATAAATATAAATTTGAAAAACAACGTATTTTTGTAAAGTCTTCAGAAAAAAAAAAACGGTTCCGTAAATTGGTGTCCACTGCAGACGAAAGTGCCATGGTATCCTGGGTGAGAACCACTACTTTAATGGATGACGTCAGCTCCAGTATATTAAATCAATGGAGAACAATGTGGCTACAAGTTAAAATAATAAGGCTGTAGTTAATGGAGAATAGTCAGAGGAAGGTCTTGTTACAACCTAATGGATATGTACTGGAGCCCATTCTTTTTTTTCCAATCTGGGGCCCATTCTTATTTTTTTTTTTTTCAATCTGGAGCCCATTCTTTTTTTTTTTCAATCTGGGGCCCATTCTTTTTTTTTTTCAATCTGGAGCCCATTCTTTTTTTTTCAATCTTGAGTCCATTCTTTTTTTTTTCAATCTGGGACCCATTCTTTTTAATATTTTTATTAGTAATATTGCAAAAGGTCTTCAAGGTAATGTATGCCTTTTGCGGATGATATAAAGATCTGCGACAGTGTAGACATTCCTGGGGAAATAAGCCAAATGCCAAATGATTTAGGTAAATTAGAAGAATGGACAAGAGTGTGGCAAATGCAAATTATTGTTGGTAAATGTAAAATAATGCACTTGAGGTGTAAAAATCCAAAGGCAGAATATAGTATTAAAGTGGAACTTTCACCTTCAACCAAGTCCCATTTCATTCTGCTGTTAAAACTGCCTATACTTTTTTTAATCACTTTAATTTTCTAGATATTAACTTATAAAAGTTTCCCTTTTGATGTTGCCTCCGGTATAAGTTGTACCACAGTCATGTAAATGCAATGCTGGTCATCCTGCTCTCCATGAAGGACATGTTTTCAGTTGTGTGTGGGTTCTCATCCTCCTCATTATAACTTTGTAAGTTGCTTACAGAGCAATGTTTTATACCAACATCCTGCAATCTGAAGTTTTCAGTGCAGGATGTTCAGAATCATGTGTGTGTGCTCCAACAGATTCATGATACGGCCACACACTACACTAGAAAATATGCATAAATGTAGTGTGCCTGCCCACGAGAGACGGAACATGATTTTAGGCAAAGAATTATGAGAGAGAGCACTGCCACTCTTCTAATACATAATCAAGATGGCCACGCTATCCCTCATCCATGCAAAGCGTCAAAGAGGTAAACTGTAAGGATAGGCAAACATTTATTTATCATAAAAACAGGACAATTTGCACTATGCAGTATATTTAAAAATATTGGGGGTGGTATAAGGTGGGTGATAGGCCCACTTTAAAGGTACTGTACTGTCTGTGACCGGAGAGTAAGGGGACTTGGGAGCAATTATTTCTGATGAGTTAAATGCAGGCAGATAATGTAACAAAGCAGTGGGGGATGAAAGAAGGGTGCTGGGTTGTATAGCTAGAGGCATTAGAAGTAGAAAGTAGGAGGTGGACATGCCACTCTACATATCTCAGGTTAGACCTCATAAACAGTATTGTCTACAGTACTGGATACCCCATCTCCAGAACAATATAAACATTCTGGAGAAAGTTCAGAGAAGGGCTAATAAAATGGTAAATGGATTGCAGGATAAAAAATAAATATCAGAATACACTAAAAGATCTGAAGATTTATATTTTTGCAGGAGCAAAGAGAGAGGGGATCTGGTAGAAACATTCAAAAACATAAAGTGATTCAAAAGTACAGGAGAGTAGTACACTTCAAAGGAATATAAATGTTAAGATGAGGGCATCATCTAAAACTAAAGAATTTATGCCTGTTC
This sequence comes from Rhinophrynus dorsalis, assembly GCA_037306005.1. NCBI lineage: Eukaryota > Metazoa > Chordata > Amphibia > Anura > Rhinophrynidae > Rhinophrynus > Rhinophrynus dorsalis. The sequence goes on from CM074727.1 coordinate 161,549,585, forward strand.
TAAGAACAAATTAAATCTGAGCTTTATAAATAGATATGCACTGAATAGGCCAATCGATTCACATCTGATGTAAACATCTATGTTTTCAAGGAGAATGTTACAAATCCTCCAGTGTGATGTTCCCTCTACAGTGTGCAGAGGTGAGCAACACAGCCAAGCAAGAGTTAAACCAGGAGTGTTTAGCCAGGGCTGAATTAGAATAACAGATTCTCGAACAAAGACATCATCAAAAAGGTCAAAATTGCTGTGATCCTTAAAGGGACAGTAATGTCCCAGAAAAAATATTTATCATTTTGTAGGGCTTAAAAAGTTGAAGTAGATGCCAAAAAACCCTATCTCTCAAACCGCTATGGTTTGAGAGATATTCCCTGTCAAAGTGTGACGTTTCCTGCTGTCAGCTATAAAGCTGAAAGTAGGAGATCCATTTTGGCCGACACGAGGAGGCTCTTCAGCAGAGCCACAATCGCGTTATTTAAAAAGAATGACTTAAAGGAGCAGTAAGCTTTTTTTTATGAAAAAATATATATTTTAGGGATTTTCCTATTGAGTAAAATAAGGGTATTCCCACTGCTGAGAGATTTATATTTCCAGAGTTATTACAGTTTAAACCCATGTTTTTTTACATTAGCAGTGCCCTCTAGTGGTCAAATTCTAATTACATTTCCTGTTAGATTCTAATGGAGAGGAAAGTCAGAGACATACAGTTCTCCATAGACTGTGATAGAAACTGCTGAGTCACTTCCTGTCAGTTAGAACTATCAGGAAGTAAACACAGTAAATTCACTTCCTGATTATTTAAACTGCTATAAATTTTGAATAAAACAACTGACAGCAGTGGGAGTGACCTTGTTTTATTCAGCAGGAAATGCTCTATAAAATATGTATTTTCATAAAAAAGTGTACTGCTCCTTTAATTGGAATGGGCTACAAAGTGTGCTTGCACTTTGTGCAGAGGAATTGAAAATCTGAAAAGCCTTTGTCCTTCCCTGGTGCATTCAGGGTACATAGGGGCATTTTCAGGGTATATAGCTTAGTAAATTGGCAGTGCCTATTTTAATACAAAATGATATTTGTACATCCCAACCCCCTTGTATGTTTCCATATAAAGTTAATGTAAAAGCGTATAAGTAAATTAGAGCAATCGTGGAGCAATCCATTTGCACTCTAGGAGGTCAAATACAAATTCCCCAAATTTCAAATGATTCAAATATTGCTTTTAACCCCTTGAATACTAGAGAGTTCCCCAACTCATTGCTTTGGAGACCTCTCTACAATTCAAGAGGTAAAATGCCCCATTTAAATAAAATTTCCATGTGTACCCTATTGGTGCAGTTGGTTTGGCTCAGAGTGCTTCACTTTGCCTTTATACATAACTAGTGTAAAAGCCCGTGTACATGGCCAAGGTCCGGGTAATGTTAAAGGGATAGTAATGTTTCTAATAAAAGCAGCTCTAATTAATCATCATAGTATTTGGACGAGAGTGTTATTTCAATTCTGTCAGAGTTGTAGTTCAAGAGAAATTCAATGATAAAGTATCCCCCTCCCATCCCTTTTACTGATGTAACACTGCTCAACCAGAGCAGAATGGAGGTGCCCAGGTAGACTGCAGAGAGGGACAATCTTCAATTAAGATAATGGAAAAACCTGAAAAACTTGTCAAGGGGGCAGGGCTTTCATTGTTCTCAGAGGAAGAAGATTGTCCCCTTCTGTTATCTGTCTGGTCTATGGACTGGATTCCACATCTGAGAAGAGACAACTTACACTAGGTAAAAGGGGCGGGAATGGAAACTTTGCTTGTGAATATCTCTCAAACCATAAAGGTTTGAGAGATAAGACTTATATCATTCTTCTTGTTTTTTTTAATGCCTGCAATACAAAATAAAGATAAAATAAAATATTACTATACCTTTAAGTTTCCACTACCTCACTGCTCCATGCGATGCAGTCTTGCGTCGCCTCACTCACGTGATTCAATCATGCACAGTAGAGATTGCGGGTAGTCTCTACTGTGCATGACTGCATCGTGACAAACATCCTAGCGAATTATTATATAGGATGATCAGTGCGCCATAATAGTGGAGAATTTCACTCCAAACCAGTTAACACATTTAAAAAAAAAAGACCTTTTAATCGTGGAGCGGTTATCACCAATCAGCAGGCAGTTTCGAATTTCAATAACTTTTGTAATGTAGATGAAGTGACATCAATTTCAGCACCATGGAGAGCAGCCTCACAAAAATATTAACTCAGCATTATCCTAAGCCCGGCATTGGCATTTGTCAAGTCATTGGCTGTTCCCGGTTTACTAATGTGTATGGCAGAAAACAGAATGCAAATCTACATTGTCTGGTTCATTCTCTAGCAATGCAGGAAAACAACAGAGCCCTTAGGAATTGTTTCATTTCACATATATCAGTATGAAAGATACAGCATTCATGATAGAAGACACCACAGAAATAGCTATTTGTATATTTAGAACAAATGCAAAAAATAAAAATCCATAAACCAGCTTCATCATTTAAAGGAAAACTAATACCTCTTAATAATAATATTTCACTTACCTTACTAGTGCCAAACAATCTTAACCGCCTAATGACTAGTGCCAGGACCATCACCATTTTCTTTCCCTTAAAGGCACACTAATGTCCCATAAAAAATCTTCTACTTTTGTAGATGTTAAAAAATTAAACTATGTGCCACAGATCCTATCTCTTGAACCGCTATGATTTGAGAGATATTCACACTGAAAGTCCCCCCCCTCCTTCCCCTTCTCCTGACGTCATTGTCTAGTTAACAACAGGAGATCTCGGTCCGGGGACCAGCCAGCGGCTCTGCAGCAGAGCCGAAATCACATTATTTCAAAATAATGACTTAATTGGAAAGGAATGTACTTTTGTTAAAGACATAACATGTTCAATTGTCCCTAGATGTAATGTCCATGGAGGCGGACATGACAGTTCCTCGCTGGACCACAGAACTGCCTGTCTCCATGGTCATGACATCCAGAGCTCAGTGAAGACAATTCTCTTGAACCAAAGCACAGGGGATAAATTCTTAGGGGTCACTAGGATTTTGTGGACATAATAAGGTAAGTCTGGGGGTTAATATTAGGATGTGTTAATGTTTATTTAATAATAACCTGCTAGCATTTATGAGGCTGATGTACTAAGGAGAAACAGAGAAAAATATTTATGTATGTATGAATAAAAAGGTGGTACTGTGTTAGCCAGTAGAGTAACTGTACTTTTATAGCAAAAAACCCACAAGAGTGATAAAAAGGTGATACAGTTTAAGCCTTTGAGTGCCAGAGGGGTACACAATGCGTTGTGTACCCCTTTGGCACTTGAAGGGTTAATGGCTAACTGAGGATGCAGAAAGTGCACTAAGACCTCTTCTTCAGGCATGGGTTAAAGGGATATTAATACTTTGTTTTATCTTTTATTTTGAAGGCATTAAAAAAACATGAAGAACGATATAAGTCTTATCTCTCAAACCTTTATGGTTTAAGAGATATTCACAAGCAAAGTACCCCCCCCCCCCGTTCAGCCAGATCAGAAGGGAGGCGCCCAGGTAGACTGCAGAGAGGGACAATCTTCAATTAAGATAAGGGAAAAACCTGAAAAACTTGTCAAGGGGGGAAGGGCTTTCATTGCTCTCATAGGAAGAAGATTGTCCCCTTCTGTTATCTGTCTGGTCTTACAACCAGATTCACATCTGAGAAGAGATGGCTTACACTAGGAAAAAGGGGCGGGAGGGGGAAACTTTGCTTGTGAATATATCTTAAACCATAAAGGTTTGAGAGATAAGACTTATATAATTCTTCATGTTTTTTTTAATGCCTACAAAATAAAATAAAGTTAAAATGAAGTATTACTATTAGTGATGATCGAGCACCCCAATGCTCGGGTGTTCGGGTGCTCTGACCGAGCGCCCCCGGAGGCTCGAGTGCTCGGCCGAGCACCCGAGCCCCATTGAAGTCAATGGGAGGACTCGAGCATTACACCAGGCACCCCCTGCTCTGATGAGGGGAGGGTGCCTGGTCCATAGGAAAAGGGCAGAAAATGATGGAAACACCACAGAAATGGTTCAGGGACAGCATAGGGAGGATGTCTGGATGCATCTTGGACTCCAACGTCGCTGCTGGGAATGATGTTTCGCCCGTAGTACGCCATTTTTACAGACTGACCGTAAAACACACAAAAAGGAAGATAAAAACGATTTTAGGCGAAAAATTGTTACCAAACAGTATTTGCTGTATATTTACTTGTATATCATCTGCAAATTCTGTAAAAAATTTCGTAGATTTTTCGGAACTGGGGCCATGATTAAGAGGGAAACGTGCGCAGAGTAAAGCAGGTGTTCAACGTGGTTATGGCCCGGGTAAGGTACAGCATTCAGGAACGGAGGCCGCAGCTACCACAGGTTTTACAACATGTCCGTTTGCCCTTGTTAAGTCCAAAATTTATAGTCGGAACAGTGGGGTCTGATCCATTCAGTAAAAGTGATGAAGTGACTTAGTGGATGAAGCCAAGAACTACCTTCTGCTCTGTCGAACACCCCAGCCCTATTTAATTCAATGGGAGGACCTGAGGCACTCCGATACAACCTGTATATCACAAAATGGAGGGCCTCATTCACATTGTGGTACAATAGTTCAGGTAGTGGTCCAACACTCATAAAGCCTATGCACTAAGTGAAAGGGCTGCGAAAAATTAGACTGCAATGTCACTCCAATACACCCTTTATTACACATAAAGGAGGGCATCATACACACCCTTGAAAAATTAGGATTAATGGCCTGCTGGTGACCCTCTAAAACATTATGGGTGAGGGTCTGCTGCGGAGCTGACCATCCTAAACATTATATGCGAAGGCCCGCTAGTGAGCTGACGCTATAAAACATTATATGAGAGGGCCCGCTAGAGAGCTGACCCAATAAAACATTATATAAGAAGGCCTGCTGGTGAGCTGACCTATACAAAAATTGTCAAACAGGGCCCGCTGGTGAGCTGGCCCTATATAAAAATTATATCACAGGGCCCGCTGGTGAGCTGGCCCTATATAAAAATTATATCACAGGGCCCGCTGGTGAGCTGGCCCTATATAAAAATTATATCACCGGGTATATGGAAGAGGAGGAGGAGGATGAGAAGATTAAGAGTCAACCATATACCCGTTTTTTGGGTGGAAGGGGTGAATGGGAATACAGAGTATTCCCATCATTGTAAATAACATATCTAAAGTGACTTTATGTTCCCCCGGGGCTTTCCTCCAGTGGAGTGGAGAAGTCAGGGGAAATCCAGGCCTTGTTCATTTTTATAAGTGTCAACCTATCAGCATTTTCGGTGGAAAGGCGGATACGCTTATCTGTTATGATGCCACCAGCAGCACTAAATACCCGCTCAGACAGAACGCTGGCGGCAGGGCAGGCCAGCACCTCCAAGGCGTAGAGTGCCAGTTCATACCACGTGTCCAGCTTGGACACCCAGTAGTTGTAAGGCACAGAGGGATCATTGAGGACGCTGACACGGTCTGCTACATACTCCTTCACCATCTTCCAAAACTTTAACCTCCTTGTGACACTAGGCTGCGCATCAGGGTGAGGGTGCTGGCGGGGTGTCATGAAGGTGTCCCACGCCTTGGAGAGTGTTGCCCTGCCTTTGTCGGAACTGCTGTGTGCTCCCCTTTTCTCCCCTTCTCGGTTGGCCAAGGTAGCACGTACTCTGCCGCCAGCGTTGTCAGATGGAAAATTTTGGAGCAATTTTTCAACAAGAACCTTCTGGTATTGCACCATTTTGCTTGTCCTCTCCACCGGAGGAATGAGAGATGAGAAATTTTCTTTGTAGCGGGGGTCCAGAAGGGTGAACACCCAGTAATCCGTGTTGTCTAAAATGCATATAACGCGTGGGTCACGGGAAAGGCAGCCTAACATAAAGTCAGCCATGTGTGCCAGAGTACCAACAGGCAAGATTTCGCTGTCCTCACCAGGAGGATGACTCTCAATCTCCTCATCCTCTTCCTCCTCTTCTGCCCACCCACGCTGAAGAGATGGAACTAAAGTTCCATGGCTACCCTCTGTAGCGGAGGCAACCGTGTCTTCCTCCTCCTCCTCCTCCTCCTCCGCCTCCTCCAATTGTCGCTGAGAAGACGAAGTGAGGGTGCTCTGGCTATCACCTTGTGTAAGCTCTTCCTCCCGCATTTCCACCTCTTCCACATGCAAAGCGTCGGTTTTAATTGTGAGCAGCGAGCGTTTCAGTAGACACAGAAGTGGGATGGTTACACTGATAATAGCGTTATCGCCGCTCACCATCTGTGTCGATTCCTCAAAATTGCGTAAAACCTCACAGAGGTCTGACATCCATTCCCACTCCTCACTTCTGATTAGAGGAAGTTGAACGGAGAGGCGACGACCGTGTAACAGCTGGTACTCCACTACTGCCCTCTGCTGCTCACAAAGCCGGGCCAACATGTGGAAGGTGGAGTTCCAGCGCGTGCTCACGTCACACAGCAGCCGGTGAGCTGGCAATTGTAAGCGCTGCTGCAGCTTCAACAGGCCGGCTGAAGCTGTTGATGACTTACAGAAATGTGCACACACGCGGCGCACCTTGGTCAAGAGATCATGCAAATTGGGGTAGGTTTTTAGAAATCGCTGAACCACTAAATTAAATACATGCGCTAGGCATGGTACATGTGTGAGCTTGCCGAGCTCCAAAGCCGCCACCAAGTTACGCCCATTATCACACACAACCATGCCTGGTTGCAGGTTGAGTGGCGAGAGCCACTGCTCGGTCTGGTGACTAATCCCCTGCAACAGCTCTGAGGCCCTGTGCTGTTTGTCCCCAAGGCAGATCAGCTTCAACACGGCCTGTTGACGCTTCCCCACTGCAGTGCTACACTGCTTCCAGCTACCGGCTGATGGGTGAGTGGCGCTGCGCGCAGAGAATTCGGAGGTGGAAACGGAGGAGGAGGAGCCAATAACGTAGGTGCTGGCGGAAACCCTGATGGAGGTAGGGCCCGCAATCCTCGGCGTGGGTAGCACCTGTGCCATCCCAGGGTCCGAGTCGCTCCCAGCCTCCACGACATTCACCCAGTGTGCCGTCAGGGAAATGTAGCGTCCCTGGCCACAAGCACTTGTCCATGTGTCAGTCGTTAAGTGGACCTTCCCAGTAACTGCGTTGGTCAGGGAACGGGTGATGCTACGGGACACATGGTGGTGTAAGGCGGGGACGGCACACCGGGAAAAGTAGTGGCGGCTGGGGACTGCGTACCGAGGGACAGCTGCTGCCATCAGGCTGCGGAAGGACTCAGTCTCCACAAGCCTAAATGGCAGCATTTCGATGGCCAGTAATTTGGAAAGGTGTGAGGTTAGTGCTATGGCCTGTGGGTGGGTGGCTGGGTATTTTCGCTTGCGCTCAAATGCCTGGGGTAACGACATTTGGACGCTGCGCTGGAACAGGGAAGTGGATGTGGTCGCTGATGGTGCTTCAGATGCTACAGGTGCAGGGCGGGAGGTATGCGGGCCTGCACCTTCGACAGGCGATTGGCCGGCACCGAAAACAGGGGAAGAGGAGGCAGTGGTGTGGCCTGCAGACACAGATTGGCGATCCGGGCGTTCCTCCCACTTATTACGGTGCTTGGATGCCATGTGTCAGATATGCTGGTGGTGGTAAGGTTGCTAGTGTTCATGCCTCGGCTCATTCTGGTGTGGCACAGGTTGCAAACTACAATTCTTTTGTCGTCCGCACTTTCCTTAAAAAAACGCCATACCGCGGAACACCTAGCCCTTGGCAAGGGAGATTTACGCAAGGGGTTGCTCCGTGGAACATTTGCGGGCCGGTTTGGTGCGGTCCGCCTTCTTTATTTAGCCACACCACTGCCTCTTCCAGCCTGTTGCGGTGCTGCAGATGGCTCACCCTCAGGACTGCTGTCATCGCTCGGCTCTCCACCTTCCCAGGTGGGGTCAGTGACCTCATCGTCCACCAAGTCCTCCTCCACTTCCTCACTCTGATCATCCTCCTCATTTCTTGATCCCACCACATCCTCAGTCATTGACAACTGTGTATCATCCTCCTCATCAAGGTCTTGAGACAGTAATAGTGGTTGATTTGATGGCAACTGTGTCTCATCATCATCATCATCCACTTCCTTTGACCTTAAATGCCGTTCCCCTCTGTCGTCTTCTTGTGATTGGGTACCCTCTAGAGGTTGTGAATCAGGGCACAAGATCTCATGTTCCTCTGCAAGCGTGCTTGGAGAGAGGTTCAAATGAAGGATTGGTGATGAGAAGAGCTCCTCACTATATCCCAGTGTGGGATCACTTCTTTGGCCAGACCCTCTATGGTGGAAGGAAGGATGATCAGAGTGAGGATTATGTTGACCAGACTCTTGGCTACTGAGAGTGGACTTGGTGGAAGACAGGGTGGTGCTTAACCGACTGGAAGCAGTATCAGCTGAAATCCAACCGACCACCTGTTCGCAGTGGTCTGACCTCGAGAGTGATGTCCTGCGACGCCCTGTAAACTGAGACATGAAGCTAGGTATGGTGGATGTCTTTCTTTCTTGTGCTCTGGCACCAGGAACAGTTTCTACGCGTCCTGACCCGCGCCCTGAACTATCAGGATCACGTCCACTTCCCCGTCCCTTTTTACCCGCCTTCTTCATATTACACGGAATATGTGCTGCTAATCTGCGGCTAGGCACAGTGAACGGAATATGTGACGTTTATTTTTTAAACTTTGCACACTAAACAGAATGTGCTGCTAATCTGCAACTTTGCACACTAAACAGAATGTGCTGCTAATCTGCGGCTAGGCACAGTGAACGGAATATGTGACGTTTATTTTTTAAACTTTGCACACTAAACAGAATGTGCTGCTAATCTGCAACTTTGCACACTAAACAGAATGTGCTGCTAATCTGCGGCTAGGCACAGTGAACGGAATATGTGACGTTTATTTTTTAAACTTTGCACACTAAACAGAATGTGCTGCTAATCTGCAACTTTGCACACTAAACAGAATGTGCTGCTAATCTGCGGCTAGGCACAGTGAACGGAATATGTGACGTTTATTTTTTAAACTCTGCACACTAAACAGAATGTGCTGCTAATCTGCGGCTAGGCACAGTGAACGGAATATGTGACGTTTATTTTTTAAACTTTGCACACTAAACAGAATGTGCTGCTAATCTGCAACTTTGCACACTAAACAGAATGTGCTGCTAATCTGCGGCTAGGCACAGTGAACGGAATATGTGACGTTTATTTTTTAAACTTTGCACACTAAACAGAATGTGCTGCTAATCTGCAACTTTGCACACTAAACAGAATGTGCTGCTAATCTGCGGCTAGGCACAGTGAACGGAATATGTGACGTTTATTTTTTAAACTTTGCACACTAAACAGAATGTGCTGCTAATCTGCGGCTAGGCACAGTGAACGGAATATGTGACGTTTATTTTTTAAACTTTGCACACTAAACAGAATGTGCTGCTAATCTGCAACTTTGCACACTAAACAGAATGTGCTGCTAATCTGCGGCTAGGCACAGTGAACGGAATATGTGACGTTTATTTTTTAAACTTTGCACACTAAACAGAATGTGCTGCTAATCTGCGGCTAGGCACAGTGAACGGAATATGTGACGTTTATTTTTTAAACTTTGCACACTAAACAGAATGTGCTGCTAATCTGCGGCTAGGCACAGTGAACGGAATATGTGACGTTTATTTTTTAAACTTTGCACACTAAACAGAATGTGCTGCTAATCTGCAACTTTGCACACTAAACAGAATGTGCTGCTAATCTGCGGCTAGGCACAGTGAACGGAATATGTGACGTTTATTTTTTAAACTTTGCACACTAAACAGAATGTGCTGCTAATCTGCGGCTAGGCACAGTGAACGGAATATGTGACGTTTATTTTTTAAACTTTGCACACTAAACAGAATGTGCTGCTAATCTGCAACTTTGCACACTAAACAGAATGTGCTGCTAATCTGCGGCTAGGCACAGTGAACGGAATATGTGACGTTTATTTTTTAAACTCTGCACACTACACAGAATGTGCTGCTAATCTGCGGCTAGGCACAGTGAACGGAATATGTGACGTTTATTTTTTAAACTTTGCACACTAAACAGAATGTGCTGCTAATCTGCAACTTTGCACACTAAACAGAATGTGCTGCTAATCTGCGGCTAGGCACAGTGAACGGAATATGTGACGTTTATTTTTTAAACTTTGCACACTAAACAGAATGTGCTGCTAATCTGCGGCTAGGCACAGTGAACGGAATATGTGACGTTTATTTTTTAAACTTTGCACACTAAACAGAATGTGCTGCTAATCTGCAACTTTGCACACTAAACAGAATGTGCTGCTAATCTGCGGCTAGGCACAGTGAACGGAATATGTGACGTTTATTTTTTAAACTTTGCACACTAAACAGAATGTGCTGCTAATCTGCGGCTAGGCACAGTGAACGGAATATGTGACGTTTATTTTTTAAACTTTGCACACTAAACAGAATGTGCTGCTAATCTGCAACTTTGCACACTAAACAGAATGTGCTGCTAATCTGCGGCTAGGCACAGTGAACGGAATATGTGACGTTTATTTTTTAAACTTTGCACACTAAACAGAATGTGCTGCTAATCTGCGGCTAGGCACAGTGAACGGAATATGTGACGTTTATTTTTTAAACTTTGCACACTAAACAGAATGTGCTGCTAATCTGCAACTTTGCACACTAAACAGAATGTGCTGCTAATCTGCGGCTAGGCACAGTGAACGGAATATGTGACGTTTATTTTTTAAACTCTGCACACTAAACAGAATGTGCTGCTAATCTGCGGCTAGGCACAGTGAACGGAATATGTGACGTTTATTTTTTAAACTTTGCACACTAAACAGAATGTGCTGCTAATCTGCAACTTTGCACACTAAACAGAATGTGCTGCTAATCTGCGGCTAGGCACAGTGAACGGAATATGTGACGTTTATTTTTTAAACTTTGCACACTAAACAGAATGTGCTGCTAATCTGCAACTTTGCACACTAAACAGAATGTGCTGCTAATCTGCGGCTAGGCACAGTGAACGGAATATGTGACGTTTATTTTTTAAACTTTGCACACTAAACAGAATGTGCTGCTAATCTGCGGCTAGGCACAGTGAACGGAATATGTGACGTTTATTTTTTAAACTTTGCACACTAAACAGAATGTGCTGCTAATCTGCAACTTTGCACACTAAACAGAATGTGCTGCTAATCTGCGGCTAGGCACAGTGAACGGAATATGTGACGTTTATTTTTTAAACTTTGCACACTAAACAGAATGTGCTGCTAATCTGCGGCTAGGCACAGTGAACGGAATATGTGACGTTTATTTTTTAAACTTTGCACACTAAACAGAATGTGCTGCTAATCTGCGGCTAGGCACAGTGAACGGAATATGTGACGTTTATTTTTTAAACTTTGCACACTAAACAGAATGTGCTGCTAATCTGCAACTTTGCACACTAAACAGAATGTGCTGCTAATCTGCGGCTAGGCACAGTGAACGGAATATGTGACGTTTATTTTTTAAACTTTGCACACTAAACAGAATGTGCTGCTAATCTGCGGCTAGGCACAGTGAACGGAATATGTGACGTTTATTTTTTAAACTTTGCACACTAAACAGAATGTGCTGCTAATCTGCAACTTTGCACACTAAACAGAATGTGCTGCTAATCTGCGGCTAGGCACAGTGAACGGAATATGTGACGTTTATTTTTTAAACTCTGCACACTACACAGAATGTGCTGCTAATCTGCGGCTAGGCACAGTGAACGGAATATGTGACGTTTATTTTTTAAACTTTGCACACTAAACAGAATGTGCTGCTAATCTGCAACTTTGCACACTAAACAGAATGTGCTGCTAATCTGCGGCTAGGCACAGTGAACGGAATATGTGACGTTTATTTTTTAAACTTTGCACACTAAACAGAATGTGCTGCTAATCTGCGGCTAGGCACAGTGAACGGAATATGTGACGTTTATTTTTTAAACTTTGCACACTAAACAGAATGTGCTGCTAATCTGCAACTTTGCACACTAAACAGAATGTGCTGCTAATCTGCGGCTAGGCACAGTGAACGGAATATGTGACGTTTATTTTTTAAACTTTGCACACTAAACAGAATGTGCTGCTAATCTGCGGCTAGGCACAGTGAACGGAATATGTGACGTTTATTTTTTAAACTTTGCACACTAAACAGAATGTGCTGCTAATCTGCAACTTTGCACACTAAACAGAATGTGCTGCTAATCTGCGGCTAGGCACAGTGAACGGAATATGTGACGTTTATTTTTTAAACTTTGCACACTAAACAGAATGTGCTGCTAATCTGCGGCTAGGCACAGTGAACGGAATATGTGACGTTTATTTTTTAAACTTTGCACACTAAACAGAATGTGCTGCTAATCTGCAACTTTGCACACTAAACAGAATGTGCTGCTAATCTGCGGCTAGGCACAGTGAACGGAATATGTGACGTTTATTTTTTAAACTTTGCACACTAAACAGAATGTGCTGCTAATCTGCGGCTAGGCACAGTGAACGGAATATGTGACGTTTATTTTTTAAACTTTGCACACTAAACAGAATGTGCTGCTAATCTGCAACTTTGCACACTAAACAGAATGTGCTGCTAATCTGCGGCTAGGCACAGTGAACGGAATATGTGACGTTTATTTTTTAAACTTTGCACACTAAACAGAATGTGCTGCTAATCTGCGGCTAGGCACAGTGAACGGAATATGTGACGTTTATTTTTTAAACTTTGCACACTAAACAGAATGTGCTGCTAATCTGCAACTTTGCACACTAAACAGAATGTGCTGCTAATCTGCGGCTAGGCACAGTGAACGGAATATGTGACGTTTATTTTTTAAACTTTGCACACTAAACAGAATGTGCTGCTAATCTGCAACTTTGCACACTAAACAGAATGTGCTGCTAATCTGCAACTTTGCACACTAAACAGAATGTGCTGCTAATCTGCAACTTTGCACACTAAACAGAATGTGCTGCTAATCTGCGGCTAGGCACAGTGAACGGAATATGTGACTTTTTTTTTTTTAAATTTGTGCCCCCCCAAACAAAATATAACTGCTGCCCCCACACACAACAGTCCTAAAAAGGACTTTTGGGTCTTTATATGGTGTTCCAACACTTTTCTTCTCCCTACACTGACTTTCCCTTCCTATCCTCATCTCTCCCTGGCTAAGACTGAGCCGAACTCGCTGGTCAGGTGCTATACAGCACCCGATCACGGGTTCTGGCCAGCCAATCAGTGTAATGCCAGCATCCAACATGGCTGCTGGCATTACACTGATGTCAGAGCCTCTCTGCACATTTATTGGCTGCGCAGCGGGGAGGAGACCCGAACATGGCGGGCGAGCACATGCGGTACTCGTACGAGTACCGCCATGTGCCGAGCAGAGCGATGCTCAAGCCGAACCGAGCTTCGGCCGAGCATGCTCGCTCATCACTAATTACTATCCCTTTAACAAATAAAGTTGGAAAAGAACCGAATTTATATCTACAGTGTATGACATACGTTTGAAACAAATTATAGGCATACTCAGCGGGGGGAACAATTAACTTAGTAACCATCCAGTCTGCATAGATATGAAATGATACGATTGGGTTAGATCAAAGTCCTGAGAACAAGGAAGTGTTCATTAATACAGATGTGTGAAGAGTCTGTTAGTCTGGGAGTTGGAAACATCTATCACTATACAATCTTATAATGAGACATGAAGTCCATCCCCAGGTTCAGGCCTGTTTTCAAAGTTTTGAATCACCTTCATAACCATCTGTGAGTTTTTTTTCTACAAAAGTATGTATAGATAGATATCTAATCTATACCTGTACATCTATATAATCCTTTTCTTTCTTTCATCTGTCTATATCATGTTTATCAAGCTGTCTATATATGTCTTAAAGGGTTAGTAATGCCCAAAGATAACTTTATGTTTTATTTTAGATTAAAAAAAAATAAATTATGTGCAGCAAATTCCATCTCTCAAACCTTTAAGGTCTGCTGACAGAAGGAGATCCCAGGCCTGCGACCAGTTGGTGGCTCTTCAGCAGAGCTGAAATAGCAGTCTTTAAAAAGAATTACTTCATTGGAATGGTCTACAAAGTGGGCTTGATTTGTGACCGTTCCAATGAAGTAGTTCTTCTTAACCCCTTAAGGACCAGTGGACCTGGGACGTTTCCATTCCATAAGGACTGCTTTGATCCTTGCTGACGCGCCAGTACTCGTGACCTGTTGTGTGTATCGGTCGCGCCGCTTTGGGGCCTGAAAGAGATCACTACAGTCTTGGAGGGGTCAATTTTAAGCCCCATTTTTACATACAGCGCTCCCGGTGGAGCTCTGTAAGTAAAAAGTACATGACATACTATGACCGTCATCGGTCCTTAAGTATTTGCTACAAAAGTCCCCCCCCCCCGACGTCAGCGCTCTAGCTGACAGATTTGGATTCTGGTGGAATGGTCTACAAAGTGTACCGCAAGCACACTTTGTAGACCGTTTCAATGAAGCAGTTTATTTTTTAAAGATCGCGATCTAGGCTCTGCTGAAGAGCCGCCAGCCGGTCTGTGGACCAGAATCCAAATCTGTCAGCTAGACGGCAGACTTGGCTGAAACAGCTAGGAAGAGGTAAGTTTAGTTGTGAATATCTCTCAAACCATAAAGGTTTGAGAGATAAGACTTACATACTTCTTAATATTCTTTTAATGCCTACAATACTAAATAAACATACAATTACATATTACTACCCCTTTAATTCTACAATACTGCCTACATTTATATCCGGACATTACTAACCCTTAAAAAAAAAAAAAATACAGGATAGGAATAACAGCATAAGAGCATCAAGCAAATGCATGAGATTTAGGTTATTACCAGGGGAATACGTGAAACCAAATGAATCATACACTGGCAAGAGGATCTTGCATTGACCCTTTCAATGCCAGAGGATTACACAATACAATGCAAAGCAATACTTGCAAATTACTAATCCCCATATTGTAGCTTTGTTAAAAATAAACTTATTGCCCCCAGTGTTATCTCTCAAACCCTTATGGTTTGAGAGATGATAGCGCTCAAAGTTATACCCTTAACGACCCATGACGGAACTGGACCGTCATGGAATTCCGGGCTCCCCTCGCGGCTGCACGCCGTTCGGGGAGTCCGGAACACAGCCGCAAAAAATACTCCGTGGTCCTTAACGGACCGTAAGGGGTTAAGGGGTTAAGATGAACAATGGTTCAAAATATGTTGATGGACACTGACAAAATGGTCATAACAGCATTTGGTACAAGGTTCAAATTAACTCCACAACACCAATTTAATCATGATAACAAAATCTAATCATAAATTGTCCCCAATCAACTCCTATAAATGTATTGGTATGAGGCTAGACCCCAACTTAACTTGTGGTCTTAATTTGAAAACAGTAAATTTACATGCAAACTTTATCCTAAAGTGGGCACTCAGGCTAGAAAGAAAATACTGTTTAAGGCCCCTGGTAAAAACTAAACAAATTGTGGAAAAGATATTAAAGCGGAACTAAGCACAAGTTTGCTTTAATCCATTTATTATACCGATTGTGACTGTACTGGGTTTTGTTTGTTTAAAAAAATGCGATAGAAATGAAGTTTGAGGGTTAACTTTTTCCCTCGTCTCCTCATTCTGATCTGCACCATCTTGTGGATGAGAATACAGGAGATCCTCCTCCCCGCTGGTCTGTCAGTAAGCTGGAGTACTCTCATTGGCTAGATATCGATCTCTGCCAATGAGCGTTCTCCAGCTTACTGACAAACCAGCGGGGAGGAGGATACATGTATGCCCCCCCAACACCAAATACAATAGGCCAGACCTGAGTGAGTTCACTATACAATGGGACAAAGGAATAGGGCTGGGTACAATGAAGGGCCAACCATATGGGCATCAGACATTAATATTTGGTTAATGCTCATATGAGCTGACAATCAGCCATACAACACACACACACACACACACACTATGGGATTACTAAAAGGATGCAAGAAAAGGTGAGTTCTTAACACGATTAACGGAAATATGGCAAATGGCTGCTACACTTCTGTTGACCATGTGAAAGAACCATTTCTTCTTCCAATTTTTGTGGACACTATCTTTTTACCACAGTACAAGTCTTTGGTAAGATCTCAGATAAAAAAGAAATGTCCAAGAATGCACTCAGCTCAAAGCAAATTGTCAGTGGCGTAACTATATGGGTGGCAGGGGTCGCACCCGTGACCGTGCCCATCATTCCAGGGGCCCGGCCGCCCCCTGTGACCCCTCCGCCTGGCTCCCACAAACTCCCTCCGGCTCTCTAATAATGCAGAGTGCTGGGAGATGACATCATATCTCAGCACTCTGCATTACAGAAGAGGACCGCACGGGAGCACCAGCCCGTTTCTCCTGCCACTCCACTGGACCACCAGGGATTGGGAGGTAGGAGATGGGGGCATTGTGGAGATTGGGGGGGCATTGTGGAGGGCCTGGAGGCCAATGTGGTTGGGAGGCCCAATGTGGTCGGGGGTATGGGGGCCCATGGCACTTCTTGCACCAGGGGCCGGAGGGTTCTATTTACCCCTCTGCAAATTGTACTGCATGTTTATTAAATATATTTGCACAGTGTTTCAGAGGTAAACCCTTCATTTATTTGGTGCATATATCAATATGGATATATCATGTATTGAGTCCAAAAGAGACTGAAAAATGTTATGGTCAATAAAGTACCAGACCTGATGGCATACACCCAAGAACCTTGTGGAAGAATGCTTTGGAGTGGACCTGTTGGACTGTGGGGACGAAAGGAGAGTAGGCAGAACAGAATGGCAGGGTTAAGAGCAGGATAGTAGAAACAGAGCTTGGATGAAAATAGCAGTCTATCCCAAGGGCAAGGTGAGATATTAATGTGCTTAGGAAGTTAGTACACTCTAGAAAGTTGGAGAAAGTGGGCTTATGGGTGTTGCTCAACTATGCATGAGTAATATTCTATATATGTATATGTATATAAAAAGTTGTGATTTGTCACACCTAGTTAGAGTGATGATCATTGCATATGCTTAATAAATCCTTATAATTATTAACCCTTACTTACCCATTGTGGACATTTACACATTTTTATATTTACCTTTAAATAAATTCTACAACACTCCTAGAATTTATTGATTAACTGTCATCAGGCAAAGTTCCCAGTGTCCAGTGATTGGTATCCTATTGAAATGTCGCCCTCTATTTGGTGACTATCAAAACAGAGAGATCTTAATGTCGCACACACCATGCGGGCGACATCACAATGTCGCCTGCATGAAAAGAGCAACATTCTGATGTTGCACAAGAAAATAGCGTGCACAAGAACATCCCATCTTCTCCCCCCCCAACTAAATAATTAATGTCATCTGTGCCTTAACCATTTGAGTGCCAGAGAGGTCCACAATACATTGCAAAGCAATGCGTTGCAGACCCCTCTGGCACTCAAAGGGTTAAGATGCCCTCTTCATCTCAAGCCCGCATTCTGATGCTCTTCATAGATTATTTGGAGGAAGACGTCATTAATTAGGTCTCCTGAGAGTACAGTTGGGCTATATAAATAAATAATAATAATAATACATGTTGAAGTTCCGTATTTATCATCTGCAGTTTACGTTCCTACGATTTGACCTCTCCTCCATGTCCAGAGTATTTACCAAAGTAATTGTGGGGGAGGCAGCATATTATGGAGAATGAAAAATTGCAGTCATTCTTTAGTTGAAAAACTGGCTCATATGGCCTCATTGATTGAATCAATACCCTCAGAACATCCAAGTAGTTGTCATTGAAACAGGCTCATGTACATTTTATGGCTAATGATAGAATCAATAGAGGTTATGACCTGGGCTTGCCTCCAAATTAGACCACTGTTACACTTGATTTTGTCCCAATGGAACAGGGAACCTCTGTCATTTCATTGTCAAACCTGCATTATGCCTGAAGTAAAATATTGCTAACATGGTGGTGAAGGAAAAATCTGCCATCGAAATGTAACTGAACCATTATTATTATGCATCCAAGTAAGTAAGCTTGGAAGAAGTGCAATAAAATAAATAATTTCAGGGATAGTGGCTATATTTATTTATTTTTTTTTTAGTTGGGGGGAGATGATGGGACGTTCCTGTGCACGCCATTTTCTTGTGTGACAGAAGAACATCGCCCTTTTCATGCGGGCGACATTCTGATGTTGCCCACATGATGCAGGTGACATTCTGATCTCGCCATTTTCATGGTCGCCAACTAGGGTTCACTTTGAAAATGTTGCACACAAAACAGTGTACAACATAAAGGCGCAATAACCATTTTGCCTTGATGAAAAAAGCGACATGAGAATCTCATCCTGCATCAGAAGAATGAGATTCTAATGTCGCGTCCTTAAATGTTGCTTTAACCGAAACCATTTTGGTGCCCGTTTAGAGCTCTGCGGTTTAATCGTCAGTTAGGCTTCCTCCTCCTGATGGCAACTGTCTTGACAGAAGGCTTGTACTGTCAAGTTCTTCATCTGGTGGAGCAGCAACAACAATATATCAAATCCAACATGTAATCATAATCCTTCTCTTCTGTGGATTACCGGGTTTCCTCTTTGGTTCCAGGAAAATCTCCAGGTCGGTAGTGGTTAGGGAAATATTTCCTAGGCAGCTGTCTGTACATCTGAGCTATCTCTGCACTAAAATGGATGCGATTTAAAGCAACATTTAAAGCTGAACTATCACCCTGTTTAAAGTCCCACCCCTATAATAAGGCATATGGCGATTAGCTTCTTAAAAGTGCTATAATCAGGCACAAGTACCACAATCTGAAGTACTCCTTCTTTTTCTGAGACTGATTGCCAAGCTTCTTGCTTTTGAGCTGTCTGCACAACTGCGGCTTAGGTCCCTTTCCGGTACCATGCAGTGCCTCCTAGAGGAGACTGAGATGGACAGTGCAAGTGCACAGATGTCTCTAAGCCAAGATGTCTGCATGCAAGCCTGGCCACTGGTCTCAGTAGAAGAAGGATTACTTCAGAACCGGGTACTTGTGCCTGATAATAACACTGTTAAGAAGCATATCGCCATATGCCTAATTATTGGGGTGTAACTTTATATAGGGTGATAGTTCCGCTTTAAGGGTGCAACATGAGAATCTCGCTTTTTTGATGCAGGGCGAGATTCTCTTGTAGCCCTTTTCAGCAAGGTGACATGGTTATTGTGCCTTTGTGTTGCACGCTGTTTTGTGTGCGACATTTTCAAAGGATACCCCAACTAGAGGGGGCGACATTTCCATAGTAAAGCCCAGTAATTGGAGGAAAGAAGATGCAATACCATTAGTCAAAAAGAGGGAAAGATCTAAACCAAGAAGATAATAGACCTGTGAGCTTGACTTCCCTAATGAGTAAGATATTAGAAGGTTTACTAGGACTATGTAACAAAAATGTTATTAATAGGAGCCAGCATGGTTTTATAAAGACTAGATCATGTCAAACTAATTTATTTGAATTTTACAAATGGGTGAGTACTAGTTTGAACAAGGGTATTGCTGCTGATTTAGTATATTTGGATCCTGCATAAGCCATTCATCCTGTGCTTCATAACAGGTTACTGCATATGTTTAAAAGGATTCAGTTTGGGAGGAGATTTATGTGCATGGATAGAGAACTGGTTAAATGATAGCTGGCAGAGAGTTGATGTAAATAGAACCTTTTCAACTTGGTCTAAAGTTGTACGTGGGGTGCCACTTGTCAAGGGGAGCAGGGCTTTCATTGTTCTCATAGGAAGAAGATTGTCCCCTGCTGTTACCTGTCTGCTCTTACAACCAGATTCCACATCTGAGAAGAGATGGCTTACACTAGGTAAAAGGAGAGGGAGGGGAAAACTTTATCCTTCAATTACTCTTGAACCACATCTCTGACAGTATTGAAATAGCACTCTCTATGGCCCAAATACTTGGAGCTGATGTTTTTGTGAAACATTACTATCCCTTTAATTTATGTGCATTCACTAACTTCGGGCATTCACTAACTCTGACATTTATTTAGGGGCATTCGCTAACTTTGCCATTATTTAGGGTCATGTGATATTCATCATCAAGTCGTATTTTTTTTGCATCAAAACTTGCCCAATCACAAATAGCACATAAATGTATGTCTTTCAAAAAATAGTGAGTGCTCCACTTTCTTGCACCCCCCCCCCACATTAATAAGTAAGGGGACTTTCAGAGTTATACTATGTGTTAATATATTAAACAGAAAGTCTAGAAGGATTTAGGGCTCGATTCAAATGTTGGCGTTAAAACCAACGTGAAGAAAAAAACTGCCTTCGCTCGTTAAGCAAGACCAGGTAACGTGAGATTCAAATCTTCCTCACCTAGAAAGCCTAACGAGCGATAACCAACAAAATACACGTTAACCTTAAACCTGCGTCGCATAGAAAATCTTACCTAAAAACACACAATAAAAATGTTACCTAGCACCACAGCCAATCACAGCACTGCAAAGTATCAAGTTCAGTCAGAAAATCCAAAACCCACGTCGACAGTTCTGAACAGCTTTCTCTGTGCTTCCCTACCCAGCCACTAGGGGAACACAGAGAAGGCTTTCAGCACCATGGACAGCTTTGAATGCCATAGGGATGTGCACTGCTCACCCCTGTGGCATTCAAAGGGTTAAAATCAATAAAACTAGTACACCAAGCACTACACAATGCCCCCTTCCACACCCCCCCCCCCTTAGTATGTCACATATATTGCATATATGGGACATACTAACCCCATCCACATCCACCTCATGGACTTCCATGTAGTGGACAAATCTGTCTTTTATTCCACAATTAACCCTTTGAGTACCAGAGAGGTAGGAAAGCATTGCTTAGCATGTTTCCTACCCCTCTGGTACCCAAAGGGTTAATAGGCAACGTATGGACTACATACATTGCCTATATATATACATGTGTGTGTGTTTTAAACTTTTTTTTAATTAAAATACTGTGATTAGACAGTTTAACTTAGATCTCATTCATTGTTAACCCCCTACCTCCTGTGTCCCATTGCTATTAGTACTTTTGCTCCACTCTTCTTCAAACTGAGAGTGGAGCAAAAGTACTAAAAGCAAAGGGACACAGTAAGTAGGGCATTATGAATGGTTGAGATCTAAGTTAACCCTTTGAGTGCCAGAGTGGTTCGCAACGCATTGCAAAGCAATGCGTTGAGTACCACTCTGGCACTCAAAGGGTTAAATACAACTGAGGGAGCAGACTGCCCTGTGCTTGCAGCGCTTCCCTCAGCTTTATGTATACATTCTTTATTTCTTCTTATTCTTTATTATTATTATTATTTATTTATTATTTTTCCCCTTGCTGCGGGCGGCTGTGAAGCCCGCAGCATAATAAAACCCTGGTGCATAGAGAGGCATTGGAGAAAGCGGGAGGAGGGGACAGAGACATTGGAGGAAGCGGGTGGTAGGCTTGTATTTGCTGCCCGCTTCCTCCAATACCTCTCCTCTCGCGGTGGCATTGTGCCCAGCTGCCTGGCGTCGCATTGTACAACGCCTTGTGCAAAGGGACGATTTGCACAAGGCAATGCCAGGCAGCTGGGCACAATGCCACCGCGAGAGGAGAGGTATTGGAGGAAGCGGGAAGCAAATACAAGCTTACCACCCGCTTCCTCCAATGTCTCTGTCCCCTCCTCCCGCTTTCTCCAATGCCTCTCTATGCACCAGGGTTTTATTATGCTGCGGGCTTCACAGCCGCCCGCAGCAAGGGGAAAAAATAATAAATAAATAATAATAATAAAGAATAAGAAGAAATAAAGAATGTATACATAAAGCTGAGGGAAGCGCTGCAAGCACAGGGCAGCCTGCTCCCTCAGTTGTATTTAACCCTTTGAGTGCCAGAGTGGTACTCAACGCATTGCTTTGCAATGCGTTGCGTACCACTCTGGCACTCAAAGGGTTAACTTAGATCTCATCCATTTTTAATGCCCTACTTACTGTGTCCCTTTGCTTTTAGTACTTTTGCTCCACTCTCAGTTTGAAGAAGAGTGGAGCAAAAGTACTAATAGCAATGGGAAACAGGAGGTAGGGGGTTAACAATGAATGAGATCTAAGATAAACTGTCTAATAATAGTATTTTAATTAAAAAAAAGTTTAAAACACACACAAACACACACACATATATATATAGGCAAGGTATGTAGTCCATACGTTGCCTATTAACCCTTTGGGTACCAGAGGGGTAGGAAACATGCTAAGCAATGCTTTCCTACCTCTCTGGTACTCAAAGGGTTAATTGTGGAATAAAAGACAGATTTGTCCACTACATGGAAGTCCATGAGGTGGATGTGGATGGGGTTAGTATGTCACATATATGCAATATATGTGACATAGTAATGGGGGGGGATGTGGAAGGGGGCATTGTGTAGTGCTTGGTGTACTAGTTTTATTGATTTTAACCCTTTGAATGCCACAGGGGTGAGCAGTGCACATCCCTATGGCATTCAAAGCTGTCCATGGTGCTGAAAGCCTTCTCTGTGTTCCCCTAGTGGCTGGGTAGGGAAAAGCACAGAGAATGCTGTTCAGAACTGGAGACGTTGGTTTTCGACTCTTACTTGTGTGCTGTACTCAAAAAAAAATAGGCGTTAGATTTCTGGAGAGAAATGTTGCAATTTAACGCGAGTTAGCCCTAACTCCAACATTTGAATAGCTTTTGGCGTCGTTTGTACATTATCCTCTATGGGTGAGATCTTGCTGTTCTGGCGACGGGCGATGTCTGTTTCAGAACTGGCGTCGTTGTTTCTAGTAGAACATTTGCATTGCTCAATTGACGTTAAAACCAGCGTCTCCAGTTTTTTCTGGCGACGCCAACATTTGAATCGAGCCCTTAGTTCTCAATTTCTGGGATGTACTGTGACAAATGTTGAACTTGATGGATATGTATTTTTTAACCTCTTTTACAATATATAGTACTATGTTAATTGTATCCAACAGATGATACAGTCCATCCTTTATACTATCACATTAAATTAGGGTCATTAGGCACACCCACAACAGCTCTACAGAATGAGTGAAGTGAAGTGTGGCTTTTGATTCTTATGAGTCCAAAATAAGGATAATAATATGACAATGATCCCGGTGGGAACATTTGCCCTGACCGGCCAGGACACTGTCACCTTGGGTCACACAGCTTGCTTATGTTAAATCATGTATGTAAGATTGTAGGAATCAGCACGACACGTACCACTGAGTTCTTGACACTCTGCAGTAGCCGCTCATGTTGCTCAGCTATTGCCAAGGCTGCTGAGTGAACCTTATGATAAATTGCTTCACCTTCTCTGGTTTGGAAGATAAACAGGCCTTCCCCTGTGTCACACATCCTGCCAACAGACAAAACAGAAATCACATGTGATTGAGGACTCCTATTCTACAGCCAAAAACATTTTTCTTCCTCTGAGAACATCCATGTTTGTCTAGCACAATCAAACCTATTACGCTCCAGCCCTGTGCAAACACAGGTATAGATAAGAATGTTATCAACCTTCAAAGGGGATTGGAAACTCGGAATGGAGGCATTCAGAGTGATTAACCCTTTGATTGTCTGAGGGGTGTGTTGCGTACCACTCTGGCATTCAAAGGGTTAATCTCAATGCTTCGTGTTCCCCTCTGGCATTCAATGGGTTAATCAGGGTTATCACATTGTTTAGCTTTCCAGAACTGCAAAATAGATTTGTGACTTACTGGTCCTGAACATTTTACAGTAAACAAGTGATGACTGAGCAATGTGTGTGTGTGTGTGTGTGTGTGTGTGTGGTTGTGGGGTGCGAGGGGGTAAAAAAAAGCTCATTAATCAAAATGGTGATTTTTTTTTTAACCCCTTGAAAGCTAGCTAGGTTTCTAGCCCATATAAATTAAAGAGAATTTGGTGGCACGGCCCATAGGGAAGAAATACAAATCAATGCTTTGGAGACCATTATAGCACTAAGGTGGTTAAACAGACCTTTTAAATCAAAGCAAATTATGAAAATTTTAATTTTTCCATTCTGGCATATTTGGTTTGTTGTAGAGTTGCTCGTCCTTTTTTCTTTCTGTATAGAGCCTTTGTATACAAATATTCCCTTAAGTAAAATGTTTAAAATGCATATGCCTTTATAGTACAGAAATAACTCTGCTATTTTCTTTTTCCACTGGTGGATTAGATCTGGATGGAATACGGACAGTCTATAGTAATCTGAGCTTATGTCCCTGAAGTGTGCATGTTTTTACTGTGAGTGGGTGTGCTGTGAGTGGGTGTACTGTGAGTGGGTATACTGTGAGTGTGCATGTGGGCACATACTGTGTGTTTGTGTACAGTTAGTGTGTGCATGTACTATGAATGGGTGTGTTGTGAGTTTATGCACTGTTTGTGTGAGTGTGTGTGCGTTTGTACTGTGAGTTGGTGTACTGTGTATGTATTTACTGTGTTTGTGTGTGGGTGCATACAGTGTTTGTGTACTGTGAGTGTGTATGTGTACTGCAAGTGTATGCACTGTGTGTTTGTACTGTGAAAGGGTATATTGTGCATGTATTTACTGTGTCTGGGTGCATACAGTGTGTGTACTGATAGTATGTGTGCACTTGCACTGTGAGTGGGTGTACTGTGTGTGTGTGGGGGGGAATAACTTCAGCAGCGCAGGCTGTAGAAGTAGTCACATACTCTCAGCAATGCCTTGGAGAGCTTTTTAGAAATCAAGGCATTATGTCTGTACTATGAGTTGGTGTAATATGCATGTATTCTCAGTGTTTGTGTTGTGTGAAGGTGTGTACTGTGTGAGTGTGTGTATGTACTTTGTCAGTGTGTGTAGGGACTGTGTGAGTTTGCATGTACTGTGTCTGTGTAGATATATATATATATATATATATATATATATATATATATATATATATATAGTTATATAGATGTGAGAGTGTTTGTATGTGTGTGTGTGTACTGTGCGTGAGTGTGTGTGTGGATGTAATGTGTGTGTCTACTGTGTTACTGTCTAGGTGTGAATGTACTGTATAGGTGTGTGTGTACTATGTGTGTGTGTGTGTACTATGTATGTGTGTGTGAATATATGTGTGTATGTGTACTATGTGTGTGTGTGTGTCTATACTGTGAGTGTATGTACATAAATTACATAAATGTGATTTTAAGCTCTTGTATGTTAGAGAGTTCTTGAACACACTGCTTCCCTTCACAATACATTGGAGTTCTCTCTACATTCCCAGCTCCATTTAAATCAATGGTGATTTGTAGAATTCTCATTTCTCCCCCATATGTCAATTGGTTTCTCTAGCATTGCACCTCTTAGCTTGATGAATAACGACCCAAAAGTCCCATTTTTATCTATGGGAATTTAGGGAATTGTAATGTTTTCTCTAGGGTGCATTTGGTATGCTATACAATTGTACCAGTAGTTCCTAGTACGTCAGCCTCTCTGCACCGTGATTCCTCGCAGTCATACTTTTGAACTCTCCGGATCTGTCCCAAAAACTCCAGTTTTCACACTGAATTACTCTGTCTCTGAGGACAGAGGCTGATTCTCTGGCTCTGTGAGTTCAACTATAACCCCACCCACTTTCCACCCCGTTCAGCCCACTCCTTCCCCCATTCCATTCAATTTTCGACCCCATTTCAAGATAAACTCCTCCTTTCAAGCTCCCACCCAAATCTACCCAATTAAACCCCACCCACAATATGAGGAGGAAGCGTTGTTTGACCATGCTCATCCTCAGCTCTACAATGTTTCTCCACGGACATTCCCTTTTGTTCCTTAAAATATATATATCTTATTAAGCATCCCATCAACATTCCATTTCTCTTGTAATATGTAGAATGACATGAACTCTGAACTGTGAACATCAATCCAATCAATAATAGAGTACTTCAGCCTCAATAAAAGTAAGGAGACTGTCAGCATCAATGTTACTTCCTGACCTGTGAATCAGATTGATCTAATCAGAGATAAGTAAAATGACCCCATATTGATTTTCAAAATGTTTTTAGATTTTTTTTTTGCAGCCAAAACCTTAACCCTTTGAGTGCCAGAGGGGTATGCAACGCATCACACAGCAATGTGTTGTATACCCCTCTGTCGCTCAAATGGTTAATATACATTATACTGAGATACTGGGTCTCTTTTTTTTCCTGAAAATATCAGAAAATGTGTAGAAAAAAAACACAACAGGTCCCCACTAGATGGAGACAGAACAGAATGAGTAATAGAAATAAGAACAGGAACAGAACTTCATCCTAAGGGAGCAATAACAATTCCCATCAATTGAAATGGAACTTTTAACCCCTTGAATGCTAATGCAGTCTCCAATGCGAGGCCACTAGCATTCAAGGGGTTTAACGTCCCATTTCAATCAATGAGAATTTTGCTCATTTTTATTTGTTCCCTATGGTGCAATTGCTTAGCTCCAGAATTGAACAAGCTCTTTATACGAATGGCTTATTCAACTGAAGGGGATAGATGTTAACATTTGTTAATTTAAGCCTATGGGGGATTTGTATATAAAACCAATGTTAAAGGGATAGTAAAGTTTCATAATAAAAGCAGCTCTAATTAATCATCATAGTATTTGGACTTTGGATAGTGTTATTTCAATTCTTTCAGAGTTGTAGTCCAATAGTAATTGAATGATAAAGTATCCCCCTCCCGCCCCTTTTACTGATGTAACACTGCTCACCTCAGAGCAGCAAGACTGTCCGTATGGATCACAGAGAGGGACAATCTTCAGTGATCATAAGGAAAAACCTGAAAAAAACCTCAAGGGGGGCAGGGTTTTCCTTATGATCACAGTAAGAAGATTGTCCCTTGCTACGACCTGTCCGGTCAAGAGACCAGATTCCACATCTGAGGGGAGGCGGCTTACACTAGGTAAAAGGGGCGGGAGGGGGATACTTTATCATTCAATTACTCTTGAACTACAACTCTGACAGTAATTAAATAACACTATGCGTGGCCCAAATACTATGAAGATTAATCTGAGATTTATTTTTTTTTTTGTGAAACATTACTATCCCTTTAAATTTATCACCTTTAACAGTAGATATCCATACCTGGGGACTTTCCGGATTTGCCATTTAGTTAATTACCAGGTCTCCAGGACAGAGGCGGATTAACTTCTCCCACTTCTCTTTTACTCCACCTACTTTTCATCCTGTTCTGCCCACTTCCAACCCATTCTAGAGTCAAACCCCACCCTTTTTCATCTCAACACCAAAAAGCCAGTTAAGTCTGGGTCAAGACATGTATTTTAACCCTTTGGGTGCCAGAGGGGTATGCCAGAGCAGTGCATTAAAGGGACAGTAATGTCCCAGAAAAAATATTTAGCATTTTGTAGGGATTCAAAAGTTGAACTGAATGCAAAAAAACTCTATCTCTCAAACTGCTATGGTTTGAGAGATATTTGCATTCAAAATTTTACATTTCCTGCTGTCAGCTGTAAAGCTGACAGCAGGAGAGCCGTGTCAGCTGACATGGAGGCTCTTCAG
Source organism: Rhinophrynus dorsalis (assembly GCA_037306005.1). Taxonomy (NCBI): domain Eukaryota; kingdom Metazoa; phylum Chordata; class Amphibia; order Anura; family Rhinophrynidae; genus Rhinophrynus; species Rhinophrynus dorsalis. The sequence continues at coordinate 161,577,187 of CM074727.1, forward strand.
CAGAGCTGAAATCTCATTATTTAAAAAGAATGACTTCATTGGAATAGTCTACAAAGTATGTCTGGTTTGCAAGGACACTTTGTAGACCATTCCAATTAAGTCATTCTTTTTAAAAAACGCTATTGTGGCTCTGCTGAAGAGCCTCCGTGTCAGCCGTCACGGATCTCCTGCTGACAACTTTACAACTGACAGCAGGAAACATCAAACTTTGAATGCAGATATCTCTCAAACCATAGCAGTTTGAGATATCTCTCAAACCATAGCAGTTTGAGAGATAGGGTTTTTTTGCATTCAATTCAACTTTTTAATCCCTACAAAATGCTAAGTATTTTTTCTGGGACATTACTGTTCCTTTAAGTACCCCACTATCACTCAAAGGGGTTACCCCCTGATTGCCAGAGGGGTACTCAAAGCACTGCTTCTGGCATTCAAAGGGTTAATAGAGAAAATGCCTGTTCTTATCCCAGAGCGTGTACTGAAATGGGCAAGAAATCTAAAGCCACAAAAACTGAAAATATGTGAGGGCTGATAATTATATAAACTCTGATAAATATGGCTGCAATTCCCTTTCGTGTTTTTTTTATTTAAATTATTTATTAATTTTTTTAATCAATGCTAGCTTTTTAACCCCTTGAGTGCCAAAGAGGTGTCCATCCAATAATGCGTTGGACACCCCTATGGCACTCAAATTATTAATCCACACCAGATAAGCCGAGATACTCTTGAGAAGAGAGATGTATTGAATATACACATTACGGGATGGGAGGCTCGGCTCTTGAGAAGAGAGATGTATTGGATATACACATTACGGGATGGGAGGCTCGGCTCTTGAGAAGAGAAATGTATTGGATATACACATTACGGGATGGGAGGCTCGGCTCTTGAGAAGAGAGATGTATTGGATATACAGATTACGGGATGGGAGGCTCAGCTCTTGAGAAGAGAGATGTATTGGATATACACATTATGGGATGGGAGGCTCAGCTCTTGAGAAGAGAGGTGTATTGGATATACACATTACGGGATGGGAGGCTCGGCTCTTGAGAAGAGAGATGTATTGGATATACACATTACGGGATGGTCGGCTCGGATCTTGAGAAGAGAAATGTATTGGATATACACATTACGGGATGGGAGGCTCGGCTCTTGAGAATAGAGATGTATTGGATATACACATTACGGGATGGGAGGCTCAGCTCTTGAGAAGAGAGATGTATTGGATATACACATTACGGGATGGGAGGCTCGGCTCTTAAGAAGAGAGATGTATTGGATATACACATTACGGGATGGGAGGCTCAGCTCTTGAGAAGAGGGATGTATTGGATATACACATTATGGGCTGGGAGGCTCAGCTCTTGAGAAGAGAGATGTATTGGATATACACATTACGGGATGGGAGGCTCGGCTCTTGAGAAGAGGGATTTATTGGATATACACATTACGGGCTGGGAGGCTCAGCTCTTGAGAAGAGGAATGTATTGGATATACACATTATGGGATGGGAGGCTCAGCTCTTGAGAAGAGGGATGTATTGGATATACAAATTACGGGATGGGAGGCTCGGATCTGGAGAAGAGAGATGTATTGGATATACACATTACGGGATGGGAGGCTCGGATCTTGAGAAGAGAGATGTATTGGATATACACATTATGGGATGGGAGGCTCGGATCTTGAGAAGAGAGGTGTATTGGATATACACATTACAGAATGGGAGGCTCGGCTCTTGAGAAGAGGGATGTATTGGATATACACATTACGGGATGGGAGGCTCGGCTCTTGAGAAGAGAGATGTATTGGATATACACATTACGGGATGGGAGGCTCGGATCTTGAGAAGAGAGATGTATTGGATATACACATTATGGGATGGGAGGCTCGGATCTTGAGAAGAGAGGTGTATTGGATATACACATTACAGGATGGGAGGCTCGGCTCTTGAGAAGAGGGATGTATTGGATATACACATTACGGGATGGGAGGCTCGGCTCTTGAGAAGAGAGATGTATTGGATATACACATTACGGGATGGGAGGCTCGGCTCTTGAGAAGAGGGATGTATTGGATATACACATTACGGGCTGTGAGGCTCGGCTCTTGAGAAGAGGGATGTATTGGATATACACATTACGGGATGGGAGGCTCAGCTCTTGAGAAGAGGGATGTATTGGATATACACATTACGGGATGGGAGGCTCGGATCTTGAGAAGAGAGATGTATTGGATATACACATTATGGGATGGGAGGCTCGGATCTTGAGAAGAGAGGTGTATTGGATATACACATTACGGGATGGGAGGCTCGGCTCTTGAGAAGAGGGATGTATTGGATATACACATTACGGGATGGGAGGCTCGGCTCTTGAGAAGAGAGATGTATTGGATATACACATTACGGGATGGGAGGCTCGGCTCTTGAGAAGAGGGATGTATTGGATATACACATTATGGGCTGTGAGGCTCGGCTCTTGAGAAGAGGGATGTATTGGATATACACATTATGGACCCGATCACCGGGAGGTCTCAATGATCAGTTTAGTCTTATTGATTACATCTGATACATTGTAAATATGTATTGTTTATATGTTTGGTTCTTGATATGTTTAATGTTTTTATTGTTAAAGTATTATGTGTATTGACGGATGGCGGATTAGTGTCTATGGTTCCTATGACAGCCATGACGCCAAGTTTAACAATGGGCATAAGACAAGATGCACATACTCGGTATGCTGCAAAGCTGTATCCCTGAGGAAAGTCCCAGCATGGACTGAAATGTTGGAGACAAACCGACAGTATGCTTTTTACATTTTAAATCAATAAATTAAATTTTAATCAAGAGGAGCTCGGCTTTTCTGGTGTGGATGTTTCGTATTTACTTAGAGCCTGGAGCAGTGGTGTAACTATAAGGGTGCACTCCAGGGGCCCTGCCTCCTCCCGCGACCCCTCCGCCTGGCGCCCGCAATCTCCCGCAGGCATTCTAGTAATGCAGAGCGCCGGGAGATGACATCATCTCCCAGCGCTCTGCATTACTAAGAGGACGGCGCAGAAGCTCCAGGTAGGAGATGGGGCATTGTGGAGGGGGTCAATGTGGTCAGGGGGGCCAATGTGATGGTGGGGGGGCCTGTGGCACTTCTTGTACCAGGGACCAGAGGCTTCTAGTTATACCTCTGGCCTGGACCACCCGTTGAAAAACGCTAAGCATGTGCAGTGGTGACTTGGAACTCTTTACTCAAACGGTTAATACAGCTTCATCAAATCACTTCAGGTATTATGCAAATCTCTGTGATACAACGTGCGGTGTTCTATGTGACATTATTTTAAGACTCAGACAACACAGATTGTTTGCGGAAGGTTTTCACATTAAGCCGTGTGTCTGCATTAGTTCAGACATGCTAATTAATTCAGTGGTGTTTTCATTCTGACACTAAAAGAAAACCGTAAACCAGCTTTGTTTATTATGTTCTAAAATTGCCCTCAATGTGGTGGAGATTTACATTAGTCTTGTTCCCTTCTTCAAAATAAATCGCTACCAGAGTTCTCAGTAATGACAAGATTTGCATTTTTTTATTTTTTTTTTAAAGATGCTCAGGTTTAAAGTGACAGTGAGCCCCCTTTTTAATCAGAGAAGAGCCACAGCACTCGGATAATTAGAAGACTGTGTTGTTTATTGAAAATCACATCGTTCCTTCATTTGTTGCTTAACTATTCTACAAATGCATAATATATGAAGTCAAATTGTCAATACTTTTTACTTATTTCTTTATTATTTATATAACTATTTATTTAACGATTTCTTTATGGATTTATTTATTGGAATTGTAACAGTGAGCTTCCTGAATTTTTGCTTTCATGGAGGATTCATTTGGGAAACATTGATCGCAACATCGACAAACCAAAAACAAAAACACAGAAGGAGCCAATAGCGCCTTATCATAGTGGCTTGAGAGATGGGGTTTGTGGCAATGCAATTCTTTTTTTAACCTCTACAAATCTATTAAAACATTACTAACACTTTAAAGGTATCACTGTCATTATTGCTATCTATCGAGAACAAACCAACTGCAACATAGAGGATAGATAACAATTCTTGAAACTGATATAGATTTAAAACAGATTTTTACCTCCTTTGAATGCTAGATATCTCTGTATTGCTTCACAATGAGTTACAGACCTCATTATCATTCAGGGTGTTAAAGGGATAGTAATGCTTAAGTTTAATATTGTCGATATTAAAAATATTAGTGCAATGATGTATGTCCCTTTTCTCCAACAAGTATAGTTTGAGAGATATAAGTTTCTAAAGTTCCCCTCTCCCGCCTCTTTCACTGACGTTAGCTCTCTAGCTGACAGATTAATATTCTGGTCCTGGGACTGGATGGTGGCTCTTCTGCAGAGCCAATATAGCACTGTCTATAAAGAATACTTCACTGGAACGGTCTACAAAGTGTGCCTGGTTTGCAAGAAGGGGTTTTAACTAGTGATGAGCGAGCGTGCTCGGCCGATGCTCGGATCGGCTCGAGCATCGCTCTGCTCGGCACATGGCGGTACTCGTCGAGTACCGCCATGTGCTCTCCCGCCATGTTCGGGTGGCGGGGATCTGTGCCGGAAGAGGCACAGATCCGAAGACGCTCCGCTGGACCACCAGGGACTGGAGGTACGGGGGCATTGCGGAGATGAAGGGGGCATTGCGGAGATGAAGGGGGACATTGTGGAAGAGGGGCATAGACTCTATGCCCCTCTTCCACAATGTCCCCCTTCATCTCCGCTATGCCCGTCTTCCACAATGTGCCCCTTCATCTCCGCTATGCCCCTCTTCCACAATGTGCCCCTTCATCTCCGCTATGCCCCTCTTCCACAATGTCCCCCTTCATCTCCTCTATGGCATAGAGGAGATGAAGGGGGACATTGTGGAAGAGGGGCATAGCGGAGATGAAGGGGCACATTGTGGAAGAGGGGTATAGCGGAGATGAAGGGGCACATTGTGGAAGAGGGGCATAGCGGAGCTGAAGGGGGACATTGCGGAGCTGAAGGGGGCATTCGGAGATGAAGGGGGCATAGCGGAGATGAAGGGGGCATTGACCAGGCACCCTCCCCTCATCAGAGCAGGGGGTGCCTGGTGTCGCCCCATTCATTTCAATGGGGCTCGGGTGCTCGGCCGAGCACTCGAGCCTCAGGGGGTGCTCGGTCAGAGCACCCGAGCACCCGAGCATCGGGGTGCTCGCTCAACACTAGTTTTAACCCCTTATTAAAAATAAGCATTACTATCCCTTTAAAGGGACAGTAATACTTAAAATGTAAAAAAAATTATGTTGTAGGGTTTATCCCCCTGAGTAAAACAAGAGTACTCCCACTGCTGAAAGGTGTTTCATTCAAAAGTTATTAATTTTCAAAGTTGAATTTTTTAGGTGCAATATCATAGTGGCCTGAAATTGTAGAGTGGCGCTGTTGCTACACCATCCTATGGACAGCTCTGGTCCCGGGAACATAAATCTCCATAGGATGGTGTAGCAACAGCGCCACTGTACAATTTCAGGCCACTGTGATATTGCACCTAAAAAATTCAACTTTGAAAACGAATAACTTTTGAATGAAACACCTTACAGCAGTGGGAGTACTCTTGTTTTACTCAGGGGGATAAACACTACAACATATTTTTTTTTACATTTTAAGTATTACTACCCCTTTAAAAGTTCAATTTAAATGAATAGGATTTGTATTTGTCTCCAATGGTACAGGCAGTTTGGCCCTGCCCTCCTCCAATTCCTATTAATATATCATCACCATTGTCTCTGAAATCTGTAGCTTTAAGCTATAAACATTTTGGATTGAAGCATCTTCCAGTACACTGGTTTTATTCAGTATGATAAAGTCTTCTCTCTCTCCCTCTGTCTCTCCCTCCCTCATTCTCCCTCTCCCTCACACTTTCTGTCTCTCCCTCTCTACCACCTCCTGCTCCCTCTCTACCCCTCCCTCAAATAACAAAATTCATTTTACTGATCCCTAGGTGTAGTTATGGACCAAACCAACTGCATTCTAGGGTTGAAGTGCAAATTCGGAACGTTTCCATTTATTTAAATGGGGATTTTAAAGAGATATTAATACTTAAAATGTGAAAAAGGATGTTGTAGTGTTTACTCCACTGCGTAAAACAAGGGTACACCCACTGCTGAAACATGTTTTATTCAAATGTTATTACAACTTAAACTCGAACATTTTAGGTGCAGTATCACAGTAGCCTGAAATTTCTATCCATGGGATGGTGTAGAAACAGTGCCACTGTACAATTTCAGGCTGCTGTGGTACTGCACCTAAAACATTCAAGTTTGAGTTGTAATAGCTTTTGAATACAATACCTTTCAGAAGTGGGAGTACCTTTGTTTTAACCCCTTCTTACGGGGCAGTTCCATCAACCCAGAGTTACCTCTTTGGCCTGATACATAAGCCCTTCATGTTTACGTACCTGCCAGCTTCGAAGGTGAACCAAGCTGGGTCTCGCCCGTACCTCCGAAGCGAGCTTAGTGGCCAAGACACCAGCTTTGTTCTAGGATTCTGGACATCCCATAGACAGATATTCTCGAATGTTATTTGCAGCGTGCATTCCCCATGGACATCTAAATTAGGGGATGGCATCAAATACACATTGAATCTCTCTGGGAGAAAAACAGAATGTCAGTCTTAAATCTTTATTTAAAGATCAATGAAAAGAGATAAATACAAGCATCATGCAAACACAGCAGAGTAGCATTGTATGGATTGCTGAGAGATAAAAGCGCAAATAATTAGCAGCAGGAATGATGTTTATTTCACAAATTAGATGTTTTGTTTAAATAGAACAACCTGCTCTATAGCACTCAGCAGGAGAAGACTCTTAATTCAGAGTGATTCATAATAAAGTAACAAAGAGGTGAGAGAATGGTGCAGTGGGGGGGTCACATTTTACTGTGATGGGGGGAAAGCCAATGTATTTCATAGTTTTGCATAACACTTCATCAGAGTGTGATGATGTGGGGGGTGGCAACACGTTTCATATTTATGTTTAGCACATCATGATGCTGGAAAAGCAAAACCATGAAACGCGTTGGTGTTTTCCCCATCCCAGTTATATGTGACCACCCTAGAATACCAGTTTATAATCCCCTTCATTACTATGAATCATCCTGAATAAAGAGTTTAATCCTTTACTCCTGCCAGGTATGGTTACTATATTGGTGTGAATTTGAGGCTAACCCATTGGGTCTGGCACCGTCCAGGTCTGCCATTCAGGGAGCATTGAATGTGCATTGTGTTTTGAATACGGGCAATAGAGAGTGAGCAGCAAGGTATATAATGTCAGGCTGTTTTATTTAACTCTTTGAATGCCACATGGACATGCTCGATCTTGAATCAAACACATTCCTGGTACTTAAAAAATGATTCTGAAAAAATGTGAGGGACACTAACTCATAATAATAATAATATTAAAGGGATAGTAATACTTCATTTTATCTTTATTTTATTTTGTAGGCGTTAAAAAAACATGAACGATATAAGTCTTATCTCTCAAACCTTTATGGTTTAAGAGATATTCACAAGCAAAGTATCCCCCCCCCTGTTCAGCCAAATCAGAAGGGAGGTGCCCAGGTAGACTGCAGAGAGGGACAATCTTCAATTAAGATAAGGGAAAAAGCTGAAAAACGTGTCAAGGGGGGCAGGGCTTTCATTGTTTTTATACAAAGAAGATTGTCCCCTGCTGTTATCTGTCCTGTCATACAACCAGATTCACATCTGAGAAGAGATTGTTTACACTAGCAAAAAGGGGTGGGAGGGGGAAACTTTGCTTGTGAATATCTCTTAAACCATAAAGGTTTGAGAGATAAGACTTATATCATTCTTCATGTTTTTTTAATGCCTACAAAATAAAATAAAGATAAAACGAAGTATTACTATCCCTTTAAACACCCACTATCCTTAAGCCTTTGACTGCCAAAGGGGTACGCACCACATTGCTCTGACACTCAAAGGGTTAATCTGGGCATAAATTCCTAATGGCCGCTATGAATAAATTCTGTGTGAAGTGGTTCTCCAAAAAATGAATTTTGAATTAGTATTGGATGTCACGTCCATAGAGGCAGACATGATTCTTTTTACTGAACTCCAAGATTCAAAAAAATCTCCCACTGAAATCTTCTTAGGAAACCCCCAGTAGGAGGAGTTTCAGATTCTTGAGTCCTGCGACAAAGAGTCATGTCTACCTCCAGGGACGTGTCAGCCAATAGTAATTCAAGGTCCATTTTTGGGAACCATCCAGTTCATCATGGCCAGTGTTTTTTATCAGGAATTCTCAGTGTTTCTTTAATGGCAATTCCATTTTAACAATAAGGCAAGCTTAACTATGACTGGCATATCATAATCTGAAACCTTTAGCTGCTCACCCTCTCTGATGAGAAGGTACAGTACAGTCTAATCAATGTGGGAAGATGGATGTGAAAACTCAGCATTGTATGAAGCCAGGTAAGAGAAATTTACAAATAAAAATCTTTACTAAAAATGTGCGTAGAACTATTTCTGTGTGCTTCGCATATCTAACAACTAGGCACAAAGATGTCTGCACAACACAACAGCAGATACTGCTCCATATTAGGTGCTGGGATTGAGGACTACTGCTGTGTCGCAGAATTGTTCCACATTACTTTGTGCATCTGGCTTAAGTGGATATTTCCTTGCCTCGTTAGGTAGTCTTGTGGCGTAGCCTTTTCAGGCTTAGAAGGCTTTGCTGTAATCCTATATCTATAATATAAAGATAATTACACACTAATGGACTCTGAGCAAGGCTTATGTCGTTTTGCAATGCTACTGTCATTATCTCTAGTTATATAAGGCCTCTTTCACTGAATAATGTTACAGAATACATTCCTGGATGGCTGTGGGGCCAGAATCAATGAACGGTCACGTTGATTCCTTATTAACTCTTTAAGCAGGGTGATTTTAATCCATCACTGGGCTCTGGGCAAAGAATAAAGTAGCAGAGCCCGTTCATTACATTTTGAAGAGATGTAAAAGCAATTTGTCTATAGCCTAAACAGTTTTTGAGAAACTAACATGTATTTGTTGGTGGCTCAGGGTGGTACTTTATGTTACACATTCTCTATAGTGGGATAATATTAACCCCTTAACGACCCTTGATGGTCATAGTACGTCAAGGGTCGATTTGACTTAACGACCGATGACGTACTATGACCGTCATCGAGTTCCGGGCTCCCCCCGCGGCTGCACGCCGTTCGGGGAGTCCGGAACCCAACGGAGCAATAAAAAAAAATTGCTCCGTGGTCATTAAGTCACTTCCCCTTCCGGATTCCCCGGTCGTTAAGGGGTTAATACACACTGTACTATGAATTAATGTAGGCAGAGGCCACACACTGGGGCATTTCTATTAGCAACGTGAGTGATAAGTTTGGCATTGAATATAACTAATTAGCATACTGTGCAGGAAATTAGCATATGCAGGACTGGATTTACATACTAGGCTCTCCTCGGCAAAAGCAATCTAGGTTCCCTTAGCTCTGCCCATGGCCACACTCCCACTCATCACATTGCTCTGCCCCCTGTCCTATCCACTGCCAGCACAGAAAACAACCAGTACATCATATAGGTAAATTGTAATTCTCTGTAAAACAAACTAAGCTTGTCCTAAAGTGACAGGTCTGCTTTAACTTTTTGAGGGTTTAGAGAGGTCTCCAACAAACTGCAAAGTAATATGTTGAAAACTTCACAAGCACACAAGATATTAAATAATACCTACAGCAGTTTTCCTCATTCTAAAAGTGATTGTTGAAGCTTTTAGTAACTTCACGTAAGTCTGAGCTTATATGCATCTTCGTAGAATGTTGTGTGCGCACTTCCAGGATCACACAATGCTAAGTTATAACTTGTAGCTTTTAAAAATACAGGAAGTGGAATGTACAAAGTGGGAGAGAGGAAAATGAGCTTTTGTTTTGTTATGTCAATATTTATTTATTATTATTTATATAGCGCACACAGATTACGCAGAGCTTTACACTCATATTGGTCATGTTGGTCCCTGTCCCCATTGGGGCTCACAATCTAAATTCACCTATCAGTATGTTTTTTTTTGGAGTGTGGGAGGAAACCGGAGTACCCGGAGGAAACCCACGCAAACACAGTGAGAACATACAAACTCATTGCAGATGTTGTCCTTGGTGGGATTTGAACCCAGGACCCCAGCGCTGCAAGGCAACAGTGCTAACCACTGAGCCAATATGCATTAGCATTGGGAGAGTTGCTAGTTGGCTAGTTGGGGATGATGGTAATTTTAATCTAACAATTATATCTGCATTACTACATTCTAGAGCAGATCTCCACCAGCACTCATCTTCTATGCAAAGCAGCACTTATTGTGTTGATACTCAATCTGTTTTTTTTGTGAACATACTCCTAAAATGTATCCAGGAATTTTAAGAGCACCCCTACTATTTTTCTGGTGAGTTCAGGACACTGGCTGCTTCCAGTTCGCTTCAAAATGTCTGACGGTATTGTGTGAGCAACTAAACAAAGCATTAACCATGTCACTGTGATGAAAAGAGGACATATGAGAATCTCGCCAGCATCAAAAGCAGGCACGTGCATACATAGACACCAAGGGGGGCTTGAGCACCTGCCCTTTCCGTCCAAAGTGCTCTCGTGCCCTTTTAACAAAAAAAAAAAATAATAATAATAATTATGAGAAGTGCCCTTTTTTTCATTTGAGCCCCTGCCCCCAAAATGTCTGTGCACGTCCCTGATCAAAAGGATGATATTCCCATGTTGCAGGCTTAAGTGGCGCTCATTTGAGCGCCCGCATCACTCTCATAAACATACCTTGCTGAAGCTAGAACAGTTCTGTGTGTACTCCCGCTCTGCTTCCCCTCTATGTCCACCTCATAATAATAAAAAAACATGATCATCTGCAAAGACACAGGCAATCATTTCACTCCTACAGCCCCTACAGTATGTGCATGTATTGAAGCAGTATATTTAACTTCTGTAGGGGTGAATTGTGCGCCTGTGTCTTTGCAGACGGTCATATGGTTTTTTTTTATTATTATGAGGCGGACACTGAGGGGAAGGAGAGCGGAAGTACATACAGAACTGTTCTGGCTTCACCAAGTTATGTTTATGAGGATGATGCGGAATCTCAAATGAGCAATGCTTAAGCCTGCAACATGAGAATCTTTCCCTTTTTATGCCGGGCAAGATTCTCATGTTGCTCTTTTCATTCCTGTCGACATGGTTAATGTGTTTAGTTGCTCACGCAATACTGTGCTACATTTTGATAGGATACCGCTGTTGCAAGACTACAGCTCCCATTATCCACCTTCTGGCTGGCTGGCAGTGATGATGGCAGTTGTAGTTTAATAGAACCCTTACATTGCCAGCCACTGTTATAGGTCATTTGTCAAAAGTATTTTTTTGACTACGAATACATAAATATATTATTATTAGGCTTCATAATCAGAATGAAAAGCAAACAGTATATTTTGCATAACAGTTTTAAAAAATATATGTATATTTGAAATTTAACATTCACATTTTTGTCACTGTCTCCATCGAAAAACAAGTGTCCCATTAACTATCGCCAGATCCAGCGCACAGGCGGCCATTAAGGACAACAGAGTTTTTGGGGATTTTTTGCCCAACAAATTCTGGGATGCCATCCCAGAATTCCATGACGTGCCAGGACGTCAGCAGTCCTTAAGTGCTGGGACCGACGTGACGGTTCTGGCATGACAAGAGTCCTTAGTCTAAAACTAGAGGGACACAGGTTTAGGTGTAATGTAAGAAAGTTTTACTTCACTGAGAGGGTAGTAGACAAGTGGAATAGCCTACCAGCAGAAGTGGTAGATGTCAATATAGTGACAGAATTTAAGCATGCATGGGATAGGCATAAGGCGGTCCTTAACATAAGAAAAGACCAAGGACCAAAAAAGGTTTGAGGTTGTGTGTTTTTTTTTTTTTTTTTTTTGTTTTTTTTTACACAGTAGGAAATTGGGCAGACTAGATGGGCCGAATGGTTCTTATCTGTCGTCAAATTCTATGTTTCTATGTTTCTATGTCATCCAGGATGAGAACCATTGCATTAGTGCCACACTATAGATGAAGAAAGGAAAAGAACCTTTCACCCATTCTTTACACAGAGGTGATAGAAAACTCAAACATAATAATTCAGTGGCTCCATACAAGTCTTGCATTATTCACAAGTTCATCAGTATGTGAACGGAGCAGGACATAAGCCAACGAAATACCATACATTTAGAATACAAGTAGAACACCGTTCATGTGCAAAATAAAAGGCTTTCCTCTATCTTTTCAATGAATCCACATACAAACATCAAAACATTGCACCCCTTCCGATCTTGGTCTTTTCCAAAGCAGGAATGCACAAAATATCAATCTTCTTAAAATCAGCAATCTTTATTCCATAACATAAAAATCATACCTGCAATAGTACTATTCCAAACAGCAAGTTAGAAAGACTTGCAGAGTGGTGGGTAATAGCAAACTAACAGGTGATGTAACAATCTATGCATTTTGCGCAGGACCAGAGCTAACTCATGATCAAACACGTGTTTGCATGTATGATTTTTATTTAATGGAGTAAAGATTGCTGATTTTTAAGAAGATTGATATTTTGTGCATTCCTGCTTTGGAAAAGAACAATATAGGAAGTGGTGCAATATTTTGGTGTTTTTATGTGATAGAAAACTCCCCATTGATTTAAGTGAAATGCGTAGGAGACTTCTCTAACATTTGTGCAATTTAAAGTCCCATTTACAGCCTTGAGAGTTTGGAGAATTTTTGTTAATCTTCTATGGTGTCGCTGAGTTGCTCATAGAGCCTTATTCATTTGTAATCTACAATGTTTTTGAGAATTTTCTAGAATTTAAGACACTAAAAACCCCATTTAACCCCTTAACGACATATGCCGTACTATGACCGTCACGGTCCTTGAACTACTCAAGGACCGATGATGGTCATAGTACGTCACGTACTTTTTACTTACAGCGCTCTACCGGGAGCGCTGTAAGTAAAAATAGGGCCTGAAATTGACAGCTCCAAGATCGGAGCGATCTCTATCAGGCCCCATAGTGACGCGATGATACACGCAACAGGTCACGTGTACCGGCGCGTCCACGTGGTTCAATGCGGTCCTTATGGGACGGAAACGTCCCAGGACCACCGGACGTTAAGGGGATAAATCCATGAAAAGTTTGATAAGGTTTGTTTGTTGCCTTATGTTACAGCTGGTCTCTTCCAGAATTCCACCATTTTAGATTAATGAGTACAACTTTAAGGGCCGTATTCAATAAAAAAATTAGGTACAATTTTTGGACAAGCCAACTGCACCGTAAGGCATAAAGATTCACATTTATTTAACTGGGATTTTTCAAAACCTTAAAGTGGTCCTGTTACCTTATTTCAAGTTTGCATATATATACTTGTTACCATATGCTAATGTATGCTAATTGCTGTACCCGTGTGGCACTAGTGATGTTTCACATGCTAATTAAGCTTTTAAATTATGTGTTATATGCTAATGAAGGTTTCAGTGATGTTTCATATGCTAATTAGGCTCTTTGCTGCCCCAGGAAACTTTCACATTTCCCAGAAATAAAAGTTTGAATACCGTCAAATCTTGGGTATAATATGTACCTGTGTATAATACGAAGATGTAAATTATACCCAAGATGTTTGGTAAAATAATGAGTTCCTGTGTATAACACGTAACCCTTGTCCCTCCCATTACCGTCCCAAAAAAAACAGTCTACCTCGATCACCCCTCCCCACCTCAATACCATTAAATATCTGCCCCCCTTTCACTAATCAGACCCTCCTGAAATCCAGGACCCAGCACGAGCATTGAATCTATCGTAGTGTCCTGTCAGGAGGTCCTGACAGAGCAACCAAGATACGTGGATGAGTTACAGGAACTGAAGAAGTGGGCGGTGAATGCAAGAATGCTGCCCACTGCGCCAATATCACGGCTGCCTCCAGAGGGGGGGTGGGCTCTAAATAATGAAGCATAGAGGAAGAAGGTGGTGAGAGCAGGAATGCCCCTGCTGCCTCCAGATGGGGTGTCTTGGATTTCAGGGGTGTCTGATTATGGAAAGGGGGCAGACATGTACTGGTATTGAGGTGGGGGAGTCTGGGAAGAGCGATCGAGGGGGGCATTCAATTTTTTGGGGTGTTTTTGTTTTTCCACTCGTGCATAATATGCACGTAAAAATGTGAGTATTATACCCAAGATTTTACAATATCTACTAAACTAGACATCTGCTGGACTTTTGATTAAAGGGATAATATTGGATCATTTTCACAAAATTTAATCTTGTAGATATTAAAAAAATAAATCAAATGCGACATCGCCTATCACACCTTTATGGTTTGAGAGATCTTCACAGCTAATTCCCCCCCCCCTCCCCTTGCACAGACGTCAGCAATGTAACTGACAGCAAGTGATTCTGACCCCAAGACCTGCTGGCAGCTCTTCAGTAGAGACGAAATAGCAATATTTTAAAAAAAATACTTCATTGGAACAGTCTACAAAGTGTGCTTGCAAACCAGGCACACTTTGTAGGCCATTCCAATGAAGCATTTATTTTTAAATATCGCTATTTTGGCTCTGCTGAAGAGCCGCCAGCCAGTCTTGGGGCCAGAATCACCTGCTGTCAGTTACATCGCTGACATCTGTGTAAGGGGAGGGGGGGGGGGAATTAGCTGTGAAGATCTCTCAAACCATAAAGGTGTGATAGGCGATGTCGCATTTGATTTATTTTTTTAATATCTACAAGATTACATTTTGTGAAAATGATCCAATATTATCCCATTAACATGACACATAGGTAGTTTTGAATGAAGTTTTCAAAGATGCAAAAATAAACCAAGGTGATAGGTCCACTTTAAATGTTAGCGAGATCTACAGAGTATTGCTTCACAATGTGCTGGCAAGTTCTCTAAAATTCAGGGTATTAAAAGTCTCATTTAAATATTTGGGAGCTTTTATTTGTTGCCTATGGTTTGTTCCTTAAAGGGATAGTAATACTTTATTAGTACTATTCCCCATATTGTAGATATTTGCAAAATAATTTAATAGCCCCCAGGTTCATCTTTCAAACCTTTATGGTGTGAGAGATAACCAAAAACAAAGTTCCCCCCTCCCTCCCCTTTCCCTGAAGTCAGAGTTGTGCTGACTGCAGGGATATCCGGTCTGACTTTCATCATGCGGCTCTGCAGCTGAGCCGAGATCCCGTTAGTGAAGAAGAATTATTTCACTGAAACGGTCTTCTACATGTGCTTGGTTTGTGCTTGGTTTGCAAGCACATGTAGAAGACTGTTTCAGTGAAATAATTATTTTTCACTAACGCGATCGCAGCTCTGCTGCAGAGCCGCATGATGAAAGTCAGACCGGATTTCCCTGCAGTCAGCACAACTCTGACTTCAGGGAAAGGGGAGGGAGGGGGGAACTTTGCCTTCAGTTATCTCTCAAACCATAAAGGTTTGAGAGATGAACCTGGGGGCTATTAAATTATTTTGCAAATGTCTACAATATGGGGGATAGTAATAATAAAGTATTACTATCCCTTTAATTGTACCTCTTAACCCTGTCAGATGGGTATGCAACTTTGCAATGCATTGCGTACCCCTCTGGGACTCAAAGGGTTAATTGAATATGCCCCTATGTTCCCATATGATATGAAAACGTAAGTAAAACGTACCATTCTGCTCCCTCTCTACACCAGTGGCTAAGAGGTCTGGTTCTCCGAGGCTGATGTCATTAATCCGGGTTCCTAGGCACTCCGTATGTAAAACCTTGCACCATTCATCAGCTTCCAGATCTGCACAAACACACAAAATCTTTAACCTACTTAGAGACTTTCACCCACTGCTGTCAGTGTATATACTGCTACACATACCAGAATTTAATGAGCAAATGCATGCGGTTAGTAGTAAATCTTAATAATGAATGAGTTTGCACTTCAATGAGCATTTTCTGTGTTTTAAAGTACCTTCTCCATTCATGCAGGGACAATTTTACCTCTTGTGATCTCCTAGGAAAGGTGGATGCTAGGGAGCGATGAAACTTTTTGTTGCAAAAAGTTGTTAACCTTTGACACTCAAAGGTTAATGACATGTAATGCCAAGGTGCAGTGGAAATTGGTATAAAATCAGCCCATTTCTCTGTACGTGCAATAGGGCATTATGTTTGGCGCTTTCTTGAATTAACATCTTAAAGATGGGATTGTGTGTAAGTCGATATTTGCAAAAGCGATCATACACACCAGAGTATACGCCCATGATTTCAAGCCCAAGTATAGCTAACCCCTTCCCAACAATGGACGTACATGTATGTCCCGCAAAAACTGTCACTTAGTGACAGAAGAAGTACGTGTACGTCCAGGAAGTCGTTTAAAACAATGGGAAAAAAAAGTTTGGCCGACATTAAGTGCCGACAGCGTGCGCGTGCGGCCAGTCACTAAGTGGTTAAAAAACACATTTAAATCAATGGGATTTTTGGAAATATGTATTCATTCCCTGTACCACAGCTGTTTTGCTCTTGAAATGTAATAGGGAATTGCTGATTTATATATGTCCTGTTCGATACATTTGGTTTGCTTCTGAACTGCTCCACATTCTCTTTACACATACTCAGATCTGGGGGCTCTATGAATCTGTCCAGAGACTCCTGTTTTCAGAGTTAATTACTGGGTCTCCAAGAACAGACATTGCTTCTCATGCATAGCGAGTTCCCTAGCAACCCTTCTTAGTTCCGCCCACTCTAGGGTGACCACGGGTCCCGGAACGTCCGGGACTGTCCCTTATTTCAGGGACATGTCCCGCGTCCCGGGTCCCCTTCAACCGGGACAATGAAGTGTCCCGGAATGAAGCCAAGCCGCCCTGAATGTCAGCCTGCAAGCGGTGTGTCACATCATGGACGCCGCTTGCAGGCTGACATCCAGGGCGGCAATGCAGCTTACCTGATCTCCTGGAGGTAAGCGCTCTAGTAATACAGAGCGCTGGGAGATGACATCATCTCCCAGCGCTCTGCATTACTGAGCACAGCGCGCGGGAGCTTCAGCTCTGTGCCGGAGGAGGCACAGAGCTCCCTCTTGACACGCCGCTAGACCACCAGGGACTCAAGGTAAGGCAATAGGGTGACCACGTCCCGGAATGGCAGAAGGGAAATGTGGTCACCCTAGCCCACTCCCTTTTGAGTCCCACCCACATTATGACACATATAGCACAACCTGGACACTCCCATCCCAAGCCCTTCCTATTACTCTGGGGGCTGGGGGACAACCAGTATGTATGTATGGGCCAGTGGTCACAACTTACCTGATTCACAAGCAAATGTTTTTGAGGTATCATCGGTGAAAAATATGCCTACTGCATGCTTCTTGGTAGTTTTGGGAAGTCGGAGAACACTTTTTACATTATTGAGTTCTGTGACCTAGAAAAAGACAATCGAGAGAGGGTTTTTTTATGAAGACTTTAAAGAATGGGAGCGGATTTCGTAACCCAGAAAATGAAATTCTTGCACAAACATTGACAGTAATTGTAGGAATCCAAACTGCACAGTTATAAAAAAAAACAAAAAAACATATGGCCTTTTCTGAAAGAGCTGAGGCATTTATACATATTAACTCTTTGCGTGCCAGAGGGGTACACAACGTATTGAAAAGCAATGCGTTGCATAACCCTTTGGCACTCAGACATTTAAAGGAACACTAACATCTAAAAATTAAATGTAGTTAATGTCACAACACCTCAACTTCATGCCAGAATCTTTAAAAATGTTGTATTTGTTTGCTTAGGTCTGTACTCTATAACTCACCCTTACCATAGCTGTCTTGGAATGATTATCCAAGATGGTCTGTAAATTGTCTCATATAAGTAGAAGTCTTTCAGAATAAAACTGCTGTGGGCACCAGTAACAAGAAATAAATTGACTTTAAAGTTCATCATTCATTATACACATAGCACAAACAGTATTATATTAACAGAACCACGAGACAGGACTCGCGTCTAGAAAGACAAGCACTATACGCCAATAGAGAATCAGACAAGACCATCTTATCTTATGGTTCAAACTGGTGTTCCTGGAGGTAGAGATGGGCAAACTATAATTTTTTTTCATGAGAGTTTGCACAGAAAAAGTGGCAAATTATATTTAAACTGCAGAACTTTGCCATTTTCCTCTTATGGTTTCTACAGTTCTCACTACAATACTACTGTTGTCAAAGTGAAGGAATCCCCACCTGAATGTAAAAGTTGCTGGAAAATAACTGTGCTGTGTGATATGTCAGTGGGGTGCGAGATATATCAGTTTTTATTAAACCTCAGATTTCAATATAATGACAGGGCAGCACGTCAACTGCCAACTTTATGCAAAGTTTGCCAATCGAGAATCATGCTTTTGAAATATTTTTGTGCGTGTTTTAACTTATTTTAAACAACTCAGGAAGGGTAGGTTGGCAGTACATAGAACTGTGTAATTTAAGGGCAAGATGTTCAGAAAGTGTCTGTAATCAAAATAAAATAATTATTACACCGTAGTCCGCCAGTTCTCAGACATTTCCATCATATTTTGCATCCAATTCTGTAATCTCCGTCAAAGGTAGAAATCCGTCTTAAAAGTGGGTGAGATTTAATCTATTGTCATATTGTAAGGTATTTTTAGAAAAAAATATTCATTTCAACATCACTTTTTTGTCTAATTAAAGGGATAGAAATGTTTCATAATAAAAGCAGCTCTAATTAATCATCATAGTATTTGGACTTTGGAGAGTGTTATTTCAATTCTGTCAGAGTTGTAGTTCAAAAATAATTCAATGACAAAGTATCCCCCACCCTCCCCTTTTACTGATGTAACACTGTTCAGCCAGATCAGAAGGGAGGTGCCCAGGTAGACTGCAGAGAGGGACAATCTTCAATTAAGATAAGGGAAAAACCTGAAAAGCTTGTCAAGGGGGGCAGGGCCTTCATTGTTCTCATAGGAAGAAGATTTTCCCCTGCTGTTATCTGTCTGGTCATACAACCTGATCCACATCTGAGAAGAGATGGCTTACACTAGGTAAAAGGGGCGGGAGGGGAAACTTTGCTTGTGAATATCTCTCAAACCATAAAGGTTTGAGAGATAAGACTTATATCGTTTATATATTCATGTTTTTTTAATGCCTACAAAATATAATAAAGTTAAAACGAAGTATTACTATCCCTTTTAAGACATTTTTTCCCGACAAAATAAGAAAGGTCTAAAACTGGAGAAGACAAATTAAAGTAATGTTAGCAGGCGTGAGAAGCAATTCGACGTTTCAAAGACAAAAAATGTTTTTTTTCTTTGAAATTTTTCATTTCAAAGTCAAAATCAAAAGACATTTTTATCATCAGAATTCTTAAAGGAAATGTTCATCGTGATCTTGTTACTGTCATTTTTAATTCTTTAGACACATTTTCAAACATGACTTATTTACTTCTGAAAATATTGTTCTTCTTTTCCAACAACTCATGATCCGACAATTTTTTCAGTATGACGACTTTTTTAATATCTCGCCCTAAGTGTTTTAGCAACTTGACTAATGCTAGTGGTGGCAGGCCTGGTGGTAGGTATAGGGACTTTGACTCTTGTCACCAACTAATTCAGACTCATCTGCTTTGCATTTGCACAACAGCATTGGTAGGAGACATGGGTGTGATATTACTATGGAAAATGTTATCCCACTCCATACAACAATGCAGTTATCTGCCCTTTGACCCAGTGGTCTTTAAAGGGATATTAATGTTTCCAAAACAAAAAAGCATCTTCGATTTTTCTTCATAGTTTTTTGGCCATGGAGAGTGTAATTTCAATACTATCCGAGGGATAGTTCAAGAGTAATTCAATGATAAAGTATCCCCCTCCCACCCTTTTACCTTTTCTAAGCCACCTCCCTATAGATGTGGAATTTGGTCACTTGACCAGACAGCTCACAGCAAGGAACAATCTTCTGGCTGTGAGTATAAGGAAAACCCTGACCACCTTGATGAAGGAAGGCAGGTTTTTCCCAATGCGCACCGTGGATTGTCCCTCGCTGGGATTCATCCAGACGCTCTTGCTGTGCAACAGTACATCCAGTGGTGTAACAATAGGGGTCGCAAGGGTCACACCTGAGACTGGGCCCGTCACTCCAGGGGCCCGGCCACGCTCTGCGACCCCCTGCCTGGCGCCACGGACCTCTTGCTGTTGAGATCTCCTTCATGGGCACTCTAGTAATGCATTAATGATGAGAGGATCACACGGGAGCTCCAGGTTTTAATAGAGGTTTGTGCCGAAAGAGGCACAGACCTCTACTGCCATGCCACTGGACCACCATGAAGGTAGGAAATGGACATTGGGGGCAATGTGAAGAGGTGGAGACTTGGGGGAAATGTGAAGATGAAATCATTGGGGCAATGTGGCGAGTTGGGGCAATGTGAAGGGGGTGACATTGGGGGCAATGTGGAGAGGAGGAAATAGGGGGCAATGTGGAGAGGACAACATTCGGGGTAGTGTGGAGAGTTACACGCACTGTGGAGAGTTGGTGGCAATGTGGAGAGGAGGACATTGGGTGCAATATGGAGAACAGGGGCAATGTGGAGAGGAGGACATTGGGGACATTGTGGAGAATTGGGGCAATGTGGAGAGTTGGGGGCAATGTGAAGAGGAGGACATGGTACTGGCACTGAAATATAAAGTCTTGTGTCCCTTACAATCCTCTGAAGTTTGTTGAGGCCTGTTGTTTGCTCTGAGTATGACGTACAAGCAGACTACAATAGTGATTGATCTCTTCAGGAAACTACATATATATACATTTGGACCGAAACATTGAGCAGACCTTCTGTTGCCATTTTACACTTATAATACAAATCAATTAGATCCACTGGTGCTGCCAATCTTTTTGTCCTATGGAAATTCATTTTGGGGATTGTGCACTTGGGCAATAATCTTTGAGGAGTGAGTGCATTCACCATCCATTTTTGTAGATATAGAGATAGATAGATAGATAGATAGATAGATAGATAGATAGATAGATAGATAGATAAGAGGATTATAGTCTTACCTGTTAAATCCTTTTCTCTTAGTCCATACAGATTACTGGTAATTTTGGGTAGGCTATCCGCCCCTTTAATTGTAGGCAGGGACAATTCTAGAATTGTATGCAGTGGGTGGAGCCTACCTTCCCTCCTTGGCTGCAGCTAGCCAACCAGCTCCAGAAAGATTTGAGACACTAACTATTGACTAGATAGTGGAAGGGAAATAAGACTCCACTAGTGAATTCTCCCAGATGCTGTGGTAGTGACGCAGATGACCTCCCACAGCACAGTGGGGACCTGGGTTCGGTGAGTCATGCGAAAGAAGGCTTGGAAGCCTTGGGCTTGGAGGAGACCTTGGACTTGCATTGTTGTTTGGGCTTGGAGGAGGCACGTGGAGCTGAGGGAACCGTCTGGTTCACTGGACGTGTCTCAGTCTGAAAGGAACGAAAATACTGATTACGCTTAAGCGGCGTTTTCTTCCTGGGAACCAAGGGTAGAAGTGTACTCTTACCCTCTGTGGCCTTACTGATCAGATCTTTAAGATTTGGCCCAAACAAAGAAGTACCTTGAAAAGTTAAGGAGAGCAATGCTTTCTTGGAAGCAGTGTCAGCAGACCAGATCTTGAGCCAAAGAGCCCATCTGGCAACCACAAACATGGTGGAAACCCTAGCCACTAAACTGATGGCATAAAATAAGGCAGCAGAAACATAATGCTGGACCTCAGAAATGTTGCCAAGAAGGCGCAACATATTAGAAGTAGGAGCACCCTGGCGGAAAGCCAGGGTGAGCTGTTCAGTCCAGACCATAATGGCCAGGTTCACCCATGCTGCAGTGAATGCTGGACGCATGGCAGTACCAGCAGTGGCAAAAATGCACTTGAGGGAGACCTCAAATTTCTTGTCAGTCCAGTCCTTCAGAGTGGGCGCATCAGAAACTGGCAAGGCAGTAGACTTAGATAGCCTGGAGATAGGAGCATCCACTTTGGGAGGATGAACTCACTGAGCAAGTGCTGCATCAGAGAAGGGATAATCTTGTCTGGAGATTTCCACTCTTCAGACACACATGGCGGTCAAGAGTGGGGTTAGGTGGAAAACAAGTAAGGGGCTTTTTAGGCTCCTGAAACACATAAGAGGGATCAGAAGGCGCCTCCTGAACTAAGGGAATTTTAAATGTATGCAAAACAGCCCTGATCAGGCCCTCAGCTGAGGGCTCAGGATTAGTGATGAGCGAGCACCCCAATGCTCGGGTGTTCGGGTGCTCTGACCGAGCACCCCCTGAGGCTCGAGTGCTCGGCCGAGCACCCGAGCCCCATTGAAGTCAATGGGAGGACTCGAGCATTACACCAGGCACCCCCTGCTCTGATGAGGGGAGGGTGCCTGGTCCATAGGAAAAGGGCAGAAAAGGATGGAAACACCACAGAAATGGTTCAGGGACAGCATAGGGAGGATGTCTGGATGCATCCTGGACTCCAACATCGCTGCTGGGAACGATCTTTCGCCCGTAGTACGCCATTTTTACAGACTGACCGTAAAACACACAAAAAGGAAAATAAAAACGACTTTAGGCGAAAAATTGTTACCAAACAATATTTGCTGTATATTTACTTGTATATCATCTGCAAATTCTCCCAAAAATTTCCTTGATTTTCTGAAGTGAGGCCATGATTAAGAGGGAAACGTGCGCAGAGGCAAATTCTCCCAAAAATTTCCTCGATTTTTCTGAACTGAGGCCATGATTAAGAGGGAAACGTGCGCAGAGGCAAATTCTCCCCAAAATTTCCTTGATTTTCTGAACTGAGGCCATGATTAAGAGGGAAACGTGCGCAGAGGCAAATTCTCCCAAAAATTTCCTTGATTTTATTGAACTGAGGCCATGATTAAGAGGGAAACGTGCGCTGAGCTGACCATCTAAAACATTATAGGTGAGGGTCTGCTGCAGAGCTGACCATCCTAAACATTATATGCGAAGGCCCGCTAGTGAGCTGACGCTATAAAACATTATATGCGAAGGCCCGCTAGTGAGCTGACGCTATAAAACATTATATGCGAAGGCCCGCTAGTGAGCTGACGCTATAAAACATTATATGCGAAGGCCCGCTAGTGAGCTGACGCTATAAAACATTATATGCGAAGGCCCGCTAGTGAGCTGACGCTATAAAACATTATATGAGAGGGCCCGCTAGAGAGCTGACCCAATAAAACATTATATGAGAAGGCCCGCTGGTGAGCTGACCTATATAAAAATTGTCAAACAGGGCCCGCTGGTGAGCTGGCCCTATATAAAAATTATCACAGGGCCCGCTGGTGAGCTGGCCCTATATAAAAATTATAGCACAGGGCATATGGAAGAGGAGGAGGAGGATGAGAAGATTAAGAGTCAACCATATACCCGTTTTTTGGGTGGAAGGGGTGAATGGGAATACAGAGTATTCACATCATTGTAAATAACATATATAAAGTGAGTTTATGTTCCCCCGGGGCTTTCCTCCAGTGGAGTGGAGAAGTCAGGGGAAATCCAGGCCTTGTTCATTTTTATAAGTGTCAACCTATCAGCATTGTCGGTGGAAAGGCGGATACGCTTATCTGTTATGATGCCACCAGCAGCACTAAATATCCGCTCAGACAGAACGCTGGCGGCAGGGCAGGCCAGCACCTCCAAGGCGTAGAGTGCCAGTTCATACCACGTGTCCAGCTTGGACACCCAGTAGTTGTAAGGCACAGAGGGATCATTGAGGACGCTGACACGGTCTGCTACATACTCCTTCACCATCTTCCAAAACTTTTCCCTCCTTGTGACACTAGGCTGCGCATCAGGGTGAGGGTGCTGGCGGGGTGTCATGAAGGTGTCCCACGCCTTGGAGAGTGTTGCCCTGCCTTTGTCGGAACTGCTGTGTGCTCCCCTTTTCTCCCCTTCTCGGTTGGCCAAGGTAGCACGTACTCTGCCGCCAGCGTTGTCAGATGGAAAATTTTGGAGCAATTTTTCAACAAGAACCTTCTGGTATTGCACCATTTTGCTTGTCCTCTCCACCGGAGGAATGAGAGATGAGAAATTCTCTTTGTAGCGGGGGTCCAGAAGGGTGAACACCCAGTAATCCGTGTTGTTTAAAATGCGTATAACGCGTGGGTCACGGGAAAGGCAGCCTAACATAAAGTCAGCCATGTGTGCCAGAGTACCAACAGTCAAGATTTCGCTGTCCTCACCAGGAGGATGACTCTCAATATCCTCATCCTCTTCCTCCTCTTCTGCCCACCCACGCTGAAGAGATGGAACTAAAGTTCCATGGCTACCCTCTGTAGCGGAGGCAACCGTGTCTTCCTCCTCCTCCTCCTCCTCCTCCTCCGCCTCCTCCAATTGTCGCTGAGAAGACGAAGTGAGGGTGCTCTGGCTATCACCTTGTGTAAGCTCTTCCTCCCGCATTTCCACCTCTTCCACATGCAAAGCGTCGGTTTTAATTGTGAGCAGCGAGCGTTTCAGTAGACACAGAAGTGGGATGGTTACACTGATAATAGCGTTATCGCCGCTCACCATCTGTGTCGATTCCTCAAAATTGCGTAAAACCTCGCAGAGGTCTGACATCCATTCCCACTCCTCACTTCTGATTACAGGAAGTTGAACGGAGAGGCGACGACCGTGTAACAGCTGGTACTCCACTACTGCCCTCTGCTGCTCACAAAGCCGGGCCAACATGTGGAAGGTGGAGTTCCAGCGCGTGCGCACGTCACACAGCAGCCGGTGAGCTGGCAATTGTAAGCGCTGCTGCAGCTTCAACAGGCCGGCCGAAGCTGTAGATGACTTACGGAAATGTGCACACACGCGGCGCACCTTGGTCAAGAGATCATGCACATTGGGGTAGGTTTTTAGAAATCGCTGAACCACTAAATTAAATACATGCGCTAGGCATGGTACGTGTGTGAGCTTGCCGAGCTCCAAAGCCGCCACCAAGTTACGCCCATTATCACACACAACCATGCCTGGTTGCAGGTTGAGTGGCGAGAGCCACTGCTCGGTCTGGTGACTAATCCCCTGCAACAGCTCTGAGGCCGTGTGCTGTTTGTCCCCAAGGCAGATCAGCTTCAGCACGGCCTGTTGACGCTTCCCCACTGCAGTGCTACACTGCTTCCAGCTACTGGCTGATGGGGGAGTGGCGCTGCGTGTAGAGAATTCGGAGGTGGAAACGGAGGAGGAGGAGCCAATAACGTAGGTGCTGGCGGAAACCCTGATGGAGGTAGGGCCCGCAATCCTCGGTGTGGGTAGCACCCGTGCCATCCCAGGGTCCGAGTCGCTCCCAGCCTCCACGACATTCACCCAGTGTGCCGTCAGGGAAATGTAGCGTCCCTGGCCACAAGCACTTGTCCATGTGTCAGTCGTTAAGTGGACCTTCCCAGTAACTGCGTTGGTCAGGGCACGGGTGATGTTACGGGACACATGGTGGTGTAATGCGGGGATGGCACACCGGGAAAAGTAGTGGCGGCTGGGGACCGCGTACCGAGGGACAGCTGCTGCCATCAGGCTGCGGAAGGACTCAGTCTCCACAAGCCTAAATGGCAGCATTTCGATGGCCAGTAATTTGGAAAGGTGTGAGGTTAGTGCTATGGCCTGTGGGTGGGTGGCTGGGTATTTTCGCTTGCGCTCAAATGCCTGGGGTAACGACATTTGGACGCTGCGCTGGGACAGGGAAGTGGATGTGGTCGCTGATGGTGCTTCAGATGGTACAGGTGCAGGGCGGGAGGTATGCGGGCCTGCGCCTTCGACAGGCGATTGGCCGGCACCGAAAACAGGGGAAGAGGAGGCAGTGGTGTGGCCTGCAGACACAGATGGGCGATCCAGGCGTTCCTCCCACTTACTACGGTGCTTGGATGCCATGTGTCGGATCATGCTGGTGGTGGTGAGGTTTCTAGTGTTCATGCCTCGGCTCATTCTGGTGTGGCACAGGTTGCAAACTACAACTCTTTTGTCGTCCGCACTTTCCTTAAAAAAACGCCATACCGCGGAACACCTACCCTTTGGCAAGGTAGATTTACGCAAGGGGGTGCTCTGTGGAACATTTGCGGGCCGGTTTGGTGCGGTCCGCCTTCTTTCTGTAGCCACACCACTGCCTGTTCCAGCCTGTTGCGGTGCTGCAGATGGCTCACCCTCAGGACTGCTGTCATCGCTCGGCTCTACACCTTCCCAGGTGGGGTCAGTCACCTCATCGTCCACCAAGTCCTCCTCCACTTCCTCACTCTGATCATCCTCCTCATGTCTTGATCCCACCACATACTCAGTCATTGACAACTGTATAACATTCTCCTCAACAAGGTCTTGAGACGGAAATAGTGGTTGATTTAATGGCAACTGTGTCTCATCATCATCATCATCATCCACTACTTCCTTTGACCTTAAATGCCGTTCACATCTGTCATCTTCTTGTGATTGGGTACCCTCTAGAGGTTGTGAATCAGGGCACAAGATGTCATGTTCCTTTGCAAGCGTGCTTGGAGAGAGGGTCAAATGAAGGATTGGTGATGAGACGAGCTCCTCACTATATCCCAGTGTGGGATCACTTCTTTGACCAGACCGTCTATGGTGGGAGGAAGGATGATCAGAGTGAGGATTATGTTGACCAGACTCTTGGCTACTGAGAGTGGACTTGGTGGAAGACAGGGTGGTGCTTAACCGACTGGAAGCAGTATCAGCTGTCATCCAACCGACCACCTGTTCGCAGTGGTCGGACCTCGAGAGTGATGTCCTGCGACGCCCTGTAAAATTAGACATGAAGCTAGGTATGGTGGATGTCTTTCTTTCTTGTGCTCTGGCACCAGGCACAGTTTCTCCGCGTCCTGACCCGCGCCCTGAACTATCAGGATCACGTCCACTTCCCCGTCCCTTTTTACCCGCCTTCTTCATCTTACACGGAATATGTGACTTTAATATTTGAGTTTGAAAACTTAACAGTATTTCTTCCTATTCTGCAACTGTGCAGAGTACACAGAATAGGCTGCTAAACTGCGGTGACACACACTGAATGGAATATGTGACTTTAATATTTGAGTTTGAAAACTTAACAGTATTTCTTCCTATTCTGCAACTGTGCAGAGTACACAGAATAGGCTGCTAAACTGCGGTGACACACACTGAATGGAATATGTGACTTTAATATTTGAGTTTGAAAACTTAACAGTATTTCTTCCTATTCTGCAACTGTGCAGAGTACACAGAATAGGCTGCTAAACTGCGGTGACACACACTGAATGGAATATGTGACTTTAATATTTGAGTTTGAAAACTTAACAGTATTTCTTCCTATTCTGCAACTGTGCAGAGTACACAGAATAGGCTGCTAAACTGCGGCGAAGCACACTGAATGGAATATGTGACTTTGATATTTTAGTTTGAAGACTTAACAGTATTTCTTCCTATTCTGCAACTCTGCACAGTACACAGAATGTGCTGCTACACTGCGACGAAGCACACTGAATGGAATATGTGACTTTGATATTTTAGTTTGAAGACTTAACAGTATTTCTTCCTATTCTGCAACTCTGCACAGTACACAGAATGTGCTGCTACACTGCGGCGAAGCACATTGAATGGAATATGTGACTTTGATATTTTAGTTTGAAGACTTAACAGTATTTCTTCCTATTCTGCAACTCTGCACAGTACACAGAATGTGCTGCTAAACTGCGGCGACGTACACTGAATGGAATATGTGACTTTGATATTTTAGTTTGAAGACTTAACAGAATGTGCTCTAATCTGCAACTTTGCACACTAAACAGAATGTGCTCTAATCTGCAACTTTGCACACTAAACAGAATGTGCTCTAATCTGCAACTTTGCACACTAAACAGAATGTGCTCTAATCTGCAACTGTGCACACTAAACAGAATGTGCTCTAATCTGCAACTTTGCACACTAAACAGAATATATTTTTTTTTTTTTTTTTTTTTTCCCCCCACACAAAATAACCTGCTACCCCCACACACAGTAGTCCTAAAAAGGACTTTTGGTTCTTTTTTTTCACAATTTTGCTTTTTTTCCTCCCTACACTGACTTTCCCTTCCTATCCTCAGCTCTCCCTGGCTAAGACTGAGCCGAACTCGCTGGTCAGGTGCTATACAGCACCCGACCACGGGTTCTGGCCAGCCAATCAGTGTAATGCCAGCAGCCAACATGGCTGCTGGCATTACACCGATGTCAGAGCCTCCCTGCACGTTTATTGGCTGCGCAGCAGCCGCAAAACGTGCGGGGAGGAGACACGAACATGGCGGGCGAGCACATGCGGTACTCGTACGAGTACCGCCATGTGCCGAGCAGAGCGATGCTCGAGCCGATCCGAGCATCGGCAGAGCATGCTCGCTCAACACTACTCAGGATCAGCCTCAAAAGGATCCAAAAAAAACTGAGAAGAGCGCACAGCAGAACAATCCTCAACATCTGAATCCACCAGCAGTTTCTACTCATAGGAATCTGATACATCAGGTACTCCCTGAGGTTTTGGCAGGGAAGACTTGATGGATGGAAAGAGTTACAATGTAGACCTAATGTCCCTGGTAGCAGCCTTGAACTCTTGCACTCAAACTGGCTCTAATATATGGCTGGAGGTCCCTGGGAGACTCTCAGGTAAATCAGAACATGCTGGGCATAAATGACCTGAGAATTCTCTAGGTAACCCTGAATGACAGGAAGAGCAATGCACAATAGGGGATACAGAGACCCCATCATCCTTAGTCTTAGGTCTGGCCCCAAGGTCCAACAGTATAGACATTCTCACAGTGTCAAATAACCTTACAGTATAGAAATCACCCAAGTACAGTGTGTAGGATTAAGGTTTCACCCCAGAAATCTCTAAAATAGACTTATATGGCAGGGGAAGGGTTAATCATCAGCAGAGGAGAGAAGGAGAGTCCAAGCCCTGCGTAGGATACTCGTTCTGGAAATGGCACAAAATGGCTGCTGCAGCGGGAGCCAATGAGAAACAAGCTCACAAAGCAAGCGCTCATGGGAAATGTAGTTTTCCCAGAAAAAGAACCCAAACAGTGCCCGAGGCCCCCTGAGCCCCCCAGCACACTGGAAACATGAACTGGATGATAGAGCAAGGGCAGACAAGAAAAATGAGCCATCTCTGAAGTCGCTAGGTTAAGCAGTTGCAGAGATATGTCCCAAACTGTACAGTCCCATAGGAGTGAATGGAGCAATGGCGCCTATGCGGTAAAGCGGAATTCAAATTTTACAAAATAGAAACAGTAAAATAAAAATGCATGAAACATCACCAGATACCCAAAAAAACACTGAACTAGTAGGAAAAGTGTCAGAAATATGTAAAATATTTTTTAAACACGTTTTATCTTTGATAAACTATAAACATAGTCAAACGACTCTTATATCATTATTGTGAGAGAGCTGTTTCTGTATGGAGGAGATCCAAGAGTGAAGATCATTTGACTCCAGATGGGCTTTCCATTACCCTGTTTCTGGTGAGCATTAACATTAAGGGGGTCTGTGGTACTCTATAATTACAGATATACTCTTAGAGGGTTTGCTCCCATTTCTCTTTTGTGTAACTGACTGGATTTGCACAGAAGACTCTGGTTTTAGAGTTAATTATCGGGCCCTGGGGATGGAGGCTTATTCTCTGGCTGTGGTGAGTTTCTTGGGCAACTTGTCTTCCTTCCTACTCTGTTCCATCCACTTCGCACCCACTTCCTGCCCACTTCTCCTCCTTTCTACCCTGTTCCTCCCACTTGTCAACCACTTTCTGCCCACGTCCCCCCAACTTCTCCTCCTTCCCACCCTGTTACATCCACTTCCCGCCCACTTCTCCACCTTCCCACCCTATTCTGCCCACTTCCCATCCACTTCTAGGCCACTACTCCTTCTGACCCTGTTTGGCCCACTTTCCACCTACTTCCTGCCCACTTTATGACAAAAAGACGACAAAGCCCGCCCACCCAATCAAGCCCTTCCCCCTTCATGATGTGAATTATGTCATTTAGAAACCCCTGGTTGCAGTACATGAGACCTTTCTGGGGAGGTCAAGAGGATGAAGTTCCCAGGTATGCGCCACTATGGTTCTTAAAAAGTCTAAGATTACCATGTGAGGTGGACAGAGTTTCCAAAGCAATGAAAAGGCACTCAAAGAGTTAATGATGTGAAAAATGGACGAATCCTGTAAGGACCAGGGATGTGTATAATGCTGTGCAATGTTTTGTGTGTCCCTCTGGTATTTAAATGGTTAATATGTGTTGCTCTGCTGTCAGGCAGCCAAGAGAAAAGCCCCACAGACCTCTTTGTTTAGACTGCATAGCAACATTGATGTCGACGTCCCTGTGTCACCCCCGAATGATTCAGAAGCTTGAGTTTCCAGCAGCCGGAATCTGCCACCAACCTTCAGCACCCTGGTATTTGCTCAGTATTCTTTGAAGAGCTGAGCCAGGAAGAGGAGACGGCAGTCCGAGATCAGAACAGCAGCAGAAAAGCCAGCACATCATTTATTTTTGCATATAATTATTTACTATTGCTGAATGCAACACAGTGCTTGTTAATATGACATAATAAATGTGTTCCCCCATTCAAGTTATCTACCAATAAGAACAGATTACTCTTGGACAAAATGCAGCCCACATTTTATTTAGAAAAGAAAGAAGGAATTGTATTTGTGAAGTTGCAAGAAAGCAATTGAACCATTTGAGTGACAGAGGCCCAACCCATTGCACACACCTCTGGTACCTAAATGGTTAATATACTAAATAAAGGAGATGAGCTTTTTATGAATCAGATACAGATGCTCTTGCTCTGATTCAATGAATTACTCATATCTTCTTTTTTACTATCTCCTAACCCTTTGGGTGCCAGGGGGAATTATAGTGGGTGAGACACACCTTAGGCACTTAAAGGGATAGCAATGTTTCACAAAAATGCAGCTCCAATTAATCTTCATAGTATTTGAGCCATAGAGAGTTTTATTTCAATACTGTCAGAGTTTTCGTTTTCATTTGTCCCCTCTCCCGCCCCTTTTACCTAGTGTAAGCTGTCTCCCCTCAGATGTTGAATCTGGTCCTGGAACCGGACAGATCACAGCAAGGGACAATCTACTTAGTGTGAGTATAAGGAAAACCCTGCCCCCCCTTGACAGGTTTTTCAGGTTTTCCCTTATGCTTATTGAAGATTGTCCCTCTCTGTGATCCATCGGACAGTCTTCCTGCTCTGAGGTGAGCAGTGTTACATCAGTAAAAGGGGCGGGAGGGGGATACTTTATCATTCAATTACTCTTGAACTACAACTCTGACAGTAGTGAAATAACACTCTCCATGGCCTAAACACTATGAAGATTATTGGAGCTGTTTTTATTGTGAAACATTACTATCTCTTTAAAAGAATGAATTGTTTTAGCTTATGTGACAAGTATGGACAAATCTTCACCATACATAGCGTCAAAATATAATCCCAGCATTAAATATAACACATGCCATTGAAAAAGTCCCCTATCAAAAATCCCCCTTGCAACATCAAAAGCCTCTATAAATATAAAACCTTCCCCTGCAAATCAAACGCCCCCACTACATCACTGCCTCCAATTAGCAGCAATAAAAGCCCCTGCAACATCATACACCCATGAAATAAAAGCCCAGTGGGGTGGGCACATTTTCTACCACCAGATATTTTCTTAATTAGACTTAAAGGGATAGTATTACTTCAAAATTACTATCCCTCATATTGTAGCCCTTAATAAACTGAGTTAAATGACACCAGCGGCATCTCTCAAACCTTTATGGTTTAAGAGATAGCCGCTTTCAAAGTTTCCTCTCCCCTGCTGTCAGCGTTCTGCTGCCAGCAGGGGAATCCGGTTCCGGGACAGGCGGAGGCACTTAAACAGAGCCGATATCTCGTTATGGAAGATAAAATGATTCATTGAAACAGTCTTCTATATGTGCTTGGTAACCAAGCACATGTAGAAGACTGTTTCAATTAATCATTTTTCCTTCCATAACGAGATATCGGCTCTGCTGAAGAGCCTCCTCTTGATTCAAAGACCGGATTTCCCTGCTGACAGCAGAACGCTGACAGCAGGGGAGAGGAAACTTTGAAAGCGGCTATCTCTTACACCATAAAAGTTTGAGAGATGCCGCTGGTGTCATTTAACTCAGTTTATTAAGGACTACAATATGAGGGATAGTAATTTTGAAGTAATACTATTCCTTTAACCAAAAAAGGCAGCACTGGGTCAAAAGGTGCTATTGCCTTTGAGCCCTTGACCTTTCCTTTTCTCTACAATCCTTGAATTTTCTCACCCCTTTTGCCTTCTCTATTCCCCCAGTTGAAATATAGATACACAGAGGATACCATAAAGCTAGCAATTATATGACTACCCACTGGTAGTCATTGAATTATAAGTTCAGTGGTATCACTTGTGTAGCTTTATTTCAGTTGTAAGCTCAGTGGTATCACTGGTGTAGCTTTATTTCATTTGTAAGCTCATTGGTATCACTAGTGTAACTTTATTTCATGTGTAGGTTCAGTGGTATCGCTAGTGTAGCTTTATTTCCTTTGTAAGTTCAATGATATCACTGGTGTAGCTTCATTTCAGTTGTAAGCTCATTGGTATCACTGGTGTAGCTTTATTTCAGTTGTAAGCTCTTTAGTGTTACTGGTATAGCTTCCTATCAGTTGTAAGCGCCATGGTATCACCAGTGTATACCTAAACAGAGGATACTACAGAGCTAGCAATTCTATGACTACCCACTGGTAGTCATAGAATTGTAAGCCCTGTTGCATCGCTGGTGTAGCTTCATTTCAATTGAAAGCTCAGAGTATTCACTAGTGTATCTCCATTTAAGATGTAAGCATGGGGTATCACTTTCCTTATCTTACAACATTAAAGGGGATCTCTCACCTCTATAAATGTCTGCCTCTATGTAATCTTCTTATAACTAAACATGTAATCGATGTGGTTTTTTATTTAATGAAGGCTATAGATAAATTTACAGTTTTAAAAATGAGCCAGTAACGTGACTTCAGGACAGGCTGCTGCACAACTCTGACCGCAGCCTGTCAATCTTCCTCTGTTCACCTCTCCATGTAGGACCTTGTACCAGCTTCCTCCAATGATGGATGATTTCTCCATGTAAGCTGGAGAGCTCTCTTGCCACCATATTTGTGAGCTAGTTTAGATAGGCAAATAAAGTTGCTGTGCAGTTTATGGAGTCTTTTGGGTAGGTAATATGTTCTTGTGTTAGGGGAGTGTGAAGCATGTAATGGAATGCTGGTTCTTGTTACGACTGAGTACATCAATATGTCTTGATGCTTTGTCATTTTGTTCACCAAACAGTTGATGCTATGGGATGCCCTGTGTTCCCTATCCCTCTGCATCACCATTCCTACTCTGGCTGCCTGGTGACATTAAAGTTTCTAAACAGAGTAGTCAGAGCTTACTGGTTCCCAGTTCAAAATGTCGACAGCCTTCTGATTGGTTGCCGTTTGTTTGTCCCTTATCTCTCTAATTCATACTGGCTGGAGATCTGCATGACAAGAATCATTTATGTTTCATGTCCCGGTTCTCCTTTCAAAATGTAGATGGCCTTCCGATTGGTCGCCTTTTGTTTGTCCCTTGACACTCGAATTTCTTTTGGCTGAAGATCTGCATGACAAGAATAATTTGTTTCATGTCCTGGTTCTCCTTTCAAAATGTAGACTGCCTTCCGATTGGTCGCATCTTCTTTGTCCCTTGTCACTCGGATTTCTTTTGGCTGAAGATTGGGGCAGCAAGACTCAATTGTGTTTCATGTTTATTTTTGAGATTAATGTACTATATATATTCCCCTGTGTCCCCAAAATAAAGTTGCTGGATTCCTGTTATTCTGCCTGGCATGGCTGATTTCTTGAATGGTCTAAAGAGTCCCCTTTGATTCCCATTCACTACATTGCTATTTTGTTTGGACCAACATGACTATCCCTTTTTGTAGCCATACCACAGAGGGGGACTCCCAGCAATGGCTACCAAGGATCACTCGGGATGCTTGTTTCCTGTTATAAAGGGAGAAAAGAGATTTAACAAAAATACCCCCAAATTTTTTTTGGACTGAGACAGGTAGGTGATCCAAGTTCTTCCTTGAGCTAGTTGCTCTCAGTGTTAGGGGATTCTGAGGGTGTGTGACGGTAGAAAGGAGCTTTACCCTAAATGCCCCAAATACCCCCAAATCTTTTGTGACTGAGAAGAGCTAGGCAATGGTGATCCAACTTCCTTCCTGCTGGCTGTTCTCTGTGTTAGGAGAGTCTGGGAGGAGGAGTGAAAGGAGAAAGGAGATTTACTCCTAATAGCTCAAAATCTTGTGTGACTGAAGAGAGACTGGCAGGTAATCAAAGTTCCTAGCTAAGCTGGTTGAGCCTCTCTCTGGCTGACTGACAGAATATTTAGCAGACTGGCATTGACTCCAACAGTCAGAAGAAGAGGGGCCAGCATATTTAGAAGATTTTAGAACATTCTGAAAATTGCTCTAAAGGGAAAAGTAAAAATAAATCGCCTAGAGTAATATAAAAGACATGGGGAAGAAGCAGCACACAATGATGAGGTTGACCTAATTATGGATGATGTTGATCTAGAGTATATCCCTCCGGCATCCTCCTCTTCTTCAGATACAGATAAAGTTGAAAGAGAGAGAGATGATGACATGGCCAGAAAATCAGCTGAAAGGCAAAGGCTCAAACTTCCACCACTGAAAATGAGCATTTTGCCTGTTTATAAGCTGTTTGAGAAATCAGTTGGAAAGTCTGACTCTGGCCAAGTAAAAATGCCAAAAAATACACAATTATCCCATCAGTCATCATCAGCATTGTCACAGATTCCAAACCCAACCCCTGCCCAGTCACATGTACTAGTGCTGAGTAACCAGCAACACAAGTCATCAACATCCACAACCTTCGCTATGTTGGAATTGCCACACCTTTTATACCTAGTAGCCCAATTACAGCAACATCTTGCCCAAGTAGTAGTAGAAGTAATAGCCCCTCAGGAGTCCCTCAGTCTCCAAAATCTGCAGTATGGAGCTACTTCACTTGCAGTCCAAAATTGAAATGTGTTGCTATCTGTTGTCTGTGTAGGTAGCATGTGAGCAGGGATAAAGCAGAATCACACCTAGGCAAATCCTCATTGAGATCCCACCTGAAGTACAATCATAAATCTGATTAGGAGACACACCAGCGATAGGATTATGTGCATTAGACATAAAACTGGAGTAGGTGATGAGTGTAGTGAGGGAACATAATAGATAAAAGAGGCATGCAAAGTAGGATCAATAGGACAATACAATGTGCCAAATGGCTAACACATCAACACAATGTTTTTAACCCCTTAACGACCCTTGACGGTCATAGTACGTCAAGGGTCGATTTGACTTAACGACCGATGACGTACTATGACCGTCATCGAGTTCCGGGCTCCCCCCGCGGCTGCACGCCGTTCGGGGAGTCCGGAACCCAACGAAGCAATAAAAAAAAATTGCTCCGTGGTCGTCAAGTCACTTCCGCTTCCGGATTCCCCGGTCTTTAAGGGGTTAAAACACAATAGTTGAAGTGTGCTAATAAGAGTCACACGCAATCACATACAGACTTTACCTACCAGATACTGGAGTGAAGTGGGATCAGTATTCACGGTAAAAGGAGGCTAAGGCATGCACAGAGGACTGATGGCAGACACAGGAGTCAGGGCAGGCAATTGAAAAAGCACGCAATATTGAAGAGAATGATGGTGTGATGGTGACCAATGGAAGAAGGTGGTATTATTGGGACCAGAAAATATGTAGGCAGTGAGATTAGTGTAAGGCATGCACACTGGAATGCTGGTGGACATAGAAGTCAGGGCAGACAAGTGTGAAAGAACACCTTATGGCACTGACAGATGGAGTGAGGGCAGATGATGAGGGAAGGAACCATTATTGAAATATGGTGGAAAAGTGTAAAGATATGAAACTCCTTGGGGAGATTTTAACAGGAGTGGCCAGGAGGCTGCACTCCCATGAACATGTTGCAGAAGCAGTATGGAGGAGAATTCTCTGTCATGTGACAGCTTCTTCTATTATTAATATAGATATACCACTGCTAGGGGGTTATATATCCCTTATATTTATCACTTAGCTCGGGGTATTTACTGTATTGAGAGAGTCTCTTTTAAAATTGTCTTGTGTAGTATGCATTTTTTTTACATATATTTTTTTTTCTGCCATTTGAGGTGATAAAATATTGAATGAGATCATAGATGAGTTCATTGCTTTGGCAGTTTTTTTTTTTCTGTGTTCCAAGCTTGAAATGCAGAGGCTGGAAGAGACCAAGATCAGAGCGGGCAGCATGGGAGAGGCTGCCTTTGTAGAAGAAAGAATGTGGAACCCAGAGGCAGACCCAAAACTGAAGTGGATAGTTAGGGACGAAAACAATCCTCCCTCCAGGTCTGGCCATGATGGCACTATCCTGGAGCCATAGGAGGATATAAGCTGAGCCCCCCAAAAAACCAAAGAGGAGAAGAATGGAAGGACAGTGCACTGGATACCCAACTGTTACTCAACGGGTTAAAAGGCACTGGAAACCAAAGTATAAGTGCACCCTGATAACTAGAGGGTGGAAGTGAGGAAGTGATGGACTGATACAAAATGCCTTGGTGCTTGGAGTTGCTGAGTGATTCAACCACAGACTGTGACAATAGGAAAAGGGAAGTGAAAAGTACTATAAGAACATGTTCCTATCACTTGATGCAAAGAAAGACAGTCGATGGCTTAAAGGGATAGTAATGTTTCAAAATAAAAGTAGCTCCAAATAATCTTCACAGTATTTGGGCTATGGAGAGTGCTATTTCAGTAATGTCAGACATGTAATTCAAGAGTAACTGAATTATAAAGTATCCCCCTCCCACCCCTTTTACCTAGTGTAAGCCACCTCCCTTCAGATGTGGAATCTGGTCCACAGACCAGACAGCTCACACCAAGGGACAATCTTCTTACTGTGAGAACAATGAAAACCCTGCCCACATTGACAGGATTTTCAGATTTATCCCTTATGTTCACTGAAGGTTGTCCCTCTCTGCAATCCATCTGGACAGTCTTGCTGCTCTGAGGTGAGCAGTGTTACATCAGTAAAAGGGGCGGGAGGTGGATATTTTACCATTCAATTACTCTTAAACTACAACTCAGTACTGAAATAACACTCTCCATGGCCAAAATACTATGAAGATTAATTGGGACTGCTTTTATTTTTGAAACATTACTATCCCTTTAAGCTCTCTCCCATAGAGTGCATTATGAAAAATATATATAGTGGCAGGCAGATGCTCAACTAGGTAGGGCTGACATCATACCCAAAATGCAAATCTTGTTTAGATCACAAGTGTCATACACAGATAAGAAACATCTTGAATCATATCATACTGGTCCTGCCCAGATGACAGACCAGACACAAAATCCCAGGCAATTCCTCTCTATACAAGAGAATCAGCTAAACCCAGCTGGACATTTCAACCTTTTTGGACCTCATCAGGGAGGTGCAGCTGATCTCTCTCTAGGTACTCATGAGCAAGGGGTCCATATCTGGACTCCCCTATTACCTTTAGGGTTAGCAAGCCAAAAATAATTAACATATTCAAAGTAGCAGTCAGAGATGCTAAAGTGGAGTGAAATATCTTTTAGCTCACAAGTGTCTAACACAGAGAAGAAATATCCTAAAGCATATCACTAGCCACACAATTTCAGGCAAGTTCTCTGTAGAAAGCAGCCGACCACAGCTACACATTTCAGCCTACTCATGCCTCATCAAGAAGATGCAGCTGATCTTTCTAGGTGCTTGTGTTCAAGGGTCCATGTCTGGATTCCCCTATTGCCATTAGGCTGATGACACCCAAAGGTAATTAACATATTCAAAGTAGCTGTCAAAGATGCTCAACTATATAGGACTGGTATCCTACCCAAAGTGCACTCTCTTTTAGCTCACAAGGGCTGTACACAGAGAATAAATATCCTAAAACATATCATTATTATTATTATTATTATTATAATTAGTCTTTATTTATATAGAGCCAACAAATTCCGAATTGATTTACAGTAGGGAATAGACATACAGAGGTATTAAATAGTACAACCAGATGTGGAGATCAGAAGGATCAGAGGGCCCCCTGCTGGTCACAGCTTACAGTCTAGAGGAAGGACGGTTGGACACAGAAGGTGTAAGTGCTGTTGGGTGTAAGTGTCTCCTGCCACATGAACTACCAGTCAGTGGGTGGGAGTGAGAAGTGCTGGTGAGTGCAGTGGTCCAGGGAAGGGGTGGTACTTGGTGATAATGTTTATGGAGGTAGTTGATAGGCTTCCCTGAAGAGGTGAGTTTTAAGGGAGCATCTGAAGATCTGAAGACTGGGGGAGAGTCTGATGGGGCGGAGGAGGGAATTCCAGAGTTGTGGTGCAGCACGGGAGAAGTCTTGTAGGCAGGAGTGGGAGAAGTCCTGTAGGCGGGAGTGGGAGGATGTAATAAGAGCTGTGGAGAGGAGAAGGTCGTGTGCAGAGCGAAGATGGTGAGTGGGAGTGTATTTGGAAATAAGAGATGAGATATAGGGGGGTGCGGTGTAAGTGTGGGCTCTATAAGTTATCACCAGAATTTTGAATGTAATTCTGTATGCTAATGGGAGCCAGTGTAGGAATTGACAGAGGGGTTTGTTGTCAGAGAAGCGATGAGTGAGGTAGATTAGTTCATCCACAAAATGCCATATTAATTATCTTTGGGATTGGTCACCCTATGGGTAATAACTGTATCCAGATGAGGACCCCTTGCTCACAAGTACAAAGAAATACTAGGTGTATATCACTGATGAGATACAAGAAGAATAAAATGTGCCTCTGTGGTGAGATACAAACAAATTGATGGCCTGGGTGCCAAGTCCCAATAAAGTATATAGTTTGCAGTCAAAGATCTGCACTCACAAAACTTCTTGAAGAAGAAGAAAATGTGCAATTTATTGCATCAATGTTTCAGCCCACTTTGGGCCATTATTAAAGTTTTTGCACATTGTGTGTGACATATCTTAACAAAGGTCCAAAGTGGGTCCAAAACGTTGATACAATAAACTGCTTGTTTTCTTCGTCTTCAAGAAGTCCTGTGAGTGTGGTTATTTGACTACAAACTCTCTCTCTGTATATTATATACATATACATACATATAAAAAAGTTTGAAGGTTTGAGCTGTAATAACTTTTGAATGAAGCATTTTGCAGTGGTGAGAGTATCTGTGTTTTATTTGGCAAGAAAATATTTACTGCTCCTTTAATTCAGATATTTTTGTTTCAGTTGCACTTCCTTCTATTTATTAAATGTGTTTTGGGGAAGGCGGAAGAATTCAAAATGGCCGTTTCATTTCAGCTTATTGAAACACAAATCCTTAAAGGAGAACTAACATAATCGAATAACAACCACTCTTTTCTTTCCTTACCATGGCTAAAGAATCCAAATGTTCAAGAGATATGGAGGGGGAAAGACAGTTTCTGGTCATTTATTTAACCCTCTGAGTGCAAGAGGTGGAGGCAACGCATTGCTTTGCAATGCTTACATACCCCCTCTGGCACTCAAAGGGTTAAAGCCCTTTAAAGAACTATGACCCTGCTAGCGGGTGTCATGTTTCCCTCAAAAAAACACGTGACTTCCAGGACTATCTAAGTTATCTCTTGAACAGCAGCACAAGGACAAAATGCATAGGGGACATTATGATTTTCTGGCTATAGTAAGATAAGTTGGGGTTATTATAAGGACGTTTTAGTTCTCCCTTAAAAGAAATAGTAATGCTTATTATTTATAAAGTACATATTTTGTTGTAGAGGTGTGCACCAAAACTGATAATGGGATTGGAGGATCTGAGTTATAAAGAGAGACTAGCTAAACTGGGACGTCTAATGCGTGATATGATTACCATTTACATATACATTCAAGGTGAATACAAAGAACTAGCCAATGAATTATTTATGCAAAGAGCTGAGCTAAGAACAAGAGGTCATTCATTAAGACTAGAGGAAAGGCACATTCGCCTGGAACAAAGGCAGGGATTCTTTACAGTAAGGGTGGTACAGCTATGGAGTTCTTTGCCTCAGTATGTTGTACTTGTAGATACTGTAACTGCTTTCAAAAAAAGCAATGGATGCCTATCTACCACAGAACAATATTGAGAATTATGACAGTTGACTTCAATGCAGATAGGGTGTTGATCCAGGGAACTATCTGACTGCCATTTGGAGTCAGGAAGGACATTTTTTTTACCCACTTGGGGCTAAAAAGGAAATGGCTTCAATGTTGTTGTTTTTTTTTTTGCCTTTCTCTTGATCAACAGGGTTGTTTTGGCATGAGCTGGACTTGATGGACACGTCTTTTTTCAGCCTTGTCAACTATGTTACTACTGCATGTGTACTGTTACTGCTGAGATGCTTTATCCAAAAGTTATTGCAGATCAAACTAGCATTTTTTGGGTGCAGTACTTTCATGGCCTGGAATGTTGTGGTGGTGCTGTTTCTATAGAAGTCTATGGACAGCTCTGGTCAATTGACCATAAACCTCCATAAGGATGCATTAATCCCTTAATGACCAGCCGACATGGAGCGCGGACGCCCGTTAAGGACCATTCATCTTTTTTTTTTTTTTTTTTTAATGGATTCCATGCCATGCCAGGACTGTCACCAGTCCTTAAGTGCCAGAACCGGCATGAAGGTACAGGCACGTCAAGAGTCATTAAGGGGTTAACAAGACCGCCACTGTAAACATTCAGGCCATGCACCCTGCAATATGTATTTTTTCAGTATCAGCATTACTATCTCATTAATCCTTAGAATACCATAAGAATGTGCAACTCGTTGCTTTGCAATGGTTTGTGTACCCCACTGGCACTCAAAGGGTTAAATTGTTCAGTATAATCAGCCTATAAAACAATCGTGGGTCCTCTGTAGAGCAAATGTCATGCCAGCCAGGGTACAAATAATTTATAACATTGTCACGTTTCCAACAAACAGATCTCCGGTTTGCTATCTTACTATATTTTAGTGTTTCCAGCGTCATTAACCCTTTGAGTGCCAGTGGGGTATGGAACACAAAGGGTTAAAATAATACGATGCTAATAACTACCAAAAGAGATAAAAACAAAAGTCACGTTTTATGAGTTAGGCATTCATATGGGGAGATACTAAGGGCCATATGTTCAAAGAAGTAGCGAAATAGCTTTTGTCATTTGTGACAACTTTTCAAAGTACAGTGTCGTTGGGATCCTTAATATGAGTGTTGGTTGTGATTGGAAATAAGTCATTTGTCCTGACTGAAATTGTCGTATGGAACGTCAAAAAAATGTCTTAACTAAAGATAAAAATGTTTAAAAAAATGTCTTAACAACAAAAATGTCTTTAAAAATGTCTTAACTAACGACAAAAATGTCTTAACTAAAGACAAAAATTCTCACATTCAGAACACATTCCCTCCACTTTTTTTTCTTAACGTACAAATTTTGTCTTTTGAGAGACATTTTTTTGTCGTTAGTTACGACAAATTTTCTTTTCCTTTATAGGACACAGGAGAATAGTTTAGCCCCGCCCTAGCCACGCCCCTTTTCCCGTCAATTCTGGAGTTGTGTCGTACACAACGGACATTACTAGTTTTTTGTTGTGTACTGTATAGAAAATATGTTGTTCGTGCATTCAATGACTTATTTTTGTCTTTCATACGACAATTTTATGTCATTATCCCTTTGAACATATGGCCCTAAGTGGTGATAAAGTTGTAATAAAGTGAAGATAACTCTGATCCTTCTGTTCTACACATTTCATTTGTACTATTTAATACCTCTGTATGGCCATTCCCTACTGTTAGAGTTGCCACCCAGCTGGTATTTTACCTGCAGGCAGGTAAAAAATTGGCTTCTGTCCAATGTTAAGTCTATGGAGGGAATGCCATGGCCGGTATTTTTTTGAAGAAAAGGTGGCAACTCTACCTTTTGTACAGCTCTGCAGAATTAGTTGGTGCTATATAAATAAAGAATAATAATAACAATAATAATAACCTCTCCAGTGATATCACTTACCCATTTCCTATGCTATTCTATGGAGCCTATTCACTAAGATCTCCAAAGTTGGAGAAATCTTTATTTTTTTTTACATTAGCAGTGCCCTTTAGTGGTCAAATTCCAATTAGTAATTCTGTTACATTCTAATGGAGAGGGAAGTCAGTGACAT
Organism: Rhinophrynus dorsalis; assembly: GCA_037306005.1. Classification (NCBI taxonomy): domain Eukaryota; kingdom Metazoa; phylum Chordata; class Amphibia; order Anura; family Rhinophrynidae; genus Rhinophrynus; species Rhinophrynus dorsalis. Next base: position 161,619,479 of record CM074727.1, read on the forward strand.
ACAGTTCTCCACAGAATGTGATAGAAACTGCTGAGTCACTTCCTGTCAGTTAGAGCTATCAGGAAGTAAATTCACAGTAAATTCACTTCATGTCAGTTAGAACAATCAGGAAGTAAACACTAGTGATGATCGAGCACCCCAATGCTCGGGTGTTCGGGTGCTCTGACCGAGCGCCCCCGGAGGCTCGAGTGCTCGGCCGAGCACCCGAGCCCCATTGAAGTCAATGGGAGGACTCGAGCATTACACCAGGCACCACCTGCTCTGATGAGGGGAGGGTGCCTGGTCCATAGGAAAAGGGCAGAAAATGATGGAAACACCACAGAAATGGTTCAGGGACAGCATAGGGAGGATGTCTGGATGCATCTTGGACTCCAACATCGCTGCTGGGAACGATCTTTCGCCCATAGTACGCCATTTTTACAGACTGACCGTAAAACACACAAAAGGGAAGATAAAAACGACTTTAGGCGAAAAATTGTTACCAAACAGTATTTGCTGTATATTTACTTGTATATCATCTGCAAATTCTGTAAAAAATTTCATCGATTTTTCTGAACTGGGGCCATGATTAAGAGGGAAACGTGCGCAGAGGCAAATTCTGCAAAAAATTTCATCGATTTTTCTGAACTGGGGCCATGATTAAGAGGGAAACGTGCGCAGAGGCAAATTCTCCCAAAAATTTCCTAGATTTTTCTGAACTGGGGCCATGATTAAGAGGGAAACGTGCGCAGAGGCAAATTCTGCAAAAAATTTCCTAGATTTTTCTGAACTGGGGCCATGATTAAGAGGGAAACGTGCGCTGAGCCGACCATCTAAAACATTATGGGTGAGGGTCTGCTGCGGAGCTGACCATCCTAAACATTATATGCGAAGGCCCGCTAGTGAGCTGACGCTATAAAACATTATATGAGAGGGCCCGCTAGAGAGCTGACCCAATAAAACATTATATGAGAAGGCCCGCTGGTGAGCTGACCTATACAAAAATTGTCAAACAGCGCCCGCTGGTGAGCTGGCCCTATATAAAAATTATATCACAGGGCCTGCTGGTGAGCTGGCCCTATATACAAATTATATCCCAGGGTATATGGAAGAGAGTCAACCATATACCCATTTTTTGGGTGGAAGGGGTGAATGGGAATACAGAGTATTCACATCATTGTAAATAACATATCTAAAGTGACTTTATGTTCCCCCGGGGCTTTCCTCCAGTGGAGTGGAGAAGTCAGGGGAAATCCAGGCCTTGTTCATTTTTATAAGTGTCAACCTATCAGCATTTTCGGTGGAAAGGCGGATACGCTTATCTGTTATGATGCCACCAGCAGCACTAAATACCCGCTCAGACAGAACGCTGGCGGCAGGGCAGGCCAGCACCTCCAAGGCGTAGAGTGCCAGTTCATACCACGTGTCCAGCTTGGACACCCAGTAGTTGTAAGGCACAGAGGGATCATTGAGGACGCTGACACGGTCTGCTACGTACTCCTTCACCATCTTCCAAAACTTTTCCCTCCTTGTGACACTAGGCTGCGCATCAGGGTGAGGGTGCTGGCGGGGTGTCATGAAGGTGTCCCACGCCTTGGAGAGTGTTGCCCTGCCTTTGTCGGAACTGCTGTGTGCTCCCCTTTTCTCCCCTTCTCGGTTGGCCAAGGTAGCACGTACTCTGCCGCCAGCGTTGTCAGATGGAAAATTTTGGAGCAATTTTTCAACAAGAACCTTCTGGTATTGCACCATTTTGCTTGTCCTCTCCACCGGAGGAATGAGAGATGAGAAATTCTCTTTGTAGCGGGGGTCCAGAAGGGTGAACACCCAGTAATCCGTGTTGTCTAAAATGCGTATAACGCGTGGGTCACGGGAAAGGCAGCCTAACATAAAGTCAGCCATGTGTGCCAGAGTACCAACAGGCAAGATTTCGCTGTCCTCACCAGGAGGATGACTCTCAATCTCCTCATCCTCTTCCTCCTCTTCTGCCCACCCACGCTGAAGAGATGGAAATAAAGTTCCATGGCTACCCTCTGTAGCGGAGGCAACCGTGTCTTCCTCCTCCTCCTCCGCCTCCTCCAATTGTCGCTGAGAAGACGAAGTGAGGGTGCTCTGGCTATCACCTTGTGTAAGCTCTTCCTCCCCCATTTCCACCTCTTCCACATGCAAAGCGTCGGTTTTAATTGTGAGCAGCGAGCGTTTCAGTAGACACAGAAGTGGGATGGTTACTAGTGATGAGCGAGCACCCCAATGCTCGGATGTTCGGGTGCTCTGACCGAGCACCCCCTGAGGCTCGAGTGCTCGGCCGAGCACCCGAGCCCCATTGAAGTCAATGGGAGGACTCGAGCATTACACCAGGCACCCCCTGCTCTGATGAGGGGAGGGTGCCTGGTCCATAGGAAAAGGGCAGAAAAAGATGGAAACACTACAGAAATGGTTCAGGGACAGCATAGGGAGGATGTCTGGATGCACCTTGGACTCCAACATCGCTGCTGGGAACGATCTTTCGCCCGTAGTACGCCATTTTTACAGACTGACCGTAAAACACACAAAAAGGAAAATAAAAACGACTTTAGGCGAAAAATTGTTACCAAACAGTATTTGCTGTATATTTACTTGTATATCATCTGCAAATTCTCCCAAAAATTTCATCGATTTTCTGAAGTGAGGCCATGATTAAGAGGGAAACGTGCGCAGAGGCAAATTATCCCAAAAATTTCCTTGATTTTCAGAACTGAGGCCATGATTAAGAGGGAAACGTGCGCAGAGGCAAATTCTCCCAAAAATTTCCTTGATTTTCAGAACTGAGGCCATGATTAAGAGGGAAACGTGCGCTGAGCTGACCATCTAAAACATTATGGGTGAGGGTCTGCTGCAGAGCTGACCATCCTAAACATTATATGCGAAGGCCCGCTAGTGAGCTGACGCTATAAAACATTATATGAGAGGGCCCGCTAGAGAGCTGACCCAATAAAACATTATATGAGAAGGCCCGCTGGTGAGCTGACCTATATAAAAATTGGCAAACAGGGCCCGCTGGTGAGCTGGCCCTATATAAAAATTATATCACAGGGCCCGCTGGTGAGCTGGCCCTATATAAAAATTATATCCCAGGGCACGCTGGTGAGCTGGCCCTATATAAAAATTATATCCCAGGGCATATGGAAGAGGAGGAGGAGGATGAGAACATTAAGAGTCAACCATATACCCGTTTTTGGGGTGGAAGGGGTGAATGGGAATACAGAGTATTCCCATCATTGTAAATAACATATATAAAGTGAGTTTATGTTCCCCCGGGGCTTTCCTCCAGTGGAGTGGAGAAGTCAGGGGAAATCCAGGCCTTGTTCATTTTTATAAGTGTCAACCTATCAGCATTGTCGGTGGAAAGGCGGATACGCTTATCTGTTATGATGCCACCAGCAGCACTAAATACCCGCTCAGACAGAACGCTGGCGGCAGGGCAGGCCAGCACCTCCAAGGCGTAGAGTGCCAGTTCATACCACGTGTCCAGCTTGGACACCCAGTAGTTGTAAGGCACAGAGGGATCATTGAGGACGCTGACACGGTCTGCTACGTACTCCTTCACCATCTTCCAAAACTTTTCCCTCCTTGTGACACTAGGCTGCGCATCAGGGTGAGGGTGCTGGCGGGGTGTCATGAAGGTGTCCCACGCCTTGGAGAGTGTTGCCCTGCCTTTGTCGGAACTGCTGTGTGCTCCCCTTTTCTCCCCTTCTCGGTTGGCCAAGGTAGCACGTACTCTGCCGCCAGCGTTGTCAGATGGAAAATTTTGGAGCAATTTTTCAACAAGAACCTTCTGGTATTGCACCATTTTGCTTGTCCTCTCCACCGGAGGAATGAGAGATGAGAAATTCTCTTTGTAGCGGGGGTCCAGAAGGGTGAACACCCAGTAATCCGTGTTGTCTAAAATGCGTACAACGCGTGGGTCACGGGAAAGGCAGCCTAACATAAAGTCAGCCATGTGTGCCAGAGTACCAACAGTCAAGATTTCGCTGTCCTCACCAGGAGGCTGACTCTCAATATCCTCATCCTCTTCCTCCTCTTCTGCCCACCCACGCTGAAGAGATGGAACTAAAGTTCCATGGCTACCCTCTGTAGCGGAGGCAACCGTGTCTTCCTCCTCCTCCTCCTCCTCCTCCTCCGCCTCCTCCAATTGTCGCTGAGAAGACGAAGTGAGGGTGCTCTGGCTATCACCTTGTGTAAGCTCTTCCTCCCCCATTTCCACCTCTTCCACATGCAAAGCGTCGGTTTTAATTGTGAGCAGCGAGCGTTTCAGTAGACACAGAAGTGGGATGGTTACACTGATAATAGCGTTATCGCCGCTCACCATCTGTGTCGATTCCTCAAAATTGCGTAAAACCTCGCAGAGGTCTGACATCCATTCCCACTCCTCACTTCTGATTACAGGAAGTTGAACGGAGAGGCGACGACCGTGTAACAGCTGGTACTCCACTACTGCCCTCTGCTGCTCACAAAGCCGGGCCAACATGTGGAAGGTGGAGTTCCAGCGCGTGCTCACGTCACACAGCAGCCGGTGAGCTGGCAATTGTAAGCGCTGCTGCAGCTTCAACAGGCCGGCCGAAGCTGTAGATGACTTACGGAAATGTGCACACACGCGGCGCACCTTGGTCAAGAGATCATGCACATTGGGGTAGGTTTTTAGAAATCGCTGCACCACTAAATTAAATACATGCGCTAGGCATGGTACGTGTGTGAGCTTGCCGAGCTCCAAAGCCGCCACCAAGTTACGCCCATTATCACACACAACCATGCCTGCTTGCAGGTTGAGTGGCGAGAGCCACTGCTCGGTCTGGTGACTAATCCCCTGCAACAGCTCTGAGGCCGTGTGCTGTTTGTCCCCAAGGCAGATCAGCTTCAGCACGGCCTGTTGACGCTTCCCCACTGCAGTGCTACACTGCTTCCAGCTACTGGCTGATGGGGGAGTGGCGGTGTGTGTAGAGAATTCGGAGGTGGAAACGGAGGAGGAGGAGCCAATAACGTAGGTGCTGGTGGAAACCCTGATGGAGGTAGGGCCCGCAATCCTCGGCGTGGGTAGCACCCGTGCCATCCCAGGGTCCGAGTCGCTCCCAACCTCCACGACATTCACCCAGTGTGCCGTCAGGGAAATGTAGCGTCCCTGGCCACAAGCACTTGTCCATGTGTCAGTCGTTAAGTGGACCTTCCCAGTAACTGCGTTGGTCAGGGCACGGGTGATGTTACGGGACACATGGTGGTGTAATGCGGGGATGGCACACCGGGAAAAGTAGTGGCGGCTGGGGACCGCGTACCGAGGGACAGCTGCTGCCATCAGGCTGCGGAAGGACTCAGTGTCCACAAGCCTAAATGGCAGCATTTCGATGGCCAGTAATTTTGAAAGGTGTGAGGTTAGTGCTATGGCCTGTGGGTGGGTGGCTGGGTATTTTCTCTTGCGCTCAAATGCCTGGGGTAACGACATTTGGACGCTGTGCTGGGACAGGGAAGTGGATGTGGTCGCTGATGGTGCTTCAGATGCTACAGGTGCAGGGCGGGAGGTATGCGGGCCTGCGCCTTCGACAGGCGATTGGCCGGCACCGAAAACAGGGGAAGAGGAGGCAGTGGTGTGGCCTGCAGACACAGATGGGCGATCCAGGCGTTCCTCCCACTTACTACGGTGCTTGGATGCCATGTGTCGGATCATGCTGGTGGTGGTGAGGTTTCTAGTGTTCATGCCTCGGCTCATTCTGGTGTGGCACAGGTTGCAAACTACAAATCTTTTGTCGTCCGCACTTTCCTTAAAAAAACGCCATACCGCGGAACACCTACCCCTTGGCAAGGTAGATTTACGCAAGGGGGTGCTCCGTGGAACATTTGCGGGCCGGTTTGGTGCGGTCCGCCTTCTTTCTGTAGCCACACCACTGCCTCTTCCAGCCTGTTGCGGTGCTGCAGATGGCTCACCCTCAGGACTGCTGTCATCGCTCGGCTCTACACCTTCCCAGGTGGGGTCAGTCACCTCATCGTCCACCAAGTCCTCCTCCACTTCCTCACTCTGATCATCCTCCTCAAGTCTTGATCCCACCACATACTCGGTCATTGACAACTGTATAACATTCTCCTCAACAAGGTCTTGAGAAGGAAATAGTGGTTGATTTAATGGCAACTGTGTCTCATCATCATCATCATCATCCACTACTTCCTTTGACCTTAAATGCCGTTCACATCTGTCATCTTCTTGTGATTGGGTAGCCTCTAGAGGTTGTGAATCAGGGCACAAGATGTCATGTTCCTCTGCAAGCGTGCTTGGAGAGAGGGTCAAATGAAGGATTGGTGATGAGACGAGCTCATCACTATATCCCAGTGTGGGATCACTTCTTTGACCAGACCGTGTATGGTGGGAGGAAGGATGATCAGAGTGAGGATTATGTTGACCAGACTCTTGGCTACTGAGAGTGGACTTGGTGGAAGACAGGGTGGTGCTTAACCGACTGGAAGCAGTATCAGCTGTCATCCAACCGACCACCTGTTCGCAGTGGTCTGACCTCGAGAGTGATGTCCTGTGACGCCCTGTAAACTGAGACATGAAGCTAGGTATGGTGGATGTCTTTCTTTCTTGTGCTCTGGCACCAGGCACAGTTTCTACGCGTCCTGACCCGCGCCCTGAACTATCAGGATCACGTCCACTTCCCCGTCCCTTTTTACCCGCCTTCTTCATATTACACGGAATATGTGCTGCAAATCTGCAACTTTGCACACTAAACAGAATGTGCTGCTTATCTGCGGTTAGGCACAGTGAACAGAATATGTAACTTTTATTTTTAACACTTTGCACACTAAACAGAATGTGTTGCTTATCAGCGGTTAGGCACAGTGAACAGAATATGTGACTTTTATTTTTAACACTTTGCACACTAAACAGAATGTGCTGCAAATCTGCAACTTTGCACACTAAACAGAATGTGCTGCTTATCTGCGGCTAGGCACAGTGAACGGAATAAGTGACTTTTATTTTTTACACTTTGCACACTAAACAGAATGTGCTGATAATCTGCAACTTTGCACACTAAACAGAATATGCTGCTTATCTGCGGCTAGGCACAGTGAATGGAATATGTGACTTTTATTTTTTACACTTTGCACACTAAACAGAATGTGCTGATAATCTGCAACTTTGCACACTAAACAGAATATGCTGCTTATCTGCGGCTAGGCACAGTGAATGGAATATGTGACTTTTATTTTTTACACTTTGCACACTAAACAGAATGTGCTGATAATCTGCAACTTTGCACACTAAACAGAATGTGCTGCTTATCTGCGGCTAGGCACAGTGAACGGAATATGTGACTTTTATTTTTTACACTTTGCACACTAAACAGAATGTGCTGCTAATCTGCAACTTTGCACACTAAAAAGAATGTGCTGCTAATCTGCAACTTTGCACACTAAACAGAATGTACTGCTTATCTGCGGCTAGGCACAGTGAACGGAATAAGTGACTTTTATTTTTTACACTTTGCACACTAAACAGAATGTGCTGCTAATCTGCAACTTTGCACACTAAAAAGAATGTGCTGCTAATCTGCAACTTTGCACACTAAACAGAATGTGCTGCTTATCTGCGGCTAGGCACAGTGAACGAAATAAGTGAGTTTTATTTTTTACACTTTGCACACTAAACAGAATGTGCTGCTAATCTGCAACTTTGCACACTAAAAAGAATGTGCTGCTAATCTGCAACTTTGCACACTAAAAAGAATGTGCTGCTAATCTGCAACTTTGCACACTGAACAGAATGTGCTGCTAATCTGCAACTTTGCACACTAAACAGAATGTGCTGCTAATCTGCAACTTTGCAAACTACAAAGAATGTGCTGCTAATCTCCAACTTTGCACACTAAACAGAATGTGCTGCTAATCTGAAACTTTGCACACTAAACAGAATGTGCTGCTAATCTGCGGCTAGGCACAGTGAACGGAATATGTGATGTTTTTTTTTTAAACTCTGCCCCTCAAAACAAAATATATCTGCTGCCCCCACACACAGTAGTCCCAAAAAGGACTTTTGGGTCTTTTTGTTGTTCAAACGCGCTTTTTTTCTGCCTACACTGACTTTCCCTTCCTATCCTCATCTCTCCCTGGCTAAGACTGAGCCGAACTCGCTGGTCAGGTGCTATACAGCACCCGATCACGGGTTCTGGCCAGCCAATCAGTGTAATGCCAGCAGCCAACATGGCTGCTTGCATTACACTGATGTCAGAGCCTCCCCGCACGTTTATTGGCTGCGCAGCAGCCGCGAAACGTGCGGGGAGGAGACCCGAACATGGCGGGCGAGCACATGCGGTACTCGTACGAGTACCGCCATGTGCCGAGCAGAGCGATGCTCGAGCCGAACCGAGCTTCGGCCGAGCATGCTCGCTCATCACTAGTAAACACAGTAAATTCACTTCCTGATTATTCAAACTGTTATACATTTTGAATAAAACAGCTGACAGCAGTGGAAGTGCTCTTGTTTTATTCAGCAGCAACAGCTAAGCCATATGCATCAAACAAGTGGAGCAATTCCTTTGCAAAGCGACTAGGTTAGGCAGAGACGGATTAAGGCTCCATAGGGCCCTAGGCAAGGTAGCATTTTGGGGCCCCACATTTTTTTATCTGGTGCTTCTGACACAGATTGCTGTTAGCAGGTACTGGTTTTTTGGTTATAACGGAACTAAAAGGGCACCTGACACAAGATGTTTGTGGCAGCAACAGCAGGGTCTCTGTCTGTGATTCCTTTCTTGCAACCAGGGCCCCTTATATTGCCCTGGGCCCTAGGCAGTAGCCTAGGTTGCCCTAATGGATGATCCGGCTCTGAGGTTAGGAGAGAAATGCAAATTCACTCTGACGAAATGGAATGGTTAACTCCTTAAGCGCTAAAGAGATCTTCAATCTATTGGGAAGTAATGTGATTGAAACCTCACTCTTTGTAGCATTCAGTGGGTTAAAAATTCTGTTTAAATCAGAACTTTCACATAGTATACAGTCGCCCTTCAATAATTAAACATATGGCGACTAGTATCATAATACATGTATTACCTCTCAAATGTGCCAGATTCTAACGAAATCCTTAATCTTCATAGACCGGAAGCCAGGCATCAGTGCAGACATCTTGTCTGAGCGCCTGCGCTGTCAGTCCCGGTCTCCTCTAAAAAGCATTGCAATGTGCCACACGGTAACCAGAAGGGACTGATGGCGCAGGCGAGTAGACAGAGGCACTAACCTGGCCATCAGCCTCCAAAGATTAAAGGTATAGTAATGTTTCATAATAAAAGCAGCTCTAATTAACCCCTTCGCGACACAGGACGTACATGTACGTCCTGTGTGGCTGTCACTTAGTGACAGAGGACGTACATGTAAGTCCCGGAAATCCGGCTCCCCGCGCTGCTGCACGCCGTTCGGGGACTCCGGATTCTTTTACAAAAAAAAAAAAAAATTGTTAGACGGGCGTTAAGTGACGGCCGCGTCTGCACGCGGCCGTCACTAAGGGGTTAATCATCATGGTATTTGGACTTTGGAGAGTGTTATTTCAATTCTGTCAGAGTTGTAGTTCAGGAGTAATTCAATGACAAAGTATCCCCCTCCCGCCCCTTTTACTGATGTAACACTGCTCAGCCAGATCAGAAGGGAGGTGCCCAGGTAGACTGCAGAGAGGGATAATCTTCAATTAAGATAAGGGAAAAACCTGAAAAACTTGTCAAGGGGGGCAGGGCTTTCATTGTTCTCATAGGAAGAAGAGTGTCCCCTTCTGTTATCTGTCTGGTCTATGGGCTGGATTCCACATCTGAGAAGAGATGGCTTACACTAGGTAAAAGGGGCGGGAGGGGAAACTTTGCTTGTGAATATCTCTCAAACCATAAAGGTTTGAGAGATAAGACTTATATCATTCTAAATGTTTTTTTTAATGCCTACGAAATAAAATAAAGATAAAACGAAGTATTACTATCCCTTTAAGGATTTCTTTAGAATCTGCCACTCCTGAGAGGTAGTACACGTATTATGAATCTATTCTCCATATGTTTAATTATTGAAGGGCAACTTTATACTATGTGAAAGTTCCGCTTTAAAAATAAATGTGAATATTTGTTAACCCTTTGATAGCCCTCTGGCAGTCAAACGGTTAATGATGATACAGTTGGCTAGCCCCAGAGTTGCTACAGTTGTTAGTTCACTGGGGAGTTGCACTAATACAGTTTGGTGCTATCACAGGAGTTGGAATGGATTTTTTAGTGCTGTGTCAGCCTGATGCCAGTCTTCCAAGCTACTCACCAAAAACTGCCCTTTCTAATGAGTTTGTGGGGAGTACTGTAGGGTGTTTTGCTCCAACGCATTTTTTTTAACACTTTGCTCTAACAATGCACCTTCACTCTGATTTAAATGGAGCTTTTACCCTTCAACCCTCCGAGTGCTTTGCAATGCGTTCGATACGCCCCCAACAATCAGAGGGTTAACCCTTTGAGTACCATAAGGGTATGCAACGCATTGCAAAGCAATGTGTTGCTTATGCTTCTGGCACTCAAAGGGTTAAATGTTTAATTCCTATAGTGCAGATATTTTTTTTTTCTGCCACAGAATTGCTTCACTTACTTTGTGAGTATAACCCACTGTTAATATCTATAACCCTGATACATTTCTTAATACAGCGAAATGCGTAGGATTAGTTTCAGCTTCCCTGGCTGTTGTAGAGATCCCACCCACATTGTTGCCCTGGATACAGAAGCGACTGCTCATGGAACTCTACGTGATTGAAACTCATACTACCTGAGATTGATTGATGGTATATTTGTGCTGAATAGTGAGTCACTCCATGTTGATTTTATAAATGTTTTCTTTTTAAATTGTTTTATCCATTGCGCTTCAATTTTTTTTTTTTATCTACTGTGCTTTATGAAGATTCACATATATTTCATTATGAGGATTCAAATACATTTAACTTGTTATACATCAGATGATAAAAACAGCTAAAAAGAAATCAGAAAGTTTGTTATGCCTATTTATTATTAGAAATAAACAACTCATATCTCACAAAACCAGAGCTGGGACAGAAGTTTCCTTTGGGGGGCCGTAGCTTAAAGGGCAAGTAATACTTAGAATGTAATAAAAAATATGCTGTAGAAACCCTGCCCTGAGTAAAATAAGGGTACTGCCACTGCTGAAAGGTGTTTTATTTAACCCTTTAATGACCCTTGATGGTCCTGGTACATCATGGGTAAATGTGACTGAACGACCCATGACGTATCAGGACCGTCATGGATTTCAGGGCTCCCTGCGCGGCTGCACGCCGTTCGGGGAGCCCTGAGTCGGATTGGCAAAAAAAAAATAAATAAATGCTCCGTGGTCGTTTAGTGACCGCCATGGCCGGTTGTTAAGGGGTTAAAATGGATCTCTCACCTCTATAAAAGTTAGGCTTATTAGGTACAGTATATAGCGATAATGTTGAAAATGTTATTTAAAAAAAAAAAAAACACTATTTGGGCTAAAATTATTGCTTACAGAGTGCCCTGCACCCTACTTTTGCATAGAGTCCTCTTGCAGCAGTTTGCCGCACTGCCTCTGCTCCCTTCCCACTACCCAGCCTCCTCCGATGACAGAGGCCGTCTGTCTGTAAACTGGAGCAATCTCATTAATAAATAACGTTTTCAACATTATATCTATATACTGTACCTAAGAAGCCTAACTTTTATAGGGGCAAGAGATCCCCTTTAAAAGTTATTACAGTTCAAACTTGAATTTTTCATGTGAAGTATCACAGTGGCCTGAAATTGTACAGTGGCGCTGTTGCTACACCATCCTATGGAGACTTATGGTCAACTGACCAGAGCTGTCCATAGGAAGGTGTAGCAACAGCACCATTGTGCAGTTTCAGGCCACTGTGATATTTCACTTAAAACAATTCAAGTTTGAGCTTTAATTACTTTTGAATTAAACATATCTCAACAGTGGGAGTAACATTGTTTTACTAAAGGGGCTAAGCACTACAATATATTTTGTCATGTATTAAATGTTACTATCCCTTTAAAGAAAAATTGTCATCTTCTAATAATAATTCCCACATACCTTACTGTGCCCAGGAAAATTCTAATGGCCCCTATACATTTTTTCTTTGTTCAAGAGAGTATTTTCCATCAATCCTTGATGTTGTGTCTGTGGAAGCAGGCATAACAGCTAATGGTAGTTTTTCCATACCGAAGCAGGCGGAGCACATGTGCCTACTTAACTGTTTAAAGATCGGAGGAGTGTGCAATGCATTGCTTGCAAATGACTTAAGAGAACCATGTGACATGGGCGGAGTTTGTATCCTGTGATGCTGCTAGCAACCGTCATGTCTGCCTCCACATGACACCCAGGACTACTGAGGATGTTTATGGTCATAGTAAGGTAAGTGTATACGAGAGTGTGTGTGCTGGTGGTGGTGGTGGTGTTATTTGGAGGCATTAGTTCTATTTTAAACCTTTGAGTGCCAAAAAGGTATCCAACGCAATGCATCGGATACCTCTCTGGCACTCAAAGGATTAATGCAAATCAGGAATCTGAGCCATGAACTTGATTCTACTCTGCAGATGGAGATGATTTTATTACAAATACCAGCATGGTAGTAAAGGGGGGACTCATGTGTTTTTTTGTTTTTTTTTTTAGACCCCCAAACACCTAGAGCCGTCCTGTGTGTATGCCCGGCACCCGGACAACATGCTGAGGTCTGTGCCGTCTTTGGCACAGACTTCTATTAGCAGCTGAGTGCCATCTCTGTCTTCAGCACTCTAGTAATGCAGAGATCTGGGAGATGACATCATCTCCCAGCTCTTTTCATTACTGGAGAGAGGACCGCGTGGGAGCTCCAGCCGCTAATAGAGGTCTGTGCAGAAGGAGGCACAGACCTCTCCTGCCACGCCACTGGACCACCAGGGAGGTAGGAGATGGACACTGGGGGTCAAAGGGGGCAATGTGAAGAGGTGGATATTGGGGGCAATGTGGAGAGGTGGACATTGGGGGTAATATAGAGAGGTGTACGTTCGGGGCAATGTGGAGATAGATACCCAGTGGTCAGGGGGGCCTTGACAATTTTTGCCCCAGGGCCCATTGACTCCTAGTTACGCCTCTGTGTGTGTGTGTATATGTGCATGACGTTGTGTGCGTGCAAGATTACGGCCTGGAAGGTGAAGCAAACTGAAATCAAATGTAGATACCATCACTACTCACATACCCCAACCCAGAGTCCAATCAACTATTGCCTGGCACAGAATATACCCCTTACCTATAACCATACCCAGGAACTTTTTCTTCTGGCCACCTAGAGGGGGAGGCCTGTGGTGCCGTTCAGGGAGACAAATTACGCAATTTGCATCAAAGGGGGTGGGGATTAATAGCAACTGGGGGTGGGGCTTCATCAAGTTGTAAAACTATAGGCAATAGGCTCAGGAAAGAAGAGAAATGGGTGGGGAGTGGGTGATACTGATAGGGATGGAGCACAAATGGCCAGAGTTTCTTAAGAAACTGCCCACAACCTGGAGAATCACACTCTGCCCCGGAGACCCGGAAATGGTGAATCAAAACCGGAGTCTCCGGGGCAAACCTAGAGAGTTCCCAGCTATGTCTCTCTCACAGAAAATAAATAAATAAATAAAAAACTGTAAAACCCCCAATTAATTCTACAAATGTTTCCAACACATTGTTTTTCAGTGAATTGCATTAGATTTCATAAAAACTGGCCACTACATATTTTTCTACATTTATAAATTAATCAAATTAGTATATAAATTAGATATCGGAGACAACAATCACAATTAGGTATAATATATAGCCATAACAATATGTTATAGTTATTTACCTTCTAAGTAAAAAATGGCAATGTTCTGTGTGGTCAACAGGTGGCACTGTGTCTGTCACCTACTATGAAGAGCTGCAGATAGTGATTCAAGCTCTATAATGGAAGGTATTATGAAAAATGCTTTTAGATACCAGTGTGAGCGAACAGTTTGGTTTAAAGGAGCAGTAAACTTTTTTTTTAGAAAACACATATTTTATAGAGCTTTTCCTGCTGAATAAAACAATGTCACTCCCACCGCTGTCAGTTGTTTTATTCAAAAATTATAACAGTTTAAATAATCAGGAAGTGAATTTACTGTGTTTACTTCCTGATAGTTCTGACAGGAAGTGAATTTACTGTGTTTACTTCCTGATAGTTCTAACTGACAGGAAGTGACAGGCAGTTTCTACAACAGTCTATGGAGAACTGTACGTCTCTGACTTTTCTAGCTTTCCTCTCCATTAGAATCTAACAGGAAATCTAATTAGAATTTTACCACTAGAGGGCACTGCTAATGTAAAAAAACATGGGTTTAAACTGTAATAACTCTGGAAATTTAAATCTCTCGGCAGTCGGAGTACCCTTATTTTACTCAATAGGAAAATCCCTACAATACATATTTTTTCATAAAAAAAAGTTTACTGCTCCTTTAAAACACTTTGAGTGCCAGAGAGTTATCCAAATCATTGTGTTGCAATGAACTGGGTACTTCTCTGACACTCAAAAGGTTAAAAACAAGTTTGAGCTATAATCATTTTTTAAAGCAAAATACACCAGCAAAGGAGTGCCTTTGTTTTACTCATAAGGAAAATATCTGTAACATCATCGTTCATTTGTTATTTTTAGGGGTGGGCGAAAATTGTCGCCGTGTTCCAGCGGGAAATTTTGCAAAAACCATGTTTTTATCCGATTTTCCGTGGGAAAATCCGCTTTAAAACTAGCGTTTAAAATTTTTTTGCCATTTTTTCATTGGCTAGAAAGTTTCAGCCCACTGATTCACGTTGTTTTTGCACTTCCTCTATAAAAACATGATGTTTTTGCTGAAGGCAGACACAATAAAAGCAGCTACAGAGCGAGACAGACGTGCTGTGCTGATAGTTTGCAAAAATTGAGGCAGAAGAGGCTCATAGTGACTCCTATCACTATGAGCAGGGTAAAAAATTATCAGTGGAGGAGCTGGAAGGACCATTATGTGTCCACTGAGTCTGAGGAGGAAGGGACCACTACTGTACCAATGCTGTCCAGTCCCCCTAAATCACCCAAAGGGATCTTGGGGAATTTAATGGGAAGCTAGTGAGAGCAGGACAGGTCAGCTGCCTGTGCCTGCTGCAAGACGTGCTGCCCCTGCTGCCAGTGCCACCATTGCTATACCTGCAGCCACTAGTGTTGTACCTGCTGTCAGATGTGCTGCCACTAGTGTTGAACCTTCTGCCAGTGCTGAAACTGCTGCCACCAATACTTTGCCTGCTGCTAATGTTTCTTGTAGTACTCAGAGGGGGGAAGGAGAAAATTATGCCATTTGTGACAGCAGGGGACCCTTTGTCACATTGCTCGTCACCACCTCCAAGCAGCAGTGAGATGTCTGGAATAGAGCAGCAGAACACAGAGACTAGTGGTGGTGGTTGTGGTGTTGGAGAAGCTGGGTTGGAAGAAACATTGATGGCCTTTTTAGCAGAAACTGAGAAGGAATGAGACACGGGGATTAGGATGGGCACCACCGCCACTACTAACAGTCAGCTTTTGAAATTAGTGGAAATTGCAACTGCTCTAACTTCTGCTGCTGCTGAGATGAAAGGGCAGCAGGGTGGTGAGGAGCAGGCTAGTGTGCCACAGGCCACAGAGGACACAGTGGGAATGGGGTCAACAAGTAATTCGGGACAAGCACACATTCCAAATGCCAGCAGTAGCAATACTCCTTCTGATCCTAGTTGCAGTGCTAAATCTGAGGCAGTAGCAGAAACAGCAGTAACATTATCCGCTGCCACAGAAAGTGAAGGGGAATATGCAGGACAAGAAGAAAGAGGCCATTCTTTTCCACCTGTTCCCTATCCCTCCCCCCAGAAGTCATGGGTGTGGGACTATTATTCTCTTCTGGCAGACACGGTGCAGTCATCATCAACAATGGTACAGTGCAAAATTTGTGACAAGTTAGTGAGAAGGGGAAAGGAGGGAACACACCTTGGCACAACCACCCTGATAACACACATGAAACACAGACACCATGACATTTACTCCAAACATGTTAAAGCCGTACACCGGTTACTGAAATCTAGCACCACTGTTACTGTACCCCCTGACTCTCCAGAAAGGTGGAGATCAAAGAGGAGGAAGAATAAAGAAACCCAGACAGACACTGGAAGTTCCATGATGAGTGAAACAACTAGCTCACCTCATTCATCGTTACCTCCCCCGCCAAATGATAGCCACTCTGTTAATGTAAGGATATGGCAGTTCATCTCTACCCATTGTACACTGTGTGGTGCACTGACCATGCATGCCAGTGTGGTGGAGGAGAATCGATACCAGGTCATCAGGTGGCATCTGTGGAGATTCTACCCCGCAGAATATGCTAGGATTCTGGCTGGGAGGGTTCATCATTACTATTAAACTGTCAGCAAGTTGTCATGTGTCCTTAGCGGGGTCTGGGCCTGGTTTCGGGTGTCATGGTGTTTGGATACAGTTGTGCCCCCAGATGTTATTTACCACACACTGTGCACATTGCAGTTACTGAATGAAGCCACAGTTCCTGTTCTCAAGGGAAAAATATATATTCTAATAACAACACACCCATGATGATTTTGGAGGAGGGGCAGGTGGAGAAGATTTAATGGTCAACTTGTTCTTTTCTCCACATATTCTGGGGGCTACTTATTTTTCTGTTACTGCCTCAGACTCATCACTGGAGCCAGTCATGGCAAGTGGAACCATTATCATTCATCTTCCATGTGACTGCTATTGTTGATCCCATTCCCTTCCAGCTGCCTAATCATCCTGCTGCTTAAACAACTCAGCAGCAGCAGTACGAACAGAAGTTGCAACTCAGGAGGACATTTGACAATGGCCACTGGCCAACATGACCTGCTGGCATTAGTCTATCAAGTCAAGTATCAATCCACCCCAGTGGCAGCTTATGTCATGGGGTTCCTGTCTTCTGTCACTTTAAATACAAATGTCTTATTTTATTGATTTCTTTTTTTATTAACTGTCCCCCCAATAGAGGTCAAGAAAGCCCCCAAAACAAATTCCCTGCTCAAACGATTCATTCATTCACCAACACAGGCACCCTCCTCAGACCCCTTTATACCATGTCTTACGGTTTTTATTTTATTTTATTTAGGATTTCTTTTTTATTAAGTGCCCCCCATTACCTGTAAACAATCCCACAAAAATATTCCCTGTTCAACTTGATTTTTCCCCACACCTCACCAACACAGGCACCCTCATGCCCCTTTTTTTAAAATGCCTTTGGGAAATAAAATATTATTTGTAATGTGTTGTGTGCAACTTCTATGTTCCCATTGATTTCAATGGGCGAATAAAGAGGAAAAAATTTAAAAATCTGCACTTTTCGCGGGAAATTTTTCGCAAAGCGGAAAGTGCCATTTTTTTGACAATTTCAGTTTGAGGCGGAAAGTTTCGCCCATCTCTAGTTGTTTTACTCCTGGATTTGAGACCAAAGGACGTGGTGTAATATGAGATGTCCAATCTTGGACTGGCTGAAAGAAGGGAAAATAATGTGGGGTGTTGGCATGAAGTGAAGAGGGAGGAAGCCCAGCACAATATGTCACCTCTCTTATTGTCTGTCTATGCCCGAGACTAAGTAAGTATGTTCTACAGCTACTGGTGCAGTGGGACAAGGGTCAGTATGTGTGGTTCCATGGCTGCCAGTGCAGTGTGGTTAGTATGTGTAGTACTATATC
The DNA here is from genome assembly GCA_037306005.1 of Rhinophrynus dorsalis. Classification (NCBI taxonomy): domain Eukaryota; kingdom Metazoa; phylum Chordata; class Amphibia; order Anura; family Rhinophrynidae; genus Rhinophrynus; species Rhinophrynus dorsalis. The sequence goes on from CM074727.1 coordinate 161,637,209, forward strand.
TACAGTGAGACAAGGATGGGAGGTCAGTATGTATGGTTCTATGGTTACCTACCAATGCAGTGGGACAAAGCTGGGGAAATCAGTATGGATGATTTTATGGCTACTAGTGCAGTGGACAAGGCTGGGGAAATCAGTATGGATGGTTTTATGGCTACCACTGCAGTGGGGCAAGGCTGGGGGGGCGGGGTCAATATGTGTGGTTCCATGGCTAACCGTGGGATAAGGCTGGGGGGGATGTTAGTACATGTGGTTATATGTCTATTGTAGGAGAAGTGTGGGTGATCATTATGTGTGGTTCTATATTTACAGCCAGACAAGGATGGGAGGTCAGTATGTTTGGTCCTATGGCTACCTCTCAATGCACTGACACCAGACTGGGAATAAGTATGGATAGTTCTATAGCTACCAGTGCAGTGGGACAAGGCTGGGGGTCAGTATGTGAGGTTCCACATTGAACTGTGGGACAAGGCTGCTGGAGGCAGAATATGTGATTTTTTGGCTACCTTTGCAGTATGACAAGGCTGGGTGGGGGTCAGTATCTGTGGTTCTATGGTCACTAAGGAACAAGGCTGATGGGTCAGCATCTGTGGTTCTAAGGCTACCAGTGTGGTAGGACAAGGCTGGGGGGGTCAGTACATGTGGTTCTATGTCTACCAGTGCAGTGGGATGTCTAATGGGTCAGAATGTGTGGTTGTACAGCTGCCTATCATTACAGTGGGACAAGGATCGGGGGTCAGTATATGTCTTTCTATGGCTTTCATGGGACAAGGCTGTGGGTCAGTATGTGTGGTTCTATGAGACAAGGCTGAGGGTTAGTATGTGTGGTTCTATGAGACAAGGCTGAAGGTTAGTATGTGTGGTTCTATGGCTACCAGCACAGCGGACAAGACTGGGAAATCAGTATGTGCAGTACTATGCATATTAATGCAGTGGGACAAGGCTTGGGGTGTCCTTTCAATGTGTGGAAAAAAGTGTAAAAACTATACTTTTGGGGGGAATTCCCACATAAGAAGGAAAATGCAATTTTTATCTTGTTATTCTTTTTAGAAAAACATTTTTGTCCATGCCTACTCAAAGGGTTTTCATTAAAAGTGCACAGATATGTTCTAATAGAGAGGCTGATGTGCCTTGTTGTGTTGCAAACCTCTCCAGCATCTAAAGGGTTAAAAACACCTACGAGTCCGGGCTGATGAGTGCAGTTTATTTCTCAGGGTAAAATGTAAATTTATCAAATGTACAAAAGCACAATAACGGTTAACAAGAATAAAAGCTCAGGAAACATTAGTGCCTTCTTCATCAATCTTTTATGCACTTGTCCGACATTCAGCCTGAATAATTCACAGTCCACTACCAAAGAGCGGAATTAATCGCTTCCAGGGCAAACGGAGAATAGTTCTTCATTCCAATTAACACCCTGTCCAGCCTTTACCTTCTCTGGACGGGTAACCCTTGTGCATGTCATAAAAGGAAACATTGATTGCTGCCCGGAAAATGTATAACCAGCGTCATTATGGGAAGCAGAATCTGATGGAAAATAACAGTCTCACAATTACTGGTATGAAACCTTTTAACTGTTATGCTGCTGGATTTATTGCAAGCTTTTATTTTTATGGAAAAATCACATATAATAGCCTTTACATCATTACTATGCTTGCTGGATGCAGTGACTGTTTGTTCACATGGAGAAAAGATGGAAAAAGATGGAGAAATAAACCAGGCTAATTTGTTACTTTAAATGGAAATTATCACATGGTTAGAACCTCGGCGTACCACAAGGGGAGCCATTTGGGGAGCCTGAAAACAAAGCCCTGGCGCTCCCTCTTTGATTCTGCTATTAGAGACTGAAATGAATTACTGAAGATGCATTGGGAGGAAAGCAAGAAATTGGAGCGTTCACTATTTTTTTTTTTACGCAATAAATTTATGCGTTATTTGCAATTGCTCATATTTAAGGAACATGCTATTGCCTTGTGCTGAGTAGCACATGGTCCTAAATTAACAGCAAAGTTAGCACATGTGCCTAACAGCAAGGTTAGCAAGGCGTATGATAATGTGTGCTAACTGTTTTGTTGTTAGGGCCAATTGCTAATTCTCTCACAAAATGGTGGCTATTATAGCCACATCCTCTTTTTGAAATACATTTGCAAAAATAAGTACAAACATTTGCTAATTCTGAAAGAGTATGCACAGCAGTAACATATTGCTACTAATTCTTTTGCCATCAAAAGTACACTGTAAATACCGATTGTGCACGTTTCCTGCATTCCATCCATTTTTTGGGTCTTGTGTCCTGCTCAATTCTTGTAGACTCTCTGATTTAACAAAATAGGGACCAATGACGTGCCAGGACCATCACGGCGGTCCACAGCATTTAGGGACGCTTGATGGTTCTAACACATCATGTCATTTCGGGGTCACCACGCTGCTGCACATTGCCTGGGGTTCAAGGAATTCAATGCTGCAAAAAACAATGCTGCAGAAAAAAAAATGTGCTTTGGTCCTTAACGACAGCCCCCTGCCACATCAGGTGGTTGTTAAGGGGTTAAGCTTAAAAGCCCAGCATAAAGGGTCTATAACAGCTATGAGTGCAACTTGCAAAGTTTGAGGGCAAAAACAACATATTTAGAAGTTGCTTTCCACAAAGTAATTCAATATAAAGACCCCTGAATGGCTTTCCACACTCTTGTCCCTTGTTTTAGGAGATCCAACTGTGTGGTTTAAATATAAGTGTATCACATTGCCCCACAGCAATAAAACTCAACATTAATGTTTGTTTAACCCCATAAGGACTAGATGACTTACTATGACCATCATGGTCCTTATACCGATGACGGTCATAGTACGTCACGTACTTTTTACTTACAGTGCACCGCCGGGAGCACTGTAAGTAAAAATAGGGCCTAAAATTGACTGGAGCGATTTCTTTCAGGCCCTAAAGCGGAGCGCCGATACACGCAACAGGTCACGTGTACCAGCGCGTCGGCAAGGATCAAAGCGGTCCTTATGGGACGGAAACGTCCCAGGATCGCTGGTCCTTAAGGGGTTAAACTGCAGTATATTTGTTTATAAATTACCTTGTATAAATAAAATATTTAGATCTTGCTCTAAATAATTTATTCAGTAGCACAAAGAGGTGGCAATAGGTAACAAAATAACTTAAAAAATTCTCAGCAATGCTACATCCACCAGCCACATCCTCAGCAACACTCCAAAACTAAAATATCCCTCATTGGCTATATGAAATGTTGGGAAATATGTAGTTGGATAGGGTATCCTTTAAAAATGTTGCACTCAAAATAGCATGCAACTACACAGCACATTAACCATGTTGTCGTGATTAAAAGGGCGACATGAGAATCTTACCCTGAATGAAAAGCGCAAGATTCATGTTGCAGCATTAAACATTGCATCAAGTACTTGAAATCCAATATGTAAAGAAATAACCTAGATTAATATTGACATAGTACATACCCCTGTCAATTTCCATGGCTTCCATGCTGCTCATCCCAACAAACCTGGTCATGTACTCTTGATATGCATATGTGAGGAGTGTGGTAGTGTCACTATTACCCTTTGCCAACAGTTTTCTGGTTTGTTAGCAAGTATATTGGAAGAGCCTTCACAAATCAAAAGCAGTGGTTCAAGGACATGCTCAAAGTCCAATCATCTTTCTTGATATTGTGCAGAGTGAGTTAAACCAGCAGGATTGATAAACTTGTGAACTATTAAGTCTGGTAGGTGTTCATTGATTTATGCTCTGCACTGCTCTGGGTTCTCTGTCTCCCCTTCTTTGTGTGCGCCCCTCCACCCTGTCATTCTGCTTGCAGAGAAGGGGAGAGAGAGCCCGGAGCAGCATATTGGATTTCAAGTACTTGATGCAATGTTTCATGCCGCAACATGGGAATCTTGCTCTTTCATGCAGGGCGAGATTCTCATGCTGCCCTTTTAGTCACGGCAACACGGTTAATGCTCCGTGTAGTTGCACACTCTTTTGTGTGCAACATTTTTAAAGTGAACAACTGGATAGCAACCTTGGAGGAGTCTGCTCCAGTCACACAATCACAGCAATAGTGCCCAGGTTATACTCCATTTACATTGCATGTCCTCAGTATCCCAAATATAACAGAAATTCTTCTGCCTGGAGAGCAGTTAGATGAAGTAGCAGACTGTTGTAAAAGGGATTCCTTTATTGGCTGAGCAGCTGTACGATGCGCGTTTTCAAAAACTTTAGTGCTCTTCTTCAGAGTGAAGACTGAATACACAACACATGACAGGTTATACACTCCTGGAAGTCAAACTCTGCCCCTGAAGTTTTCCTAAGAAGATGTCAGTGGGAATAGTTGAGTCAAGGAGCTCTGCAACAAATAAATATGTCTACCTTCATGGGCATGAAATCCAGCACTAATTAAAGATTAATTCTGAAAACAGAATTTATTCATAATGGCCACTGGTCTTTTCTACCCAGATTAACTAAAGGAAGGGTTTTTTAGAACGTGCTATTAGTGTTGCTTTAAACTCCCTTATTTTACTAATGGTCTGTGTGCCATATGGGGAACCCTTAATCTTCTGCATATATTAAACACTGGAGCGTAGGATTTATTTTTAGAGCCGAAACACAGAAGGCATTGAGCCAGTTATCTGCCAGCACAGAGGCTCATGTATTAAGAAAATTGGAACAATATTGGGGCACGCCAGCTGCACTGCTGGGAACAAATAAAAATGTTCATCTAGAGAGATTTGCAACACATTGCTAAGCAGTACGCTGAAGAACTCTCTAGCATTTAATGGTTAAAAGCCCCATTTAAATCAATGGTAATTTTAAAGGGATAGTAATGTTTCACAAAAACAGCAGCTCCAATTAATAGTCATAGCATTTGAGCAATATGGAGTTTTATTTTAATACTGTAGTTCAAGAGTAATTGAATGATAAAGTATCCCCCTCCCGCCCCTTTTACCTAGTGTAAGCCGCCACCTCTCTGATGTGGAATCTGGTCAATTGACCGGATAGATCACAGCAAGGGACAATCTTCTTACTGTGAGCGTAAGGAAAACCCTGCCCCCCCTTGACAGGCTTTTCAGGTTTTTCCTTATACTCACTGAAGATTGTCCCTCTCTGTGATCCATCTGGACAGTCTTGCTGATCAGTAAAAGAGGTGGGAGGGGAATACTTTATCATTTAATTACTCTTGTACTGCAACTCTGACAGTACTGAAATAACATTCTCCATGACCCAAATACTATGAAGATTAATTGGAGCTACTTTTATTGTAAAACATTACTATCCCTTTAAGAATAATTACTTGTTCCCTATGGCTCATGTGCTGTGACCGGGGGTATGCAAATGATGTGATTGGCATCATAAAGGTATGGAGCTTAATCAGGTGGGTGGTGCTTATTGCCATTGTCCTTGTGATATTGGCAGGAAGTGGGTGGGAAGACGGCGGCACAGGGTGGGAAGGAGAAGTGGGTGGAAAGTGGGATGAACAGGATGGGAAGGAGGAGAATTGGGCAGGAGGTGGGAGAAACAAGTTGAGGAGGTTAAGTGGGCAGAACATGGTGAGAAAGAGGAGAAGTGGGTAGGAGGTGGGTGGAACAGGGTGGGAAGGAGGAGAAATAGGCAAGAAGTTGGAGGAACAGGGTGGAAAGGAGGAGAAGTGGGAGGGAATTGGGAGGAACAGGGTGGCAAGGAGAAGAAGTAAGCAAAGTTTCACAAGAGAATCAGTCTCCATCCTTGGAGACACAGTAAGTCTTCAAGGTAAATCCGGAGAGTCTCCAGGTGTGACAGAATGTTTCTCGCCCTGAGAATGAACCCTGTATGTTTTCAGTGACCTCCATTGTCTTCACCATGTGTTCCCATTCTTGTGTGTGTGTGTGTGCGTGTGTGTATGTATTAGAGAGTGTTGGCCATTTACCAGCATTGAATGAGTTAGTATGTATGTTTAAAAGTAGAAAGGGGTGGTGCCATGGAGTCTAGCTAACCAAAGAGATTCAATGTTTTCAGATAGCCCCCTGTGGGTCACTAGTACAACTTGAGGAAAGGAATTTAAAAACCAGGGCCGATAGATGGGGGCAGAGCAAATCCGTGTGAGTGTAATGTGTGTCCCTTCTCCCATACATCAGATTAAGCATCCTGTATAATAATTTGCTAAATGTGTGTTTGTCAGAAGCCGTCATGCGCAGTAGATACGGCTGCACATGCTGCAGTCATGCCCACTACAGACTGCAACGCGGCCGCTGCTCGGTGGTACTGTGGCCTACGTACACGGGCTCTTCAACTAGTTATATATATCAGATCCTGTAGGGGGTGGGTAAAAGGAAGTCTAAGAGAGAAACTCAGTGAGAGATGGGAATGTAGGAGCAGGAGAAAAGGTCTCCTCCGAAATGAAGGGAGGCCTGGAGCCAGTCTGGATTTTGAATGGCCAATGTACTTGCTAAAGCAGAACTGGGGAATCTGGGACTGGTGAGTTAGGGTGAGTGGGCACCGAAGTGACTGGGTTCCCTTCCAGTTGCGTGCTGTAAGACAAAGCTGTGGCAGCTGCAACGACAGAAAGTGCCCTGATGTTTCCGTAAAAAGTAAGTTGGCCATAAAGCTAAACTTCGGTGGTTACAGCCCAAGAATTAGGAAAGTACAAAGAAACTTCATGTAATACAGCACTATGCACAGTGGACTGTGTGTCCCACTCCTTCATCTATTGGGACTGTGTGTAAGCTCCAGAATAAACCCAGAATGGACTATGATTATTAAGTGGCACCCCTGCCAACCTGTACAACTTTGCTGGCATACCAAGAACAGAATAGCAGAAGTATGTAGTCAGAGGCATAACTAGAAGCCATTGGGCCCTGGTGCAAAAATTGCCATGCCCCCCTGATCACCTTCACTAGCCATCTCCACATTGCCCCCACATTGCCCCAATCTTCACATTGCCCCCAATCTCCACATTGCCCCCACACTGCCCCAATCTCCACATTGCTCCCAGCCTCCACATTGCCTCCAGCCTCCACATTGCCCCCCATCTTCACATTGCCTCAACATTGCCCCCAATCTCCATCTCCACCTCCACATTGCCACTATTTAGCCCCCAGTGTCCATTCTCCTACCTCCCTGGTGGTCCAGCGGTGTGGCAGGAGAGGTCTGTGCCTCCTTCTACACAGACCTCAGAAGCTGCAGCTCCCATGCAGTCCTCTCTTCAGTAATACAGAGCGCTGGGAGATGATGTCATCTCCCAGCACTCTGCATTACTAGAGTGCTGAAGGGAGAGCTCGGATGTTAGAGGTCTGTGCTGAAGAAGGCACAGACCTCAGTTTGCTTCTTATGGGTGCCGGACGGACAGGTCACAGGGGGTGGGCCGGGTCGCAGGTGCGACCCCTGCAACCCCTATTGTTGCTCCACTTTGTGTAGCTTTTATACTTTACCTGTTTGTTTGCCTGTAATTGCTGTCCTGTATTTGTGTACAATGACCTCTCTAATAAATGCAATTTATTATCTTTTTGTTTGGCTGGATAATCACTTAACCTTCAGTCTACCAAGCAGTAACCCCTGTGCCCGTCACAGCAGGTATGCCTATAGTAAATTTCGTAGGATCCAGGATTGCACCATTTTTCCTAGTACATGAATGTCACTCTGTGCGCACTTTACAGACACAACATTGTATTCATAAGAAACGCAACAGGCCAGTTAACCCTGTGATTGGTAGAGGAAAGTCCAATGAATCAATGCACTGGAGACATCTCTAACATCCAGCAATTTAATCATGGGCGCTGCTGTTCATAAACCTTCTTTTCAGGCCTTTTTTACAGAATATGCAGGGAACCCAGAATACAAAAAAGGAACTGACACAGCACTGGGGGCACACTAACTGTAACACAGGTAACAAATAATAATCCACCAAATCCCCACTGATTTAAATGATTCATTTAACCCCTCGAATGCTAGAGAGGTCAAGTTGTGTAACTGAAGGAGTTAAAAGCCCCCAATCTGCAGTTGGTTTGCTCAAGAACTGCAACACATTTTGCTTGATGAATAAGGCTGGAACGGTCTGTTAACCCTTCAAGAACAAGACGGGTGAGCAGTCCATTGCTTTGCGTTGCATATGCCTCTGGTCCTGAAAGGATTAAACAAGGGAGATTGTACCTAGTCAGCCTTATTTTCAAGTCATTTTACAGTATATACTGGGCCCATATGTACAAAGGTAAGGATATATTCTGAAACAAATCGACTGTATCAAAAGGCACAATAAAAATGCCCTTGATTTGGAGCCTAGCTGGAAACGCTTCGGATTTGCCCTGGAGACTCAGATTTTTGTAGCTGATTACAGTGTCTCCTGTTTTTAAGAAATGCTGCCCATTTTTGCTTCTTCTCAGCCTGTTCCTCCTTCCCTCCCACTTCTCCTCCGGCCCCACCCACTTCCCTCCCACTTCTCCTCCTGCCCCACCCAGTTCCTCCCACTTCCCTCCCACTTGTCCTCACCCAGTTCCTGCAGCTTCGTTCCCACTTCTTCTCCTTCCCCACTCAATTCCTCCCACTTCCTTCCCACGTCTCCTCCTTACCCACACAGTTCCTCCCACTTCTCCTCCTTACCCATCCAGTTCTTTCCACTTCCTTCCTACTACTCGTTCCCCACCCAGTTTCTCCCACTTTCCGCCCATGTTGTGACACTCCCATAAAGCCGCACCCCCATCAAGTAAACCCCCCCCCCTTTTTGACACAAATCACATCATTTTTTATCCTCCAGCGTAACCCAGGGTCACCTCCATAGTCTCCAGAACTCACAGTTCCCAGGTAGGGTTTGGAACATTTAACTAGTTGACTAATAGAGGTCAGCTAACAAGCGTGCCATGCACAAAGTTACACATTACACTGTATATGTCATTGAACATACTGTAAGGCTGATGTGTAAAGCAACTGTACATCAATTATGTCGCAAACCAGCTGGATCATACAAAACAAATGATAAATACTCCAATCCGCTTAATTTAAATGGAGCATTTAACCCCTTGAATGCTAGAGAGGTCTTGAAGAGGTAAAGCCCCATTAAAATCAATTGGAATTTTCATTTTTCCCCTGTGGTGGACTAGGTTTGCCCCATGATTTCTCCAGTTTTGGCTTTGTGTCTCGTGACCTTAGCACCATAAGTTATCCTTAAAGGGCAATGCACTGTTGGAGTGTATTTCCAAACACACTTCCACTCGCCATCTTCGCTCTGCACCCGACCTTCTCCTCTCTACAGCTCTTATCACGTCCTCCCACTCCCGCCTACAGGACTTCTCCCACTCACGCCTACAGGACTTCTCCCGTACTGCACCTCGGCTCTGGAATTCCCTCCCCCGCCCCACCAGACTCTCCCCCAGCCTTCAGATCTTCAGACACTCCCTGAAAACTCACCTCTTCAGAGAAGCCTATCAACTGCCTCCATAAACATTATCACCAAGAACCACCCCTTGCCTGGACCACTGCACTCAACAGCACTTCTGTCTCCCACCCACTGACTGGCAGTTCATGTGGCAGGAGGCACTTACACCCAATAGCACTTACTCCTTCTGTGTCCAATCTTCCTTCCTCTAGACTGTAAGCTCTCACCAGCAGGGCCCTCTGATCCTTCTGTTCTCCATATTCGATTTGTACTATTTAATATCTCCGTATGTCTATTCCCTATTGTACAGCGCTGTGGAATTAGTTGGCGCTATATAAGTAAATAAATAACAATAATACATTCTTGGCAACTGGAGTAAAGATTCCATAGCACCTCAGTTCTTTTTATTAGAGATGAGAGAATCTCCTGCATTATGTTTTGCAAAACATTTTGTTTAATTAGCAGCAACTCTGGGAAAGGGACCCTGCCCCAAGGAGCTTACAATCTAATTAGAAGTCATGACAACATACAGGTACAGTAGGAGCAGGATCATAAGTGCAAGTACAAGGCTTAGTGATGAAAGTGCAGAATGATTCTGATATGACTGTCAGTGTGCACAAGGAGGATATTGTTACTGAGATATCTCCTTGAGCAGGTGGGTTTTCAGGAGACGCTTGAAAGTAACGAGTGTGGCTGATTGGCATGTCACATGGGTGGCTGAGGAGCTGCAGGAAGTTGTGGGTAGGCAGGACTGGTGGAACATTTTGGAGTAGCTGGAGCATAGACATAACTACAGGGGTGCACAGGGTACAGTTTTGCAGGGACCCAGTGTCCAAGGGAGCTCTATCTGCCCCAGGATCCAATCGTTTCTAGTTATACCTCTGAAAATATTTCTGTTCCTGGGGTCCAAAAAACATTTTAGCACTGGGACCTTGCAGTGACACTGAGGGCATAGAGCAAGAAGTGTCCATCTTGTCCTCAGCTGCTGGATGGCTCATAGAGCCTCAGCAGTCCACCCTTCCCCTTCACTTTGTAGTAGAATTTCCCTTTGTAACAAATAGGTGATTTTAATAGATCTTTCAAATAATAGTTTATGAGCTGTTTAGCTTTACTAATTTGACAGTTTATACAAATAAACTAATACTGGATTGCAGGGAGGGGTGGTTGGGATAGAAAACATTGTTGAATCTTGGCAACTGGCTGGAGTGTCATTAAGTACTGTCTAGTTTCCATAAACTGGAAAATATAGCTAAATATCTTATACAATATTGTATGAAATAAAGAAATGGCTAACATTCATACAGAAATGATTCTGAAAGTTCTTTCAAAATCACACTTTAAAAAAAAAGTGACAGATCCACTTTAAAGTAAAACTTTCACCTTAATTTACATCTGCATATTTGAAAACTGCATTAAAAACTTTATCACCCAAATAGCCAACAGTTGGACGTCTGACAATTGTCTACCAGTGCTCTAGTGCATACCATTGTCATGGGCAATCAAATTCTTGGACATTCAATTGTTATATGCATAAATTCTGTTTAATTATATGTTTTACTTACAATATTTGTGTGTATAATAGTTATCTGGTAGAATGTTTTGCACTGAAATGCTTTTTTAGCAAGGACGTATTCACAAGTATAAGTATATGTGTCATCTTATGGCAAGCAAACTTCAAGTACATATTAGACATGAAGTGATCAGCAAGTATGTTTACAGAACATCCCTTGTTTTAAATCGTTAAGGACGAGTGGTCCAGGGATGTTACTTTACCTTAACCCCTTAAGGACCCATGATGGTCCTTGACCGTCATTTGTTATACCCTTAAGGACCCATGACGGTCCTGGACCGTCATGGAATTCCGGGCTCCCCACACGGCTGCACTCCGTTCAAGGAGTCAGGAATCGGATTCGGCAAAAAAAAAAAAAATGGTCCCTGGTCCTTAAATGACCGCTGCATGCGTGCACTGCCAGTCCTTAAGGGGTTAAGGACCACTTTGATCCTTGCCGACACGCTGGTACAAGTGACCTGTTACACGTACTGGTGCGCTGCTTTAGGGTCTAAGAGAGACTGCTCCAGTCTTGGAGTGGTCAAGTTTAGATGCAGTTTTCACTGTCGATGGGTTAATTTTTTTTATGGAGGCTGGCACTCAAAGTGTTAACCTTTTTAAGGACCAGAGAGGTGTGCAAGACATGGCAAAGAAATGCTTTGCACACCCTTCTGGTCCTTAAAGTGTTAAGGTTACCCTATGCATTGGGCAAAGTTTGAGGTTTTCATGATGTTGTCTCTTGACAAGGTTGTATGGTTCTGTCTGTCATAACTGATTCCATGACAAGACATTCAGGACTGATTCATGATGTATTTTCACAAGGTTCTAAGGTTCTATGGTTCTGCTGTCATAACTGCTTCCATGATAAGACATTCAGGACTGATTCATGATGTTGTCTCTTGACAAGGTTCTATGGTTCTGTCTGTCATAACTGCTTCCATGACAAGACATTCAGGACTGATTTATGATGTTGTCTTTTCACAAGGTTCTAAGGTTCTATGGTTCTATCTTTCATAACTGATTCCATGACAAGACATTCAGGACGGATTTATGATGTCTTTTCACAAGGTTCTAAGTTTCTATGGTTCTATCTTTCATAAATGCTTCCATGACAAGACATTCAGGGCTCATTCATGATGTTGTCTCTTGAAGACAAAGGGCTAAAGTAAGGAGGGCCATTGGGATTTTCTGCCATAATCAGGTAAGTGGGGTGATGTTAGTATCTTTTAAGTTTATGTGTAATCACAGAAAATAATATGTGCTGGTTGATTTGTAGAGTTCCTCCAGTGACCTTTGCAATAAGACACACTTATGTAAACCCACATATACTCAAGTGATGTGTATATTAAACAGTACAGATGTAATTACTCCCATCCAAATTGCTTATGCCCTAATTATTGCCAACTACAAATAATTACTGCAGTTCTACTTTTATGGAGAGCTCTAGGAGCATCATTTATACACAGTGAAGCATACATATAAATGTAATTGAGCATAGAGAATGTTATATGTTATAAAGCATAATTATCTTACATTAAGGAAGCATCACAGTCTTCTTTGCTAATGTCAAATAAACACCAGTGTAGACTATATTACAAAAGACAAGAAAAGCCAACACTCTCTCTCTCTGTGACCTCTCAGGATTCATACAGATTTCAGTGGCTCTTAGCTTCATAACTTGGATGAATCGTTTCTCTAATCAGGCTTTTCCCCAAGGTCCCAACAGTTGTTTTGGTCTTAAGTGTCGAAAAAAAAAAATCACTTAACCTTTAAATGTCATTCACAGCTTGTTCCATTCAGGACAGTCATCTGATCAAGGTAGAGGACTTCCCCCACCCAATTAGCAATGCCAGGCCTATAACCCTACCATCTCTTTGGCCCGTTCTTCTGCTTTCCATCTCCTTGGCCAAATCCCCTCCTTTCCATTTACTGTGGCTCACTCCCATTCATTCCATCTCCACTGACCCACTCATTTCCCTTCCATGATCTCCAGCCTTCTCACCTCCCTTCTATCTCCTTAGACCCCCCTATCCTTTCCATTTACTGTGGCTCACTCCCATTCGTTCCATCTCCACTGACCCACTCATTTCCCTTCTATGATCTCCAGCCTTCTCACCTCCCTTCTATCTCCTTAGACCCCCATCCTTTCCATTTCTTTAGCATCTTCCCTTTCCCATTGGACTGTAATCATTTTTGATTGGAGCATCTCCCAGGCCTACAGCATTTGCGATTTTCTACAATAAAACTTTGCTAATCCATTAAGATTGAAATTCATACAAATCTTGCTACACTAAAACAATTCACTAATAAATAATTTAATTACTGTTTTCACTCTGCTGTGTTAATTCAAAGTGATTTTTGATTGGTCAATGTTTATAATTAATTATTAAAGGGCCAGTAACTGTCACGTCCACATCTATGGATTTGACATGCAGAACTGATAGAAGATGTGCCCAAGGGCAGAACTAAAATTGTCCATTCATTTTTTCTGGTCATAGTAGGATAAGTGAGTGGTTATTATTACAATGAGCTAGTTCTCCTCTAACCCTTTGATTGCCAGAGGGGTACCCAACATGTTCCCCTCTGGCACTCAAAGGGTTTTTAAACATGGTTTACTACAACATTAATGGTTTTCTACAATCCAGACATCTGTTTGCTAAAATCAATGCACTTAGGTAAATCATACATGATCGAACACACACACAGAGGGCCCTATTAATTAAGCTAACGAGGTGCAATTCCAGTGCACACCTGCTGCACCGTGGAGGGATGAAAATTCCTATTGATTTAATGGAGGCCTTTAACCAATTTAAAGCTAGATAGGTCACTAACACATTGCAAAGAAATGCACTGGAGTCATCTCTACAATTCACAAGGTTAAAAGCCCCATTTGCATTCAAGAACTTAAAAGCACTTTTTAAATCAATGGGATCTTGCAGAATATCTTGCATTTGGTTTCCTCTAGAATTGCACCCATGCCTTCAAACCTCATTGTCCCAAATCCCAGGGGAAACACTGTAGAGCTGAGGAGGGGCGTGTCCAAGTGATATGTTTCTCTTCATATTGTGGGTGGGGCTTAATTGGGTGAGCATGGTTGATTAGTTGAAAGGAGAAGTTTGTCATGAAATGGGTGGGAAAGTGGGTGGAAAGGAGGCTGAATGGAGTGGAAAGTGGGTGGGATTGTCGCTGAACACATCAAGCCAGAGACTCAGTGTCTATCTCCGGAGACTGAGTAATTCAATCTGAAAGCTGGAGTCTCTAGGGCAGATACAGAGCCTTCCCATGTGTGGTTCCACTTAGCTTGATGAAGCCCCACAGCTGGGAATATTAGGACATATTCAAGAAGATAAAGAGGTGTAATTCTGTAGCAAACCAACTGCACCATAGGGGAGAATTAACCAATCAAGTTATTTCATTGGGTCTTTTAATCCCTTGAACACTATAGAAGTCTCCAATGCATTGTGAAGCTACGTGTTGGAGACCTCTCTAACAATCAAGTCATTACAAGACCCTCTTAAATTAGTGGGGATTTCTATTTGGCCCCTATGGTGCAGTTAGTTTGGTCCAGAAATGCTCCTCTTTTTTCTTGTTCGTAAGGCCCACAGTTTAGAAGTAATCAATTCCCCGGAAGAGGAACATAGGAAAAGAAAAACATGTCAGGGCTGGCAAGAAAGGAGCACGGATTGGGCTTTCCTGGGAATTGGGGGCAGTGGTATGGGGTGAGCAATAGTTATTTACGGCATGAAGCAGTGGCCAGGCCCCCCTTTTGGGATCCTGTCCTGGAGGTACAGCATTCCTCCCTCCCACGTGTTTATGTAACTATCATGGTGGTGTATTGGGGCATGTTGTGAGGTGATGAGGTGGTGGTTTCAGGTCATAAAAGCACCTGAGATAAATGTTTTACTGTAACAGCTGGTGGGTGCTTTGTCAGTGTTTACATTGTTACAGACAGGTTGTTATACTGTTTAAAACTAAGGAGTTTAGGTCAGCTGTCTAGATAACAAAGGCCCCCCGGACTACGGTTGTGGGTTTAGACATCAGACCCATTGAGGTGCAAAGAGTAGCTAATGGGTACGGAGTGTTCTGTTTACACTGAGGGTGAGGCTGAGCTTAGGCTCAGGGGTAGGGGCAGAAAGCTTGAGCCCAACAGGTACTGGCAAGGGCAAAAAGTGTTTGGCTATTGTTGTTGTAAAGATAATGGAATAAAAGTTGTGGCCTGCATACACCCAGATGGTAGTCTGGGTGTATTTTACTAGTGGTTATTTCCCCATTCGCCAGAAATTAGATGGAAAAGGTGAATTTAAAACTGTCATGAAATGCAACAATTTTTATACAATGACTGCAATAAAATAGGCATATTAACTCCACCAACAAACTACGTAAAATGCATTTGGTATACTTGGAGCAAAGAAGAAATTTTTCTGCTCTAATACATCTATACACACGTAGTTGTTATGTGAGAATAAAGGGATAGTAAGACTTTGTTTTATCTTTATTTTATTTTGTAGGCATTAAAAAAACATGAAGAATGATATAAGTCTTATCTCTCAAACCTTTATGGTCTGACAGATATTCACAAGCAAAGTTCCCCTCCTGCCCCTTTTACCTAGTGTAATCCATCTCTTCTCAGATGTGGAATGCAGTCCATAAACCAGACAGATAACAGAAGGGGACAATCTTCTTCCTATGAGAATGATGAAAGCCCTGCCCCCCTTGACAAGTTTTTCAGGTTTTTCCCTTATCTTAATTGAAGATTGTCCCTCTCTGCAGTATACCTGGGCACCTCCCTTCTGATCTGGCTGAACAGTGTGACATGAGTAAAAGGGGCAGGAGGGGGATACTTTATCATTCAATTACTCTTGAACTACAACTCTGACAGAATTGAAATAACACTCTCCAAAGTCCAAATACTATGATGATTAATTAGATCTGCTTTTATTATGAAACATTACTATCCCTTTAAGGATGGATATATGTTTATACCACTTTTATAGATCTACATGCCTTGGTGAATGGGGAAATAACCACAAGTAAAACACACCCAGACTACCATCTGGGTGTATGCAGGCCACAACTTTTATTCCATTATCTTTACAACAACAACAATATCCAAACACTTTTTGTATAAAAAACGACAAACTGCTGAAAAAAAACCCCACGTAAATGTTACAAAACGTTGCCATTGAGAGTTTTTATTGAGCTCATCGGGCATGTACAAAGCTCATGCAGACATCTTTATACAGATCATCTAGCTCACATGTACACAAGAACTCATTACTGCATTTGCCTTAGATCAGTCTTTAGATATCTCCCCTTGTGTGTCTAATCTCAACTAGTTACAATGACAAAAATCAGTGTGCACACATTTACACAAAATCAGTTTCATACACATCTGAATCATACAAAGCCATGCTGGAACCAGTGAGCAAGCAGGTTCAGTATTTATCTCCTGATGAAATAGTGGATTCCGCACAATGGTTCAAAACCTTGTTTTATTAACCCCTTAACAACTGTTCAATCCAGATGGGGCAGCCGTTAAGGACCACAGTACTTTTTTTCACAGTGAATTCTGGGATGGAAGAGCAGCGTGCAGCCGCGTTGTCATCCCAGAATTCCAAGACGTGCCAGGACTGACACAGTTCTAAACGTCTGGACCAGTGTGACAGTCTTGGCACATCATACTCCGCAAAGGTGTTAAGGCACCCCTAATACGTCTGGAATTCTCAGGTATGCCTAGCATTTTATACTTTTTTTTTTATCAAGGGCTTAATGAAGGGTACTGCAGCAAAGTAGCATGTTGCCCTGGTTAAGAACCACTGCTTTAGGTCTACAAAATGCGTTGATAGTTTTTCATTTGTTTTACAGTGTTTTAATCATTTTTTGTTATATTTATTATCTGAGACCATAGTGCTTTTATTGCACGAACTACTAATTCTTGCAACAGTCAGTAAGAGCTTCTAAGTAATTTCTATTTAACCAATGTGTGGCTGCCATCAGAACGATATACAACGCGTTTCCATCCTGTTCTCTTTTCCAGTGGACCAGCAGCACATCTTAATTAACTGATTCATAGACCAAACCATAGACAATTCTCTTCATACTTAGATCCATATGCTCCCTTTTACCTGTTGAGTGCCAGAAGGGTATCCAAAGTGTTGTTCCATTATGAGTCCGACTCGTCTGGTACTCATATTGTTATATTTTATTATAAACCAGACTGCCAACTGGGCCATACTTCTGCTACTTCCATCTGTCACACTCACCCTCCCCATGCAGGGGCATAACAGTAGGGGTCACATGGGTCACACCAGCAACCGGGCCCATCACTCCAGGGGCCCGGACGTCCCCTGCGACCCCCCCCCCACCCGGTGCCCACAACAATATAAGCTGAGGTCTGTGCCTTCTTCAACACAGACCTCTAGCAGCTGCACTCCCTTTTTGGTAGAGCGCTGGAGGATGACATCATCTCCCAGCGCTCTGCATTACTGAAGAGAGGACAGCGCGGGAGCTCTGTAAGTACAGAGATCTGTGCAGAAGGAGGGACAAACCTCTCCTGCCACACCACTGGACCACCAGGGAGGTAGGAAACTGACACTGGGGGTGCAATAACGTGGAGATGGTGTGCAATATGGAGATGATGGGGCAATAATGTGGAGATGGGGTGCAATATGGAGATGATGGGGGGGCAATATGGAGATGATGGGGGCAATATCGTGGGTGTCCAGTGGAGGGGCACTGTGGTTGGGGGGCCCATGGCAACTTTTGCACAAGTGTCTGGTGGCTTCTAGTTATGCCTCTGCCCCATGATCATACCTGGAGACTTTCGTGTGTGGTCCTGTGGTGTCACTGGGAGGAGAAAAATAATGTGATTTGCTTCAAAAAGGGGTGGGGCTTAAAGGTGAGTGGGGTGGGGCTTAACCGTAGTGAAAAATATGGTAAAAATAGGCTGGGGAAGGAGGAGGAGACTTGGGAGGGGAGTAAGAGAAACAGAATGGGAAAGAGCAAAAGTGGGAAGACTTTCAGTAGAAACTCCCCACATCCGGAGACTCAGCCTCTGTCCCAGAGACCTGGAAATGCAAAATGGGAGTCCCTGGGGCAAATCCGGAGAGTTCCCAGTTATGCCCATGATGAAACAGAATTAAATGTCATCTTACCTTATGATAGCATCGAAAGTAAGCTGCCCGCTCATCTGAAAACTTTTCAAGTCGTTTCGGTCCTTTGCTCGATGCTTTTTTGAATACCAACCAACATCTCTGATAAATCTGAAAGCAAAAAACACATAACCTTATCACTGACTGTGTGAATATAGATATCCACCAGTGCAATTGCTTTGGCGTTCTTCTTCAAATCATATGCCTGCACTTCAGGGTATGCACTAGAGCATATGATCACTTTCATGTATGATGGCACGGTGCACATACTCTGCTACTGCAAACAATCTCTGAACATCTCTGCTATAGCGAGCAGATGAAAAAGAGAAAATTACCCCACTCTCCTCTGACTTTCTAACTAATTCATGTGTTAAAGGGATAGTAATACCTAAAATGTAAAAAAAAATATGTTGTAGGGTTTATCCCCCTGAGTAAAACAAGAGTACTCCCACTGCTGAAAGACGTTTCATTCAAAAGTTATTAATTTTCAAAGTTGAATTTTTTAGGTGCAATATCACAGTGGCCTGAAATTGTACAGTGGCACTGTTGCTACACGATCCTATGGACAGCTCTGGTCTCAGGACCATAAATCTCCATAGGATGGTGTAGCAACAGCGCCACTCTACAATTTCAGGCCACTGTGATATTGCACCTAAAAAATTCAACTTTGAAAATTAATAACTTTTGAATGAAACACCTTTCAGCAGTGGGAATACTCTTGTTTTACTCAGGGGGATAAACCTTACAACATATTTTTTTTACATTTTAGGTATTACTATCCCTTTAAACCTTTGAGTGTTAGAGGAGTACGCAACACATTGGTCTGCAATGCGTTGTGTTCCCCTCTGGCACTCAAAGTGTTAAACAAGGTACAGAGGAAAGGAACACTCCAAAACACCCATTATTATAGTAAACTGTTATTTTGTAAGATATTGGCTGCAGCACTTACTTAGAATGTTATAGTACACCCACCTCTTATGTCTTAAAGTGATAGTAATGTTTCACAAATTAGACATGTTTGCAATAGAATGGCAGGCATGCATATGACAACAGACATCATAGAGATGGGAGGAGAAACGCCAAACTCTGAGGTTGATGTAATAAGAACATGACACCCCTTGAATGCTTCACTACAGGTAGTAATTAAAGGGATAGTAATGTTTCACAAAAAACAGCAGCTCCGATTAATCTTCATAGTATTTGGGCCATGGAGAGTGCTATTTCAGTAATGTTGAGTTGTAATTCAAGAGTAATTGAATGATAAAGTATCCCCCTCCCGCCTCTTTAACCTAGTGTAAGTCTCCTCCCCTCAGATGTGGAATCTGGTCTCTTGGCCAGACAGATCACAGCAAGGGACAATCTTCTTACTGTGATCATAAGGAAAACCCTGCGCCCCTTGACAGGTTTTTCCATATGATCACTGAAGATTGTTCCTCTCTGTGATCCATCCAGACAGTCTTGCTGCTCTGAGGGGAGCAGTGTTATAGCAGTAAAAGGGGCGGGAGGGGGATACTTTATCATTCAGTTACTTTTGTATTACAACTTGGACAGCACTGAAATAATGCTTTACATAGTCCAAATACTATGAACATTAATTAGAGCTGCTTTTACTGTAAGAATTTATCATATAACACCCATAGACACAGCAATAATAATGAACTAAAAAAAAAAAAAATCAGCAAAATGTTATTATGAAAACACATGCATTGTAGGGCTTTTCCTACTGAGTAAAACAAGAATACGGTTACTGCTCTGGGATGCTTCATGCTATAGTCATAACAGTTCAAATTGGCAAAAAGAGAATGAACTGTTACTATTTCATTCTCTAGAGAACTGTAGTCAGTGACTCATCATTTTCATATAATTCAATACAATAACTATCTGGACACCATGTGACACTGCTGCTAACATTTCAACCCTTTAAACAACCAAGGAATGTACAACCCATTGCAAAGCAATATTTTGCACTACCCTGGTTCTTAAATGGTTTACATAAAAAAGACTGATCTGTAATAATTTTAGAATAAAACATATCTCATCCATGTGACCATTATTTTAGTTTACTGCTAGGGAATAATGAGAGTTCTCCAAGAGTTAAGAGTCAAAGGTTGCCAATCCCTGTTCTATGTTCACTTGTGACAATAGTTCCAGAAGAATATAGAGTAAAACTACACACAGTGTTTTTATGATGCTCTTTATACACAGTTGTGTTGCAGACTACAGGTAGATGGCGCTTGTGTCCCAG
The DNA here is from genome assembly GCA_037306005.1 of Rhinophrynus dorsalis. Taxonomy (NCBI): domain Eukaryota; kingdom Metazoa; phylum Chordata; class Amphibia; order Anura; family Rhinophrynidae; genus Rhinophrynus; species Rhinophrynus dorsalis. The sequence goes on from CM074727.1 coordinate 161,657,504, forward strand.
AAGAGAAGTTCTGGAATTTCTGATACAAGGTATGTATGCAGAATTAAAAAGAAGAGACAGCCAAAAGGTAAAATAAACATATACTAATATTTAAAGGTAAAATCAAGCATTACTGTTCCTTTAAAAGTGTAGGAAATGTTTTAATAGTAAACTTTTTTTATGAAAACACATTTTACAGCGCTTTTCCCGCTGAGTAAAACAAGGGTACTGCCACTGATGCCAAATGCTTTATTCAAAATGTATAACAGTTCAAATATCCAAGAAGTGTATTTACTGCGAGTTTACTTCCTGATTGTTCTCACTGACAGGAAGTGACTCAGTAGTTTGTCACATTCTATGGAAAACTGTATGTCACTGAGTTTCTTCTCCTTTACATTGTAACAGGATAACTAATTAGAATTTGACCACTAGAGGGCAGTACTAATGTAAAAAAAAAAAAAAAAAAACTGGGTTTAAACTGTAATAACTCTGGAAATATGGACCTCTCAGCAGCTTAAGTACTCGTATTTTACTCAACAGGAAAATCCCTACAATATATATTTTTTTCATTAAAAAAGTTTACTGCTCCTTTAAAGCTATGCCAATAGATTTCTTATCGCTTAACTCCTTAACGACCCTTGACAGATTTAGTACGTCAAGGGTCGATCTGACTGAACGTCCCATGATGTACTATGACCGTCATTGAGCTTTGGGCTCCCCCCGCGGCTGCACGCTGTTCGGGGAGTCCGGAACCGTAAAAATAAAAAAAAAATGCTCTGCGGTCTTTAAGGCGCGGCACGGCGCCGATCACCTGGTCGTTAAGGGGTTAATACAAGGTGTAACTCAGTCAGTGTCTCACGGAGATATGCGTGGCTGGGTGATATCTGTTCTTCACTAAGCTCTTCTAGGAAATGGCGCAACATCATATCCTCTCCACTGATGCCTCAAATAGGAAATTTTTTGTGGACAACGGGCTTCAATGGAGTGGGTAGAAATCTTCTAGAACAGTGACATAACAAGTCTTTGGAGTGCCCTGGTGTAAACATGTTTTTGGGCCCCTATTATGAAAATATATTCAGAGAGGCATAGAACGTATCGGACCCTGGACATTAGGCTCTTGCCAACTGCATCCTCTAAACCCCTTGTTCCAGAAGAACTACGTGAACATCTAACATCTTCCAGCTCTGCAGATCACTAGTAGCTGCAGGAGGAACAAGGAGAGTATTGCAGAGATTGAAGCTATGGAAAGTCCATTCTTATAGCTTACATATATTTACCTTCAGTTTAACCCTCTGAATGCCAGAGACGTATCCAACTCATTATGTCGCAATGCATTGGATTTCTCTTTGGCACTCAAGAGTAACTCTTTCACACATTTTGCAGACACAAATAACATTTTCATGAAGCCTTTCCAAATCCACAGGTCAATAAGCTATTGAGCCAAATCCTCTTGGTTTGCTTACACAAGAAAAATGGAGTCCATTAGCTCTCCGTCATGTTCAGTGAAAATCCATTGACATGTCGAGGCTAGGTGGTCAAAGGTTATTTAACAAGAGGCTGCAAGATTTTGATACTTGATTAGAACAGAGGTTTATACTAGTTTACAATTAGCCTTAAAGGTCAGGTTTAAAGGGTAGACTTCTTCAGGACAAATGGGTCAGAGAACATGAGTAAGAAACTAATTGGCTCACCTAGGGTTATTTGGCATGTTCTGTTATATGTACTTGACAATGTCAGTTTTGTCCTTTATTTATAAGACAATAACAATATAATTTGAGGTGCTGAAATAATCCATATTCAACTAAGGTAAAGGGGCAGCGCTTCCTAGTAAAATATTA